>CM060972.1:10719904-11209904 GCA_030765045.1 Tenodera sinensis
TCACAGGAGATGTTCAACATGCCCTCCGTGAGCACTGATACATGCATCCAGCTGCCGTCATAGTGAATCCCTGCTGTGCTGATGCATCCCTGGAGTAGGTATTGCCTATGGTTAATATGGGCAAGGAGACTGAACATCTGGCACTGGGGTTCAACACACAAGAGGATGCCAGGCAGTTGGTCCACATCTACCTATCCATCTATCAGCGAATCTGTCATTTAGAAGCCGAAGGGCATTAACACCAAAATGAGCAGGAGCTCCATCGTGTTCCCCATGATTCTTGTATTTCCCGTGATTAATGAGATGGGGAAATGAGTTGTAGACCCATGTTCACATAACATAATTTATTCGTCTACGTGTGTGGAATATGTGCTGCAATTTGTACGTACATTTTTATTACACCTGTATAGATTTTATGCTTGGCCAAGCCTAAATGTAGAAATTATACGTCTGGTCGCTGCACTCAAATGGAGTTCATTAAAGGGATATTGCCACGAATCAGAAGAAAGCGCAACTCCCGATTATTCTGATACGTTCAATCAAAGGGCAAGTAGCGCAAGTTTAGAAAAAGTACAAATATCGGGCACGAGGGACAGTGAGATGTAAGTTACACCGCAGGAAAGGAACGCGATGTGACTAATAACTGGAGACCGGATGTTAGGCACTTAAGACGTTCAAAATAGGCAGGCAAAGAGGCAGTTAAAAGGCAAAAATAGTCGCTAAAACCCTGAAACTAGCTGCTAAAATATTTAGAGCTACATGCAAAAACAGACAATGGATATGAAGAAGTGAACACTGTTTGGATTTCTCTTGTTGCCAATTGAAATAAAACATTTACATCATGCAGTATTTATCCAATTTACGCACGTGAGGAACTCATAATAGTGGGACCTAACCAAAACACTGTATGAACTGTACCCGTTGGTAGCTTCGTTAATACTCAATAACTTCTGTCAGCCATTAGCAAACACTCATTCGTTGCACATAATGACGACATATTTATTCACATTAAGTTATGCCTGCTATCAGATAGTACATTTTTACTACTGTAAGTAGAAGGAAGTAGATATTGTATTCCACCCAAAAATTAGATGTCGAGATTTCACCAGAAATGTATGTTTTGAGACCCCTTGAATCCAAAAAAAGCATTTTTAGAAAAAAATACGCGCGCGCGGTGTGTGTCTGTCTGTGTGTGTGTCAGTCTGTAGACAGCATAACTCAAAAACGAAAAGTCAGTTAAAAACCAAAGTTGGTGTTTAAGTTTAATGTCTTTCAAGGATGCGACAGTAAGTAGGAGAAAGTAAAAATATGGTAAAAGGGAATATTTGGAAAAGGAAGAAAGTGATTGATATCCCGTAGTATTGGGAGGCAGTAGGTATAATAGGAGATTTGGGTGCCCAAAGGACGATGGTTGAAGTCGCTTGCTATAGCTATGTATTTATACGGGTACTAACGATACATTTCACTTTACAAAAGCTACAGTGCTTTACAATGGACTATCGTGTGTCACGTGTCCAATTTCAAGATGGAATCTCTGCCTCCTTCGTGCCAGTGTTTACGGTGCATATGAATCTGATGTTACAGTTACATTCATTCCGTACTCACTCTCTAAACATTAATGAATGTGTAGTCAATTACTATTAGACTATCATTTTAATTTTGACGTAAAGAACAATTTTTATTTAGCACGAATGAATACGTTATTCGCAACAAGTACTATAACTTTTGACAACAGAATAATGAATTAGTAACATGCACCCCCCCCCCCCCACTGAACGAAGTCTGCCGACGCCCATGCTCGCTTTTCTATTAACTATTGTTACAAAATGACATTCCCCCTATCTACTTCTTGTTAATCAACATAAACATTTGTACAAATGATTTTATTACCTACAAGTTTCATTGTAAATACATTGGGAATACAGTAGCTTTAAGTGATAGACAAGTATTTTAAGACCTTGTCGCTATATATGGCTTTGAAATTCCATTTTCATTGGATGACCAGGAGCAAAAGGTGAATGACGTCATATTTGAGAAAAGTATAGGTAAATATTTGTGCATTCAAACCAATAACAAGGAATATTGCGGAAATGGTTAAATCTAAAAAGAGGACGAGTTGTGTGCTTTTCCGAAATTTTGTACAGGAAGATTTTGTTTATTTCTTACGGTCTACTAAATTAAACCCCAGTGCAACAGCCCATGAAGGGCCAACGCTTGCCGCCTGGCCGCTGCGTCCTCTACCTCTGCCCACTAAGGCGTTATGAGTGGGGTGTAGTACTGGAGGGTGGGACCTGGTCAGCGCCCCAAGCCCGTCCGGCCAGTTATGCGGTCATGGCGACCTGGGGGTCGCTACTTCTTCATCAAGCAGCTCCTCAGTTGGCCCCTCCGGGATCTAACGAGGCTGAGTGCACCCGGTGCCAGACCTCCAAGTGGGGACCCCCCACGTCAGTATCAGGGAGCGAACCTGGGTCCTCCGAGCCAGAGGTAGGCGCGCTACCACTGCGCCACGGAGGCGGTTTCTTACGGTTTATCAGTTATACAAAATTCACACAGAATGAAGACGAGTTCACAAGCAATCCCAGTGTATTCAGATACACGTTTTATTTATCATAAATATATTTTAAGGGGACAAGATAGTCTGAACATACAGAAAGTACACCTTAGTGAGTTAAATTATCAAGTTCTCACTGGTTTTTCCTCAGATGTTTACCAATTATTCTATAAATGAAGACAACCATTTCAAGCAGCTATTTGCATTGATGATTTATGTCATTGAGTATATAAAATTATTATATATTTAAATATGTGGTATTTTAATCAAATAGCGAATTTAATAAAACAAAAAAAAAAAAAAAAAAAAAAAAAGCAAAACAAAAAAAAAAAAAAAGTAACGGATACCTAGTTTGGGTGGTGGGATTTATCTTGAAAATCTTGACACAGCATAAACACATGGACATTTTTTTGTAAAACTATTTCTTTTACTTTCCCTACTGCGTATAGTAAGTAGTGGAAGTATTGTGTTCGACCCAAAATTTCAATGTCAGATTTCACCGGAAATATGTTTGGAAACACCCAGAATAAAAGAAAACATTTTTATCAGAAAAAGGTGTGTGTATGTGTGAGTGTGTGTGTGAGAGAGAGAGTGTGTGTAAGAGAGTGTGTGTGTGTGTGTGTGAGAGAGAGTGTGTGTATGTGTGTGTGAGAGTGTGTGTATGTGTGTGAGAGTGTGTGTATGTGTGTGTATGAGAGAGAGTGTGTATGTGTGTGTATGAGAGAGAGTGTGTATGTGTGTGAGAGTGTGTGTATGTGTGTGTGTGTGTGTGAGAGAGTGTGTGTGTAAGAGAGTGTGTGTGTGTGTGTGAGAGAGAGTGTGTGTATGTGTGTGTGAGAGTGTGTGTATGTGTGTGAGAGTGTGTGTATGTGTGTGTATGAGAGAGAGTGTGTATGTGTGTGTGAGAGTGTGTGTATGTGTGTGTGTGTGAGAGAGAGAGTGTGTGTATGTGTGTGAGAGAGAGTGTGTGTGTATGTGTGTGAGAGAGTGTGTGTATGTGTGTGTGAGAGAGTGTGTGTATGTGTGTGTGTGAGAGAGAGTGTGTGTATGAGAGAGTGTGTGTGTATGTGTGTGAGAGAGTGTGTATGTGTGTGAGAGTGTGTGTATGTGTGTGAGAGTGTGTGTATGTGTGAGAGAGTGTGTGTATGTGTGTGTGAGAGTGTGTTTATGTGTGTGAGAGAGTGTGTGTGTGTATGTGTGTGAGAGAGTGTGTGTATGTGTGTGTCAGAGAGAGTGTGTGTATGTGTGTGAGAGAGTGTGTGTGTATGTGTGTGAGAGAGTGTGAGAGAGAGTGTGTGTATGTGTGTGAGAGAGTGTGTGTGTATGTGTGTCTGAGAGAGTGTGTGTGTGAGAGTGTGTATGTGTGTGTGAGAGTGTGTATGTGTGTGAGAGAGTGTGTGTGTGTGGGTGTCTGTGAGAGAGTGTGAGTGTGTGTGTGAGAGAGAGAGAGTGTGTGTGTGTGTGTCTGAAGAGCATAATGCGAAAACTAAAAGTTGGTTTTTATGTTTAATGTCTTTCAAGGATGCAACACGAAGGTTTTGAAGAAAATTCCTCCACCCTAAACTACCCTTTGCCTACATGGAAAATTTTGATTTTTATTAAAATGTCATTTAGGGCCCTTAAACACCACCACTCACTCCACCCTAAACTATCCTTTAGATTGAAAATTTTTGGAAAATTTTGATTTCCTGAAAATGGCTCTAATGATTTTGATTAAAATGCGGTATGTTTAAGATATTTTTATGGCAAATGCAATGTATATTTTGAATTTTGTGGCTATAGCCCATGTAGTGGAGTTTACTCCTGGTAACTTTTGCATTACTAGTAAACCGTAAGAGATAGACCAACTCGTACTGTATCTTGTTTAAACATGCAAATTATGTCCGAATGCATTTTTGTGTGGAGTGAACCATTTCGGAGATGTTACTTGTGTGAGTTTTGCAATACTTGTTCTTTTCTCACATGGAAGGTCGTTATTCACTCTTTTATTTGTTGCCTTACAAAGAGAATGGAGTTTTAAAGGTATTGCTCAGACTAGTTGCATCTCAGCAATAAGCTGATAATTTGTGCAAATGTTGATGTGGACAAGGGTGAAGGATGAAAAGCTGTGCTTCCGGTGTGGTGTGATGTGGATGTGGAGGCAGTTGGCGATGAATGGTGCACATTATGTTTGTTGCTAGCTTTGTGCCACTCTAGGAGTAAAGCTGAAGAAGGAACGTTCGTTTCCCACGGTATCAGTCGCCCGCCCCGCCCCGCCCCTCCTCTAGCACAGCACCGGAAGTCATCTCTTGCCCTCTCACTCTGCCGCTCTGGAATCCGACCTGTGCATCCTTCCCCTCCTTTCTCCCTCCCTCCACCCTCCCACCACCCCTCCACTACTACTTCATTTAAATCTTATATTATATTATTCAATATTTGTTTGCGATGCTCTTGTTTATAAACACAGCACCACGTGTTGAGTACCTACAGCGAACCAGACCGATTATATTGCTATTATTATGATTCCTGAAATTAAAATTGCTTTCTACTGAAATGGATTGTTTTAGAAGATCCACTAGGCATTCTAAATTAGAGAAAATTAGAAATAGACAAAAAAAAAAAAAAAAAAAAAAAAAAAAAAAAAAAAAAAAAGAGTGTTAATGATACATTATTAGATTTTGTAAAATACAAACAATTGTAATGGTATGGTCATACACGTAGAATGATGGAAACAAGATTGCCGAGACAAGTTTTGGAATGGATTCCACCAGGGAGAGGAAAGAGGGGAAGACCGCGGAAAACCTGGATAGATGATATAAGGAGTAGTATGAAGGAGAAGAATTTAGAAGAGCGGGATTGGGAAATAAGAGAAGAATGGAGGAAGAAGATAGGCACTTAAACACTTTGGATACAGGAAGATGTGATCTCACATTGTAAACCTGTTGATAAATAAATAAATAAATAAATGTATTATTATTATTATTATTATTATTATTATTATTATTATTATTATTATTATTATTATTATTATTATTTACTGATGTATACGTTTGAATGGGTCATTTTTGAAAGGTCACGTGAACATTGTATACAAAAATGCATTAGATACAGATTCATACCGACGACATAAGGTACCTACCTGCTGTATAGAATCCATTTTGACACGTGACGAGTTTTCTGTAAAACTTGGTTCCACATGTTAACTTTTCTGAATGGTGGGAGAAGTAGGGAGGTCAAGGTAGAAATGTCCCTAAATGTGAAAACGTCTCACTGCAACTCTCCTAACCACACAGCACATCATATATTGACACGTCGTTAAATAAGTGGAAGAGATACACCAAATCTTAGCATACAAACAATGTAAATCTCGTTAAAACACATAATTTATGTTCGAATGAATTTCTTTGTAGAGTGAACCATTTCGGAGATATTCCTTGTTATTTGTGTGAGCTTTGGAACACCTAAACTTTCTTCAAATGGAAGATGGTTATTATTTTTTACTTTCTCTACTGGTAAGTAGAGGAAGTATTGTATTACACTCAAAAATTCGATGTCGAGATTTCACCGGAAATAAATATTTTGGGACCCCCTGAGTCCAAGAACAACATTTTTAGAAAAAGGTCCGTGTGTGTATCTCTCTCTCTCTCTCTCTCTGTGTGTGTGTGTGTGTGTGTGTGTGTGTGTGTGTGTGTGTGTGTGTGTGTATTAAATAACCTCAGTTCTATTTTTGCCAAGCATGGCCTTCTGAAGTTTAATAAATTATTATAAACATATCTTTAGTGTTGAATCTCTGAAAATGAAGTCGCAGTTTTAACCGTTGCATGTTATCCCCACGGTTTGTCTGTTTCTCTTGATGTTTTCTGGTTTAAAATGTTCTATTGTTTAATCTATATTCCTCCCGAAGTAAGAAACAGTTGAAATAGGCAAAGGTGAGAGGCAGGCGCAAGATCGTGGCAGCAATATTCAGCCTAAGAGTGTAAAATAGATCTCAACTTTTCTTTGTGTTATTCTTTTTAAATTCGTGAATAGATGTGTTTAATGATTACATTGTAATATACTTCATACTCACCGTTAGATATTGAAGCTAAAAATCAATCACTTTACTGAAGCTCCATAGTTCTCGCGTATCGCTTGCATGTTCTGTGGAGGAATACAAAAGTATGTTTGTTAGAGCGGAACCAGTACAGATAGTTCAAGTGAAGATTGCCCAGCTGCCGCCATTCTTACAGGGTTTCTGTGCACACTAGCCGTAGGTTGTATTTGTATGGATAGTTTGGTCCAAGAAGTTATGTGCGAAGATATGTTAAATTGCGAATTTTAACGAATCCGGATGGCATAAACCAAAGAGGAAACATCTTGTTGGAATACCCCAAAAACCAACTGTGACATTTTCCCCCCAATATGGCGCGGTCTGGTTATATTTGGTGATATTCCATCCGTTAGGTTGCATTAGTACCACCAACTGTTCGTAAAATAAAACTATGCTAAAGCTACGGCCATAATAGTTGGTGTTATTGCATCCGTCATGTTGCCATAGAAGCCCTTGTTTTTGAACCCGTTGCAGAGAAGCCAACTGATAGATTTTAAAACATGATTCTCTTTAAATCTGTGTGCGCCATTGTATTGCTCATATGTGCGTGGTTTTGTCTTGGATTGTTTTAAAGCATTATATGCAATTATAGTTAGTGTTATTTTTGTGTTCGCTACACAGTAATGGATTAAATATACATTACGATATTTATGATTGATAAGTGATTTTCTCCAGCAGTGTTATTGCAGAACAAGGAGAGTAGGTTCATCATGTGTTGTGTAATAACCATGTTCCTGCATAATATCGTGTGAAAGCATGTCACTTTAACCCTCTGATATTTGAGGTTAGAAATAATGCTTTTATTTTGCTAAACAAGGGTTGGTTTATTTCCTTTAAAGACTGTGTATGAATATGAGTAAGAGAAAAAAATGTGATGTGTTGCACTCACATGCCTTTCTCTACTCCTCTACTAACCATTCTTACAAACTCTTATTCCTATATCTTCATGTCAGTTGACATAAACATTTGTATATATTATCTTATTGCTTATTCCCTTGTAGGTACAAGGAGAATGTGGGAATACAGTAGGCTTTGAGCGATAGTCAAATCTTTTAAAGCTTTGAGATTCCGTTCTCTTTGCACGCTTAACATATAAACAAATGAACAATGATGTTCCATTTCACCTGTTTTAAGTTTTCCGGGACTGACACACATAACAAGAAATATCTCCGAAATGGTTCACTGTACAAAAAATGCTATTTAGACAAATTGTGTGTTTTAGCGAGATCTACATTTTTGTGTAGTAACATTTTGTCTATCTGTAACGGTTTACGAGTTATGCAAAACTCGTCCAGAGTAAATACGACTACAGGGGCTATAGCCAGAAAATTCAAGATACACATTTCATTTGTCATACAAATATCTCAAACATATGACATTTTAATCAAAATCGTTAGAGCCTTTTTCAAGAAAATAAAAATTTTCGAAAATTTTTCCACATAAAGGGTAGTTTAGGGTGGGGCTATTTTCTTCAAAATCTTCGTGTCGCATCCTTGAAAGACATTAAACTCAAATACCAACATTGGATTTTAACCGCCTTTTCGTTTTTGAGTTATGCTGTCCACAGATAGACAAACACCCCCCCCCCCACACACACACACACACACACACTCGGACTTTTTTCTATAAATGCTTTTTTTTTATTCAGGGGGTCTCAAAACATATATTTTCGGTGAAATCTCGACATTCAATTTTTGGGTGGAATACAATACTTCCCCTACTTACCAGTAGAGAAAGTAAAAATAGTGAGGAAAGCGTTCTTCCAGTGGAAAAAGATGTGTATTTAATAGTAGTTTCCAAAAAGCAATTAATTGTCCATATGAACCATATGTTATTAAAGATTATGTCATGTTTTCCTAGTTTTTTTGCACAGATTTGTGAGTAATTTCCATTTTAGGTTGGCAGTACTGCTTTTTGGTGTAATGTCTGTCCACTGCAGTTTAGTGTAATGTCGGCTTTTGTGAAATTCTGTGTACTGTCGTTAAGCTGTTTGCCCTATATCAAGAAGCCGTTGATTATCGTCTATGAGCCAAATATCACCATGACTTCTCCCATAACGGTGGAGGAAGCCTGTAGCCGCAATGTGTAGAAGTGACTCAAATGTCGGTAATGTGTGAGGCAGTTCGTTAGCCTTTGACTCTTACGTAAATTGGGTGGTATTGAAGGAAAGGTTGTGACGGAGAAACCGCAGAATTAGTCCTATGACTCAATACTAACGACTGTCTCCCATTAACGGCCACTTTCGTTGCCTCCGGTAGCAGGCAGTTTTTTGTTTTCTCTTCCTCTTCGGCGTGAACTTGTAATTGGTGCAAAGGACTCCACTCCACTATATAACTTGCAGTTTGCCTTCTGGAAATGGGCAAGCTATATTGCTCCGAAACGTATCCTCCGAGATACCTACACTTTCCAAAATTGAATAAGTCTCATGACTTTCTCTACTGTTGTACTAACTATTCCTACAAACACTTATTCCTCTATCTTCTTCATGTCAGTCGATAAACATTTGCAGAAACTATTTCTAGTATTCTTGTAGGTACAAGGGAAATGTGGGAGAATATCCAGTAAACACACGCCTGCTAATAAATCTGCAAGTAAACAATTTTAAATAGGAATGCTAAAGGATAAAAAATCGTATCATGTAAAAACATTTGATAGGTAAAATGTAATAATGTACAAAATTATTACCTATAAAATTTGGAAATAGAACAGCTAGCCATTTTATATTTATTTAAATTAGTGTAGTGTACAGATGATTGTGGGGGCCTCCGTGGCCTATCGGTTAGAGCGTTCGCCTACCACCTAGGCGGCCCGGGTTCGATCCCAGGAACCTGCATGTGGTATTGGTGGTGGACGAAGCGGCGTTAGGGCAGGTTTCCTCCGCGTTGTCCGGTTTCCGCCGCCATTCATTCCACCAATTGCTCACTCTCATAGTGACCACTTCACTCTGTCTGGTACATAGGTTCCTGTGTTCCCCGACAGGCATCTGACCCTAGACACTGGCTTGTAAGTCCTACATAAGGGGAGGGTAATCACTTGCTCACTCTCATACTGACCACTTCACTCTGTCCGGTACATAGGTTCCTGTGCTCCCCGACAGGTGTCTGACCCTAGACACTGGCTTGTAAGTCCTACATAAGGGGAGGGTAATCACTTGCTCACTCTCATACTGACCACTTCACTCTGTCTGGTACATAGGTTCCTGTGTTCCCCGACAGGCATCTGACCCTAGACACTGGCTTGTAAGTCCTACATAAGGGGAGGGTAATCACTTGCTCACTCTCATACTGACCACTTCACTCTGTCTGGTACATAGGTTCCTGTGCTCCCCGACAGGTGTCTGACTCTAGACACTGGCTTGTAAGTCCTACATAAGGGGAGGGTAATCACTTGCTCACTCTCATACTGACCACTTCACTCTGTCTGGTACATAGGTTCCTGTGTTCCCCGACAGGCTCTGACCCTAGACACTGGCTTATAAGTCCTACATAAGGGGAGGGTAATCACTTCCTCACTCTCATACTGACCACTTCACTGTGTCTGGTACATAGGTTCCTGTGCTCCCCGACAGGTGTCTGACCCTAGACACTGACTTGTAAGTCCTACATAAGGGGAGGGTAATCACTTCCTCACTCTCATACTGACCACTTCACTCTGTCTGGTACATAGGTTCCTGTGCTCCCCGACAGGTGTCTGACTCTAGACACTGGCTTGTAAGTCCTACATAAGGGGAGGGTAATCACTTGCTCACTCTCATACTGATCACTTCACTCTGTCTGGTACATAGGTTCCTGTGTTCCCCGACAGGTGTCTGACCCTAGGCACTGGCTTGTAAGTCCTACATAAGGGGAGGGTAATCACTTGCTCACTCTCATACTGACCACTTCACTCTGTCTGGTACATAGGTTCCTGTGTTCCCCGACAGGTGTCTGACTCTAGGCACTGGCTTGTAAGTCCTACATAAGGGGAGGGTAATCACTTCCTCACTCTCATACTGACCACTTCACTCTGTCTGGTACATAGGTTCCTGTGTTCCCCGACAGGTGTCTGACTCTAGGCACTGGCTTGTAAGTCCTACATAAGGGGAGGGTAATCACTTCCTCACTCTCATACTGACCACTTCACTCTGTCTGGTACATAGGTTCCTGTGTTCCCCGACAGGTGTCTGACCCTAGGCACTGTCTTATAAGTCCTACATAAGGGGAGGGTAATCACTTCCTCACTCTCATACTGACCACTTCACTCTGTCTGGTACATAGGTTCCTGTGTTCCCCGACAGGTGTCTGACCCTAGACACTGGCTTGTAAGTCCTACATAAGGGGAGGGTAATCACTTCCTCACTCTCATACTGACCACTTCACTCTGTCTGGTACATAGGATCGTGTGTTCCCCGACAGTCGTCTGACCCTAGGCACGTCCTACATAAGGGGACGGTAATCAGGTAAAGAAGAAGTATGCATGCCTCGTTACTTCGGGAAATTCTTAGCAATGCAGTGGCCAAGGTCAACGCTAGGAATGTAGCTGCCGCAGTGGCCAAGGTCTATGCTAGGGGTTGCGAAAAGTATATTCCAATATCGCTCTTTGAAGAAAATTATAAGCTCGACTTTGAAAAAGAAATAGTAAACAAATAAATAAAAGGCACGTTATATTTTCGGCGAACATACTTTCCTCCGCGTGAAATCCGAATCGACGGTATTTTGGGGTTCTACTGTATGTCCAGCCAGTAGCTTGAATACCGTTCAATCATTGGAGAGTGGTAAATAGGGTGAAATAAGGGGAAGCTACGAAGGACTCGTTAAATGATCATGATACTCTTGCATTTTAGTAAATTCACTTTCTGTACTTATGTCCCTCGAACAGGTGGTGAGGTAAGAGATACAGAGGGTGACGGGCCCTAGAAAGCACGACAGCAGAGGACAGGGGCCTTACAATGTACACATTGGATCTCCCCGGTGGGGGCTCGTATAGCCAGCTCCCCTCTTGCAGGGTTACACATCCCAGGCCGAGGCCGCGATTCAGAGACCGGAGGAGGAAGGTTTACAGGGAGCATCCTCTTTCCCTGCAATGCAGCGATCCTGAAACAACAAGGCAGATGAACTGAAATGAGAAGTGAGGAAAAATGGACACACGAAATTCGGAAAACCCGAAACAAATCCATGTATTAGAAAGATCGGCCGTGGTTGTCGAACCCACGACGGCCGCGCCGTAGCCGAGTGGTTAGACCATTGGCTTCTCTTCAAAGCGGCCCGGGTTCGATCCCAGGGAACCGCATGTGGGATTCGTCGTGGACGAAGCGGCGCTGGGCCGGGTTTCCCCGGCATCTGATTCCACCGGTGCTCCATCTTCATTCCACACCGCAGTAGTAAATGCGGACGTTAAACACTACACGATCTCCCCTTCGCGAGTCGCATACTCCACCGCGGCGCCGTCTTGCTCGGTTTCGGGAGGTACTGTTTTTACTTGTGGTCTATTTAGAATGAACAGTATCATTTATTTTATAGCATCAATTAACCGTTTAACAAAAGTTTGTTTTTCCGTTTCAAGTTGAGGAACATTTGCAAAAATAGTTTTATTAATTATTTCGTTATAGATAAAAAGCGAAGAGAGAGTCTAATGCTTGCTATAGGATATGTTGACTCTGAAAATCCATACTCTTTTCATGACATTCCGGCAAACAAATGAATAACTAGAGCGCGTATTGAACAGTTCAAACCAATTTTAAGGCACATCTCTAAGGTACCTAAAGACACAAAACAGTTATTTGAAGTAAATGTGCTTTTAAGGGATTTACATTTAGTTGTGTTATGCTTCACAAACTATTCTCAGCATTCAAACCAGTAACAACGTATATATCGGAAATGGATGATGCAACAAAAAAGATATCTGAAATAAATTGCTTTTTCCTTGCCGATTACTGTGCACCTATGCAAATGCCATCAGAATGAAGTGGCCTTCACAGGCTGTTCACAGAAAATTCATTTGTCGTGTGAATATCTTAAGATGTAAGAATGGTTAGAGCAAGAGTAGAGAAAGTCATGTGAGTGCAGCACATCAGATTATTCTATCTAAGATGATACTTCAACAGTTTTTATATGTTACATGAACAAAGTGGGATTCGCGAATCAGTAGACTCGGTTTGGCTTTATGCCCATCATTGACGTCATTCACCTTACGTATTTGGCAAGGGTACCAACCTTACGCTTTTTTGGCTACATATTTTCAGCAAGCAGGTTATTTAGTTGGCCATGAATTTAGTATATGTTATAAAAACAAATGCGACTGTTTGGGTTTTGTTGTCGCCTGTTTCCATGTTTACTCAGCTGAAGATAAACACAAAGGGATCATATTTTTCTTACAATTTACTTATTTTAAAGACAACTCTGTGAGTATTGATCAATAAACGTCAAATAATGGAGTTTAGAAATTGCATTTAGGAATTCGTACATAATCAAGACTCGTTTGTTATTGCTGTGCAGGAATACGTGGAAGCAAAACAAATTGCCTTCGTAAACAAATACCTGATTACTTTGGAGTTTTATTTGGTTAAAACTTGCATACTTATTTCGGACGAATCACGCCAGAATAAGGGAATTGAGTTTAGTATACAGTGGGCAATTCTTCCTGACTATTAGAGAAGATATACCTACACAATTAATGGATAACTACCAACCTGCGCGCAGCTATCGACAAGATCTAACCGGTAAGTGCCAAAATACCATTAGGTGACATGACCGTGGTCAGTGTTTGCTTTTTGGGGCAATGGGTAAAATAATCAACTTAAAAGTGTATTAGAGGAAATGCTGTCAAAAATAGAAATAATGTTCACTTTCTCTACTACTTAGGAAGTTCGATATTAGTCGGTGTAGTGTCTCCCTTCATCTGTGAACAGCTCAACTAACAAACAATGCAACACGACGTTCAAGAAAGTCCCCTAACTCAAGCAAGCTATCCTGTGCATGGACGTATTTGTGTTATTTACATTGCTCTAACCATGTTGATAAAAATGCCACATGTTACATATACTTGCATTCCAAATAAAATGTAGGTATATGTTGAAGTTTTTGGGAATAACCTCTGTATTCTTACTCATTCTGGATGACATGTATTACTGGTAACCTGTAGAGATAGAAGAAAACCTACTGTACAAAACATGTTTGTTGCTGGCTAATGCTGGGATCCTGATAATGAAACCATTAATCCTCTTGCTCTCCAGTATTTGTCACCCAGTGATACCACATTGATGATAGCTGGACAGAATTGAAGATGATCTTGATCCATTTCCTCTTGAAGATCACGTAAGGGGCAAAGTGATGAAGAATAAATCCCAAACCTATTCATGGCCTATGAATAGTCTAAAGATTGCAACTGCACTTTTTCTTGGGTGTCCAGGGATGTTTTGATTTGTTATAGATTCCCATCTTTTATCTTTGGACATTTTAGAGTGATGTTGTGTAGTTATTTCTTGGAACTGTAGGCTTATAATTCTTTTATTGTGTGGAATCACAGTTGTGTAAGAGCTTTTGTATACTACTGCATCTCTTTTTGGCTAGATAATCGGCGTTGTGCTGGTACCCACTGAAAAACTATTCTTTTGTTTAATTTGCTGGGATGGAATGCACTTTATAGTACTTCGATTTTTTGTGTTAAACTGGATGTTATAGTTAAAATAGCTGCTCTTGAGTCAGAAAGAATTAGTGCATTCTGAAATTGTGTTATTCTGTACAGAAGAGTTTGAAGTGTTGTGCACATGACTTCGACCTCTTCGTCCAAATTTGTAGTATCAAATCCAAGAGGGAAAAAAAAGTGCAGAAATGTAGATTTGGTTAAAACACACAATTTATGTCAAATGCATATTTTATGGCGTTAACCAGTTCTGAATTTTTTTTTTTTTTATTTGAGTTTGGGCCCGTAAACCCCACTACTCACTCACTCACTCACTCACAGGAGACACAGTATTCAGTCTTGATGTTATAAACTTACCTTTATTGATTCTATTTTAATGTCATTTTCCTGTTTATCTTCTTTATCTATTTGTACTCCCAAATACTCAAATTCTTCACGTCCTTTCTCTTCTTCCAGAATTAAATGTTTAGTTTCCGTTCCACATCCGATATAAAACGTTTCTTGTAAATGTATGTTTACCAACACAATGGTACACAACATACACAGTAAATAGGTACATATAAATAGTTTTGGATTGTTTCTTCTCTAACGTGTCCACTCGTTCATCGCTAGTTACTGCACAGTGAGCTGGAATCCATTGGAAATAGATTGTTTAGTGTAATTTTTGTAATTGGGTTATATAATAATGTATTTAATATATTTTCGCACTTTTGGGGTAATCTGTTGATATTATAGCTTCAACTGCGGCTTTGGAATCAGATAAGAAGACTCTTAGTAAATTTGTTTTGTTTAAGAAGTAAATTTCGTAATGATACTTAGATAGCATCAATTTCTCCATTAAAGTTGGTAGAGTTGTCCTCAGCATGTTTATAAAAGGAGAAGTGGCACCAGCACTTGCACCTTCATCTTGACTGTAAAGGGAACCAACCAACCATTGGTATAGATATGAATCCATTCAGCTTTCGCAAATCTTAAATTGATGTTTTCAAGGGCATATTGTTTAGTTTCTATGCGAGTGACATCTCTTTATTGTAAAATTTTCAAGTAGATCTAGATGATGGTTCACTTCTAGGATATTCATCGGATATTGAGACGTATTCAAGAATTGTTCTCTTTAGATGGATACTTTATATTGTTGTACAATTCTTGTACTTTCTGTGTTACACCTATTTGAGTTTTAAAAGTATTGATAGAATTATGACATTTTTGCCAATTGTTATTATCTGGTAGTATATAATATAGGTAAGTAATAGGGAATATAAAAACAAAAGGTTTCTTCGCTTTCTTCTTTATTTCTACGTTTTTGTTGTATATTATCTTATTTTTGTAGCGAAATTCAACGAAGCTATGACTTAAGGGACCCTGGTACTGACATTTAAATTTTATACGTATGAAATGAATACTTTACATACAAAGGGTGTTTTTATGTTATAAAGTACCACACAAGGTTCCAGCCTAATCTCTTTTATAGTTTTGAGGAAATTAATTATTCAATTTATTGACAATAATAATCGTTATTAGTCATTTATTAATTACAATAATTACCATAGACTTCTTCAAAAACAACTTACTATACTCATGCTATAAATACATACATATGTTGTTAGCTAATGCTGGATTTCTGACAATGAAGTCATTAATCCTCTTGCTCTACAATATTTTTCACTCATAGAGCAATAGCAGTATAGTAACCGCTTTTAAGAGAGCACCATATTGTGTTGAAACATGTGCAGAGCATTATCACATTATTAATGCTAAGCTATATACAGATGAATATGACCAGTGTTCTGCCCTGGCTCTTTACCAGTTGTTATAATAACCTACAGTGTCATTGATTCCTTAATTCTGGTTTGTATTTTGTTATTTGACTATTTACTATCCATATCCATTTATTCTTCACTTTGTTTAAAAATTGTCCTACCTTTTTATTATCTTTACAAAACTTTTCAGTTACCTATAGCAATACATATTTCCATTTATTTTACACCATTCCTACTGATGTCCTCTTTCCTCCAAATTTCAATTCCTTTACATTTACTCAGGGGTCTCCGTCTAGGGGATATGTGAATGGCGACCACAAGGTACCCAAGCTGAGCAGAACATTACTTCCACTTACTGGTGTCTAGGGGATATGTGAATGGCAACCACAAGGAACCCAAGCTGAGCAGAACATTACTTCCACTTACTGGTGTCTAGGGGATATGTGAATGGCGACCACAAGGTACCCAAGCTGAGCAGAACATTACTTCCAGTTACTGGTGTCTAGGGGATATGTGAATGGCGACCACAAGGTACCCAAGCTGAGCAGAACATTACTTCCACTTACTGGTGTCTAGGGGATATGTGAATGGCGAACACAAGGTACCCAAACTGAGCAGAACATTACTTCCACTTACTGGTGTCTAGGGGATATGTGAATGGCGACCACAAGGTACCCAAGCTGAGCAGAACATTACTTCCACTTACTGGTGTCTAGGGGATATGTGAATGGCGAACACAAGGTACCCAAGCTGAGCAGAACATTACTTCCACTTACTGGTGTCTAGGAGATATGTGAATGGCGACCACAAGGTACCCAAGCTGAGCAGAACATTACTTCCCCTTACTGGTGTCTAGGGGATATGTGGATAGTGACCACAAGGTACCCAAGCTGAGCAGAACGTTACTTCCACTTACTGGTGTCTAGGGGATATGTGAATAGCGACCACAAGGTACCCAAGCTGAGCAGAACATTACTTCCACTTACTGGTGTCTAGGGGATATGTGAATGGCGACCACAAGGTACCCAAGCTGAGTAGAACATTACTTCCACTTACTGGTGTCTAGGGGATATGTGGATAGCGACCACAAGGTACCCAAGCTGAGTAGAACATTACTTCCACTTACTGGTGTTTTGCTCCTCACTGTAACTTTTCTATCTGACCTTACCTTGGTCATCTCTTGTTCTCTTCTGACCCCGATGCTATTAGGGTTCCCGAGGGCTAGGGAGTCTTTATTTTTCCAACCTCTCCATTTCTCTAATTTCTCTATAAAATATTAACCCTTAACATGCTGACCTGTCATGGCATGTAATGCGTCCTCTGATTGGTAATCAGAGGATATGGTCGGTGAATTTATTTTGATAATTCTCCCGGTCAGGTCGGTGAGACCCGTAAACCAACGACAGGTGTGGTCCTCCAGACATTCTGGGGGTTGTGAGAGAGCGATGTGACCGCCAAAACATTAAAAAAAAAAAAAAAAAAAAATACATACATACATATAAACATTGCTAACTTAAGATTTACACTTAACATATTTACAAAGATTTGTATAAGTTTACAGTGCGAAAATGCCTTAATATTCAAACTATTCCATACGCATAAAAACCAATATATATATATATAACACTTTTATTGTTTTATAAATTCTTAATTGCCCAACAAACACCACCAATCTCTGGCAGGAAGAAAAAATAATTACTTTGAAAGTTGTCATTTCTTTGCTTTGATGGACATTGAAAATATTTTTAAATCTTTCTTGTGTGTTTACATTTTTTAAAGCTAAACAAATTTTCAGATTTTGAAATTTTGAAGTTGAAGTTATATAAATGAAGCACATGCTGTAAAAAAGTCCAGGAGAATATCACAAAATTTAATGCGCATGGAGCAGGTAGTGTGTTAAACATGTAAAATGGAGAAAAAGCAATTTTTGTACACACATGCATCATGATGATGAGTGAGATTACCCGCTTGGCCACTGCATACGTCACACCTCAGATTCATGGCTTAACCACTTCTTTCTACTGAGTTTGTTGAAATACTGCCGAAAAGGGACGTTTACAGTGCTCGCATTTGAGATCTAGTAGCACACGGCTGAGACTCGCGTTCAGTTCTCCAAGATGGAAGCTGAGGAAGTTCTTGCCTATCTCGTATTAAAGAGAAGGAGAAAGGGAAGAAGGTGGTGGGTATACCCAATTAACAGCGGGAGACATTTGCACGGCAATAACTACACACTGTAGGTATGTTCGATTCCGTGAAGATAGTGAGAAATTTTTCATTATTTTCCAATGTCAGCTTCTTTCAAATATAAAGGGAGACTTGTCCTTGTATGCATCACAAGCAGTATCCCATAACACAGGACGAATTTCAAACTCTCTTATTAATCTCCCTATCCGTACTTGCAATTGCAAAGGCAGTTGGAGAAGCAGAGCGCAAACTAAACGCGCTGAATGTAAAGTGCTTCACTTGTTCTCTTGTTATGCTAGTGAGTTCAGTGCGCACGCAGCTTCTAGATTACGTGCGTTCTAGCATTTCAGTTCTGCTCCTCACTAAGAGGCGCGTTTTCGCTCGCTTTGCTTTCATGACCTTGATTACACGCTGAGCATGTGAGCTTTTCCATTGGATGCTTAGTGAAGCTAAGCTGCGTGCATATTAGTGCCTTATAACGTTCGTGTGTCCTCAGGGTAAAAAGTAGCATACACGGCAGTTAAAGCCTGCGCTAGACTTTTAAAAATCGCGGAATGTAAAAGCTTTCAGTGCCAACCGATGACTGAAGGATTGGGAACTTTACATGCATGAACCTAAAAATCGTCAATTTGATAATTTTTCGATCATTTTTCTGTCCCAGGGTCCTTTAACGATACTCCGCTAGTGAAAACATGGAAAAGTAGTTTGTAATGTTACCTTTTGATAGTTCAACCATAGTTTGTGGGAAGTAAGTTACTCTGCAAATTCAGTGGACGGGGTCATGCTCATGGAAGGGGAGGTTATACTGGTAGAGACAGGGGCATTACAGTTAGCACGTCAATATATATGGTAGAGAAAGTACATCTTATTGTAATGTTATTGGTGTGTTCACCAGCGGAATGGGTGCTCGACAAGTTGAAGTGTCCAGTTTGTCTGCAGTACAACGCCGGGCCCGTTCAGGAATGTGTGAACCATCACTATGGATGTGACAAGTGCTTCTCCAGATTAGTCCACTGCCCTCTATGTCGTGGAGAACTGCTTGGTAGGAACCGCTATATCGAGACCTTGGTGAAACAGAGCAGATACCCATGTCCAAATCGGCATCTGGGCTGCACGGCGTACATGTGGCTCAACCAGCTCAACCCACACGTGGACTACTGTACCTTTGGCATTCAGCAGTGTCCTTTCAACAGGTAAATCCAACTTTTGTATCCGGAGGTCAACCGGGATGCATTTTCTTTGGGCATAAAAACACATCATGACTTACTTCGGAAGGCAGTAAATCTGATAGTCCAGTGCTGTGGATTTACAACAGGTAAAAGAATCTCATAAAAGGCCGCTGAGCAAAACTAAGCGAGCAGTCTTTCATGCCCAGTATAGAATGGGACGCTGAGAACCATAACATTTAGAGCATCTAGAAACAAAACCTCGTACATGTGTGTGGCTGTGTTCATTATATGTGTACATACCTATATCTGATATGGTTCGGGGTTAATTTCCCGGTCGAATTGGGTACAGCAGTATTGACATTGCAAAGGTGTCATGGAAAACCGTGTTTCGTGCTTATGTAAACAGCTCTGTTACACAAATTGAGTCGGTGTAGAAACACTTAACATCACGTAAATGTAAATATTTATCTTGACGAGTTTCAAGAGTTTAAATTGCTCCCATCATCAGAATTGCCCAATTGATTCTTGTGCATTCTGTCTGATGTGTGGTCGTTTGAGTTGACATGTAGCAGAGTTGGATACTTGGGAGAAGATTCTTATCCTAAAAAAACAAACCCCGCTTAATGAATTTTGATTTACCACCACCAAAACCCATTATGGAAGTTCATCAGTCCACCGCTAGATGTCAACTCAAACAGCCACACATCAGACAGCATCCTCAAGAATCAATTGGGTAATTCTGATGATGGGAGCAATTTAATCTCTTGAAGCCGGTCAAGATGAATATTTAAGTGTTGTTAAGTGTTCCAACACCGATTCAGTTTTTATAACAATTTAGATTCGCATAACCGTTACTAGCTTATTCAAATATACACAAATTCTATTATTGTTTAAATTGGTAGGTACTCCTTAACTAGCATTATTGATATAACCTTCAACTCAGTGTGGCCGTTTCATGCTATAGTAGCTACAAAATAAGAATGAACATGGGCCTAGCCAATACAGTGATGTTGCTCTCTCGGCGTTGCCAGTTGCCCAGCGAGCGGGTGACAAGGATGAAAGATTTGACTGTTTTTGTCACACGGAAACCGCCTTATGCATAAAACTGGCAACGTTACTGTATTGGCTAGGCTCATGTTCATTCTTGTTTTGTAGATGCTGTAGTGAATACTATTTCTATTCTGCATGGGTAAAGCAACTTAAAGATATCCCGCTGTAGGAAGAGGGCATCCTCACACTCTGGTGGGTTTGCCGTGTATCTTTTCCCACACGATCCGAGCTTCGACGTAAGTATTGGCTTTTCCAGCGTATTGGCGGGATACGCGGTTACCAAACCACGAATTAAAAGGGAGATGGTGCAGTTTAATGGAAGTGTTCTGGTCCATGGATCTCAACCATGCTATGCGGGATATTTTTATGTGCTCTCTTTAAAGTTTCGTCCTTCGGATCGGGGACGATCTCGGACTCCCGGGCTCCACAGCTGGATATATACAGACGTATTTTTTAGACGTGGCGAATGACCTTACTAGGATGGGCGCGAATGACATGTAAATTGATGAAGGGGATAGCATCTTAGCTTCATAAACTAGCTAGAGACAGCTGATAATGCGAGTAATCACTGTACTTGAACATGCATTCACGCGATGTTTACCAAACGGAAGTCGGAGAGATACTCTCCTAAAACTTCTATAGTCCAAATATAAAATTGAACTCGACCATAAACCACTGCGCATCTGTCCTCCATTCACCACGTCTAAGATACATCTGTAAAGTTGGAGGACGAGGGGAGCCGATTGTACCAGCTGCCACTGTAGGGACCTTGCCCTTCGCTGTACTGTCTCCTAGTTCCAGCCAGCTTTTCTATCCTCTCGCCTCAACTCTTCCTCCCGGAAGGCGCCTCGTCAGGGTCATAGGCACGAAAGTTGGTGTTGCGAGTGCACTACAGCCCATGAAGAGCCAAGCCTTACCGCCCAGCCGCTGCGTCCCCCACCTTGGCCCACTACAGGCGTCATTGGTGGGGTGCAGTACGAGGGTGCTACGTGGTCAGCGTCCCGATTCCTCCCGGCCAGTTATGCGGCCTTCACGACCTGGGGCCCATCAAGTAGCTCCGCAATTATTGGTCCCCCGGGCTTTAGTGCACCCCGTGACAGACCTCCCAAAGGGGATAAAATCCCCATGCTGGTACCGGGGATCGAACCCGACTCCTCCGCGCCAGAGGCAAGATTGTCATACTGATATCCCATAGTATAGTCTGATCCGTTTGAAATGTCAGAAAGGTATAACGTTATATTTATGAAAATGCATACATCTCTGAACAATTTTCTGAAATGTAAACGGGAAGGATGGGAGTTAGCAATGGGTGATGTCTCCAGTTGGCATGGCAGTTCTATCGTGCATAGAAAACAAACTGGTCGTTACGCCACAACAGCACGCTCAGTGTGTTGTATGGTATGCGAACTTTTCGAGTGTATTAGAGATCTAGCAAGCACTCAGATGTCAGTATGAATGCTGATATGTCCCATCACGTTGAGACATTGTTAAATGGTATATGTTCTTGAAAAATGGTCTCAAAATGCCTCATACAGGCGGAAGGCTCCATGATAGAAACAAGGAGGAAGATGTTTGACAAGCCATGACTAAGGGCCCACTAAAGTCACTCCGCCGCAGAGCAGAACACACCATACGCAACATGTCAGAGGATTGTTAGACAATACCTTAAGATGTTTCACACCATATTGTGTGAACGCAAGCACTGACGCAACTGAATTATGAAGCTCGACTCAGTTTTACAATAATAGTGCGTGAACGGTAGGAAGTGGATAATCAGTGGTTGAAGAAATGGATGTTTACGGACGAAGCCACATTTCATGTGAGTGGCCGAGATAACATGCATAACTGCATTGTTTGGGGAACCACATATCTCATATGAACTCGAACGAACCAGCCCTGAAGTGAATGTGTGGTGCGGAGTGGCTCATAAGAAAGTCTACGGCCCATTCTTCTTTACGGAGGAGACTGTTCGTGCCGTCAGTTACCTTGATATAATCGAGCAATTTGTGGTCTCTCAACTACAGGAACATGGAATACTGGACTCCATTATCTATCAAAAGGACGGCGCTTCACCTCATTTGGCTCTCATAGCGGGAAATCAATTAAACCAGGTATTCAACAATCGCTGGTACAGCCGTTGTGGAACCATCCCATGGCCTCCTAATAGCCCAGACTTAATGCCTCCAGAGTTTGTTGTGTGGGGCTACGTCAAGTTAACTGTGTATGCACAAAGACCACAGAATCTAGCCTATCTGCGGAGGAAGAGTACAGCGGCCTTTCAGCAAATCACTCCAGAAATGCTGGGCGCTACGTGGCGCAACATGGCCGCCAGGTATGATCTGTGCCGAATTCACAATGGGGGTTATGTTGAGTGCTAATGTGCTGGGACAGCAACATTCAAACTCTCCTACACATGTATATATGGTTAACAGTCAATAAACTAGAGAAGTTTCTTGTATAAACTGTTTACTTTTCTGACATATCAAACGGATCACCTGTAGTTTATGTTACTCTATTTGTGTGCCTTGCAGTAATGTTTGACTCCACTCTTTAGATTTGTAGGAAACTCGTCATGTTCCTGGTTGGGCAAAATTGAAGACCTGGAGACACACATTGAGAACAAACACAGCAGAAAAACGATATTTGCTGATGTTGTGAAAGATACCTACATGGGGATGACCAGCTATGTGGTTCTTGCCCATGGAAAGATATTCCTCTACCATAAAAATCGCACTTGGACCAATGTCAGTTACGATGACGGAGGCCGACATAACAAGGGAATGCGAGGATTTTATACCTGGTGAGTGTGACCACTTGAATTTTGGCATGCTTTTAAATTCTTTAAGGGAATGTGTCCGTTAAAATAAAAATCTGTAGTTTTCTTAGACCGTAACCTTGACACACATACACTGCTCGTTCTGGCAGTTCAAATCACTCACTATTAACGTGACTTCTCTGTCCGTGCCAACTCACGTATATAGCCAATAATTAGGTACCAGTGATTTTTCTGGAAATAGATGTTTCCCGAAGCTTTTTGTAACACGTCCTGCACTTCAAGCTTCTAGAACTTTGTGCAAGGGGCCTTTGTTCTTAGCCGCCACTGTCGTATGTTGTGTAGCAGCATATCTAGTGGTGTGAGATAGCTGACCTTGAGCCTCCTTTGCCGGCGTTGGGTACACTTCTAGCAACGAAACTCCAAAATGATAACGGAGAGATATTACTCTTTTAGATTCAAAGTGCTCCATGTTACCATTTCTTTTCTTCTTTCTTTTTACACGCTTTATTTAATTATAACCTCCTTTAACCTGGTAGGTTATATCGGACGAGGCATGAATGAGTGAAATATGCTCAAATGAGCCCGGGCTCCATAGTTCCGGGGTCCATAGTTACTCAACATTTGTCATAGAATTTATCCAGTTAACTCACGCTAACAGATTCGAACTCTGGACCTGTTGATTGTGAGGCAGACATGTTACCACCAACCATTGTCCCCCTGACGGGGCTCGTAACCTTGTTGGTAAAGCCTTGCGTTGTTTGTGAACACGTTATACTGACGAAGTATCGCTTTCTGCTTACTTACACGCTGCTGCCTGGTAGTGATGGGACGATACCAGTAGTCAGTAGCCAGTAGTCAGTAAAATCAACTTTATTCACACCTCAGTTAACGCTGCATGTTAAGCACCTCTACTCCTTCTCCCATCGTTTTGCATGTTTTAATTTAGGCACAAGAGTATATGGAATAATAATGAAAAACTGAAGCTATCAACAGTGAACCAAATCAACTCTACAATATTAACAAATATCTTAGAGACTATAAGCTTCACTTATCTTAATATTTGCTGCAAGTTCTTGAAATTCAAAGCAGACTGCATTATTTCGCGATAATTACCTCGAATCATCGCTTTGAATTTCAAGAACTTTCAGCATATATTAAGATAACTGAAGTTTATTATCTCTAAGATATTTGTTAAAGTTGTAGTCTATGAAATGTTGCACTAATCGCCAAGAGGAAAGGCCTATTAAGAACTTTAGTACAGCAATTCTTTGGGGACAACTGCAGGGCAATAACGTGAAGTATCGACTTCTATCATTCCTCACCTATCATAAGGTTAGGCACAATTTTCAGTAAAGCAAACTTTAGAAGTAACGAAAGTTACTGGCTATGTATAAGACTGGTGCTTGTTGAAGCTGCCAGGTTGTTATGCGCTAGCCAGCTCTCACCCCAGCTTTGTCCCGCTGTGCTGGAGTTCTCTCCACGCAGTTCAGTGCTGCCTTTGCTAACTTATTGCTACAAAATCACGTGATGGTTGTTGAAGCTGCCAGGTTGTTATGCGCTAACCCGCTCTCACCCCAGCTTTGACCCGCAGTGCTGGAGTTCTCTCCACGCAGCCCAGTGCTGCCTTTGCTAACTTATTGCTACAAAATCACGTGATGCTTGTTGAAGCTGCCAGGTTGTTATGCGCTAGCCAGCTCTCACCCCAGCTTTGTCCCGCTGTGCTGGAGTTCTCTCCACGCAGCCCAGTGCTGCCTTTGCTAACTTATTGCTACCAAATCACGTGATGGTTGTTGAAGCTCCCAGGTTGTTATGCGTTAACCCGCTCTCACCCCAGCTTTGTCCCGCAGTGCTGGAGTTCTCTCCACGCAGCCCAGTGCTGCCTTTGCTAACTTATTGCTACAAAATCACGTGATGGTTGTTGAAGCTGCCAGGTTGTTATGCGCTAGCCAGCTCTCACCCCAGCTTTGTCCCGCTGTGCTGGAGTTCTCTCCACGCAGCCCAGTGCTGCCTTTGGTAACTTATTGCTACAAAATCACGTGATGGTTGTTGAAGCTGCCAGGTTGTTATGCGCTAGCCAGCTCTCACCCCAGCTTTGTGCCGCAGTGCTGGAGTTCTCTCCACGCAGCCCAGTGCTGCCATTGCTAACTTATTGCTACAAAATCACGTGATGCTTGTTGAAGCTGCCTGGTTGTTATGTGCTAGCCAGCTCTCATCCCAGCTTTGTCCCGCAGTTCTCTCCACGCAGCCGAGCGATGCCATTGCTAACTTATTGCTACAAAATCACGTAATGGTTGTTGAAGCTGCCAGGTTGTTATGCGCTAGCCAGCTCTCACCCCAGCTTTGTCCCGCTGTGCTGGAGTTCTCTCCACGCAGCCCAGTGCTGCCTTTGCTAACTTATTGCTACAAAATCACGTGATGGTTGTTGAAGCTGCCAGGTTGTTATGCGCTAGCCAGCTCTCATCCCAGCTTTGTCCCGCAGTTCTCTCCACGCAGCCGAGCGACGCCATTGCTAACTTATTGCTACAAAATCACGTAATGGTTGTTGAAGCTGCCAGGTTGTTATGCGCTAGCCAGCTCTCACCCCAGCTTTGTCCCGCTGTGCTGGAGTTCTCTCCACGCAGCCCAGTGCTGCCTTTGCTAACTTATTGCTACAAAATCACGTGATGGTTGTTGAAGCTGCCAGGTTGTTATGCGCTAGCCAGCTCTCATCCCAGCTTTGTCCCGCAGTTCTCTCCACGCAGCCGAGCGACGCCATTGCTAACTTATTGCTACAAAATCACGTAATGGTTGTTGAAGCTGCCAGGTTGTTATGCGCTAGCCAGCTCTCACCCCAGCTTTGTCCCGCTGTGCTGGAGTTCTCTCCACGCAGCCCAGTGCTGCCATTGCTAACTTATTGCTACAAAATCACGTGATGGTTTTTGGAGCTGCCAGGTTGTTATGTGCTAGCCAGCTCTCACCCTAGCTTTGTCCCGCAGTGCTGGAGTTCTCTCCACGCAGCCCAGTGCTGCCATTGCTAACTTATTGCTACAAAATCACGTGATGGTTTTTGGAGCTGCCAGGTTGTTATGTGCTAGCGAGCTCTCACTCCAGCTTTGTCCCGCTTTGCTGGAGTTCTCTCCACGCAGCCCAGTGCTGCCATTGCTAACTTATTGCTACAAAATCACGTGATGGTTGTTGAAGCTGCCAGGTTGTTATGTGCTAGCCAGCTCTCACCCCAGCTTTGTGCCGCAGTTCTCTCCACGCAGCCCAGTGCTGCCATTGCTAACTTATTGCTACAAAATCACGTAATGGTTGTTGAAGCTGCCAGGTTGTTATGCGCTAACCCGCTCTCACCCCAGCTTTGTCCCGCAGTGCTGGAGTTCTCTCCACGCAGCCCAGTGCTGCCTTTGCTAACTTATTGCTACAAAATCACGTGATGGTTGTTGAAGCTGCCAGGTTGTTATGCGCTAGCCAGCTCTCACCCCAGCTTTGTCCCGCAGTGCTGGAGTTCTCTCCACGCAGCCCAGTGCTGCCTTTGGTAACTTATTGCTACAAAATCACGTGATGGTTGTTGAAGCTGCCAGGTTGTTATGCGCTAGCCAGCTCTCACCCCAGCTTTGTGCCGCAGTGCTGGAGTTCTCTCCACGCAGCCCAGTGCTGCCATTGCTAACTTATTGCTACAAAATCACGTGATGCTTGTTGAAGCTGCCTGGTTGTTATGTTCTAGCCAGCTCTCATCCCAGCTTTGTCCCGCAGTTCTCTCCACGCAGCCGAGCGATGCCATTGCTAACTTATTGCTACAAAATCACGTAATGGTTGTTGAAGCTGCCAGGTTGTTATGCGCTAGCCAGCTCTCACCCCAGCTTTGTCCCGCTGTGCTGGAGTTCTCTCCACGCAGCCCAGTGCTGCCTTTGCTAACTTATTGCTACAAAATCACGTGATGGTTGTTGAAGCTGCCAGGTTGTTATGCGCTAGCCAGCTCTCATCCCAGCTTTGTCCCGCAGTTCTCTCCACGCAGCCGAGCGACGCCATTGCTAACTTATTGCTACAAAATCACGTAATGGTTGTTGAAGCTGCCAGGTTGTTATGCGCTAGCCAGCTCTCACCCCAGCTTTGTCCCGCTGTGCTGGAGTTCTCTCCACGCAGCCCAGTGCTGCCATTGCTAACTTATTGCTACAAAATCACGTGATGGTTTTTGGAGCTGCCAGGTTGTTATGTGCTAGCCAGCTCTCACCCTAGCTTTGTCCCGCAGTGCTGGAGTTCTCTCCACGCAGCCCAGTGCTGCCATTGCTAACTTATTGCTACAAAATCACGTGATGGTTTTTGGAGCTGCCAGGTTGTTATGTGCTAGCGAGCTCTCACTCCAGCTTTGTCCCGCTTTGCTGGAGTTCTCTCCACGCAGCCCAGTGCTGCCATTGCTAACTTATTGCTACAAAATCACGTGATGGTTGTTGAAGCTGCCAGGTTGTTATGTGCTAGCCAGCTCTCACCCCAGCTTTGTGCCGCAGTTCTCTCCACGCAGCCCAGTGCTGCCATTGCTAACTTATTGCTACAAAATCACGTGATGGTTTTTGGAGCTGCCAGGTTGTTATGTGCTAGCGAGCTCTCACTCCAGCTTTGTCCCGCTTTGCTGGAGTTCTCTCCACGCAGCCCAGTGCTGCCATTGCTAACTTATTGCTACAAAATCACGTGATGGTTGTTGAAGCTGCCAGGTTGTTATGTGCTAGCCAGCTCTCACCCCAGCTTTGTGCCGCAGTTCTCTCCACGCAGCCCAGTGCTGCCATTGCTAACTTATTGCTACAAAATCACGTAATGGTTGTTGAAGCTGCCAGGTTGTTATGCGCTAACCCGCTCTCACCCCAGCTTTGTCCCGCAGTGCTGGAGTTCTCTCCACGCAGCCCAGTGCTGCCTTTGCTAACTTATTGCTACAAAATCACGTGATGGTTGTTGAAGCTGCCAGGTTGTTATGCGCTAGCCAGCTCTCACCCCAGCTTTGTGCCGCAGTGCTGGAGTTCTCTACACGCAGCCCAGTGCTGCCATTGCTAACTTATTGCTACAAAATCACGTGATGCTTGTTGAAGCTGCCTGGTTGTTATGTGCTAGCCAGCTCTCATCCCAGCTTTGTCCCGCAGTTCTCTCCACGCAGCCGAGCGATGCCATTGCTAACTTATTGCTACAAAATCACGTAATGGTTGTTGAAGCTGCCAGGTTGTTATGCGCTAGCCAGCTCTCACCCCAGCTTTGTCCCGCTGTGCTGGAGTTCTCTCCACGCAGCCCAGTGCTGCCTTTGCTAACTTATTGCTACAAAATCACGTGATGGTTGTTGAAGCTGCCAGGTTGTTATGCGCTAGCCAGCTCTCATCCCAGCTTTGTCCCGCAGTTCTCTCCACGCAGCCGAGCGATGCCATTGCTAACTTATTGCTACAAAATCACGTAATGGTTGTTGAAGCTGCCAGGTTGTTATGCGCTAGCCAGCTCTCACCCCAGCTTTGTCCCGCAGTGCTGGAGTTCTCTCCACGCAGCCCAGTGCTGCCATTGCTAACTTATTGCTACAAAATCACGTGATGGTTGTTGGAGCTGCCAGGTTGTTATGTGCTAGCCAGCTCTCACTCCAGCTTTGTGCCGCTGTGGTGGAGTTCTCTCCACGCAGCCCAGTGCTGCCATTGCTAACTTATTGCTACAAAATCACGTGATGGTTGTTGAAGCTGCCAGGTTGTTATGTGCTAGCCAGCTCTCACCCCAGCTTTGTGCCGCAGTTCTCTCCACGCAGCCCAGTGCTGCCATTGCTAACTTATTGCTACAAAATCACGTAATGGTTGTTGAAGCTGCCAGGTTGTTATGCGCTAGCCAGCTCTCACCCCAGCTTTGTCCCGCTGTGCTGGAGTTCTCTCCACGCAGCCCAGTGCTGCCGTTGCTAACTTATTGCTACAAAATCACGTGATGCTTGTTGAAGCTGGCAGGTTGTTATGTGCTAGCCAGCTCTCACCCCAGCTTTGTGCCGCTGTGCTGGAGTTCTCTCCACGCAGCCCAGTGCTGCCATTGCTAACTTATTGCTACAAAATCACGTGATGCTTGCTTGTTGAAGCTGCCAGGTTGTTATGCGCTAGCCAGCTCTCACCCCAGCTTTGTCCCGCTGTGCTGGAGTTCTCTCCACGCAGCCCAGTGCTGCCATTGCTAACTTATTGCTACAAAATCACGTGATGGTTGTTGAAGCTACCAGGTTGTTATGTGCTAGCCAGCTCTCAGCCCAGCTTTGTCCCGCAGTTCTCTCCACGCAGCCCAGTGCTGCCATTGCTAACTTATTGCTACAAAATCACGTGATAGTTGTTGAAGCTGCCAGGTTGTTATGTGCTAGCCAGCTCTCATCCCAGCTTTGTCCCGCAGTTCTCTCCACGCAGCCGAGCTCTGCCATTGCTAACTTATTGCTACAAAATCACGTGATGGTTGTTGAAGCTGCCAGGTTGTTATGTGCTAGCCAGCTCTCATCCCAGCTTTGTCCCGCAGTTCTCTCCACGCAGCCCAGTGCTGCCATTGCTAACTTATTGCTACAAAATCACGCGGTGGTTGTTGAAGCTGTCAGGTTGTTATGCGCTAGCCAGCTCTCACCCCAGCTTTGTCCCGCTGTGCTGGAGTTCTCTCCACGCAGCCCAGTGCTGCCATTGCTAACTTATTGCTACAAAATCACGTGATGGTTTTGAAGCTGCCAGGTTGTTATGTGCTAGCCAGCTCTCACCCCAGCTTTTTCCCGCAGTTCTCTCCACGCAGCCCAGTGCTGCCATTGCTATCTTATTGCTACAAAATCACGTGATGGTTGTTTAAGCTGCCAGGTTGTTATGCGCTAGCCAGCTCTCACCCCAGCTTTGTGCCGCAGTTCTCTCCACGCAGCCCAGTGCTGCCATTGCTAACTTATTGCTACAAAATCACGTGATGCTTGTTGAAGCTGCCAGGGTGTTATGCGCTAGCCAGCTCTCACCCCAGCTTTGTCCCGCAGTTCTCTCCACGCAGCCGAGCGATGCCATTGCTAACTTATTGCTAAAAAATCACGTGATGGTTGTTGAAGCTACCAGGTTGTTATGTGCTAGCCAGCTCTCATCCCAGCTTTGTCCCGCAGTTCTCTCCACGCACCCCAGTGCTGCCATTGCTAACTCATTGCTACAAAATCACGTGATGCTTGTTGAAGCTGCCAGGTTGTTATGCGCTAGCCAGCTCTCACCCCAGCTTTGTCCCGCAGTTCTCTGCATGCAGCCCAGTGCTGCCATTGCTAACTTATTGCTACAAAATCACGTGATGCTTGTTGAAGCTGCCAGGTTGTAATGCGCTAGCCAGCTCTCACCCCAGCTTTGTCCCGCAGTTCTCTCCACGCAGCCCAGTGCTGCCTTTGCTAACTTATTGCTACAAAATCACGTGATGGTTGTTGAAGCTGCCAGGTTGTTATGCCCTAGCCAGCTCTCACCCCAGCTTTGTCCCGCTGTGCTGGAGTTCTCTCCACGCAGCCCAGTGCTCCCATTGCTAACTTATTGCTACAAAATCACGTGATGGTTGTTGAAGCTGCCAGGTTGTTATGCGCTAGCCAGCTCTCATCCCAGCTTTGTCCCGCAGTTCTCTCCACGCAGCCGAGCGACGCCATTGCTAACTTATTGCTACAAAATCACGTAATGGTTGTTGAAGCTGCCAGGTTGTTATGCGCTAGCCAGCTCTCACCCCAGCTTTGTCCCGCTGTGCTGGAGTTCTCTCCACGCAGCCCAGTGCTGCCATTGCTAACTTATTGCTACAAAATCACGTGATGGTTTTTGGAGCTGCCAGGTTGTTATGTGCTAGCCAGCTCTCACCCTAGCTTTGTCCCGCAGTGCTGGAGTTCTCTCCACGCAGCCCAGTGCTGCCATTGCTAACTTATTGCTACAAAATCACGTGATGGTTTTTGGAGCTGCCAGGTTGTTATGTGCTAGCGAGCTCTCACTCCAGCTTTGTCCCGCTTTGCTGGAGTTCTCTCCACGCAGCCCAGTGCTGCCATTGCTAACTTATTGCTACAAAATCACGTGATGGTTGTTGAAGCTGCCAGGTTGTTATGTGCTAGCCAGCTCTCACCCCAGCTTTGTGCCGCAGTTCTCTCCACGCAGCCCAGTGCTGCCATTGCTAACTTATTGCTACAAAATCACGTGATGGTTTTTGGAGCTGCCAGGTTGTTATGTGCTAGCGAGCTCTCACTCCAGCTTTGTCCCGCTTTGCTGGAGTTCTCTCCACGCAGCCCAGTGCTGCCATTGCTAACTTATTGCTACAAAATCACGTGATGGTTGTTGAAGCTGCCAGGTTGTTATGTGCTAGCCAGCTCTCACCCCAGCTTTGTGCCGCAGTTCTCTCCACGCAGCCCAGTGCTGCCATTGCTAACTTATTGCTACAAAATCACGTAATGGTTGTTGAAGCTGCCAGGTTGTTATGCGCTAACCCGCTCTCACCCCAGCTTTGTCCCGCAGTGCTGGAGTTCTCTCCACGCAGCCCAGTGCTGCCTTTGCTAACTTATTGCTACAAAATCACGTGATGGTTGTTGAAGCTGCCAGGTTGTTATGCGCTAGCCAGCTCTCACCCCAGCTTTGTGCCGCAGTGCTGGAGTTCTCTACACGCAGCCCAGTGCTGCCATTGCTAACTTATTGCTACAAAATCACGTGATGCTTGTTGAAGCTGCCTGGTTGTTATGTGCTAGCCAGCTCTCATCCCAGCTTTGTCCCGCAGTTCTCTCCACGCAGCCGAGCGATGCCATTGCTAACTTATTGCTACAAAATCACGTAATGGTTGTTGAAGCTGCCAGGTTGTTATGCGCTAGCCAGCTCTCACCCCAGCTTTGTCCCGCTGTGCTGGAGTTCTCTCCACGCAGCCCAGTGCTGCCTTTGCTAACTTATTGCTACAAAATCACGTGATGGTTGTTGAAGCTGCCAGGTTGTTATGCGCTAGCCAGCTCTCATCCCAGCTTTGTCCCGCAGTTCTCTCCACGCAGCCGAGCGATGCCATTGCTAACTTATTGCTACAAAATCACGTAATGGTTGTTGAAGCTGCCAGGTTGTTATGCGCTAGCCAGCTCTCACCCCAGCTTTGTCCCGCAGTGCTGGAGTTCTCTCCACGCAGCCCAGTGCTGCCATTGCTAACTTATTGCTACAAAATCACGTGATGGTTGTTGGAGCTGCCAGGTTGTTATGTGCTAGCCAGCTCTCACTCCAGCTTTGTGCCGCTGTGGTGGAGTTCTCTCCACGCAGCCCAGTGCTGCCATTGCTAACTTATTGCTACAAAATCACGTGATGGTTGTTGAAGCTGCCAGGTTGTTATGTGCTAGCCAGCTCTCACCCCAGCTTTGTGCCGCAGTTCTCTCCACGCAGCCCAGTGCTGCCATTGCTAACTTATTGCTACAAAATCACGTAATGGTTGTTGAAGCTGCCAGGTTGTTATGCGCTAGCCAGCTCTCACCCCAGCTTTGTCCCGCTGTGCTGGAGTTCTCTCCACGCAGCCCAGTGCTGCCGTTGCTAACTTATTGCTACAAAATCACGTGATGCTTGTTGAAGCTGGCAGGTTGTTATGTGCTAGCCAGCTCTCACCCCAGCTTTGTGCCGCTGTGCTGGAGTTCTCTCCACGCAGCCCAGTGCTGCCATTGCTAACTTATTGCTACAAAATCACGTGATGCTTGCTTGTTGAAGCTGCCAGGTTGTTATGCGCTAGCCAGCTCTCACCCCAGCTTTGTCCCGCTGTGCTGGAGTTCTCTCCACGCAGCCCAGTGCTGCCATTGCTAACTTATTGCTACAAAATCACGTGATGGTTGTTGAAGCTACCAGGTTGTTCTGTGCTAGCCAGCTCTCAGCCCAGCTTTGTCCCGCAGTTCTCTCCACGCAGCCCAGTGCTGCCATTGCTAACTTATTGCTACAAAATCACGTGATAGTTGTTGAAGCTGCCAGGTTGTTATGTGCTAGCCAGCTCTCATCCCAGCTTTGTCCCGCAGTTCTCTCCACGCAGCCGAGCTCTGCCATTGCTAACTTATTGCTACAAAATCACGTGATGGTTGTTGAAGCTGCCAGGTTGTTATGTGCTAGCCAGCTCTCATCCCAGCTTTGTCCCGCAGTTCTCTCCACGCAGCCCAGTGCTGCCATTGCTAACTTATTGCTACAAAATCACGCGGTGGTTGTTGAAGCTGTCAGGTTGTTATGCGCTAGCCAGCTCTCACCCCAGCTTTGTCCCGCTGTGCTGGAGTTCTCTCCACGCAGCCCAGTGCTGCCATTGCTAACTTATTGCTACAAAATCACGTGATGGTTTTGAAGCTGCCAGGTTGTTATGTGCTAGCCAGCTCTCACCCCAGCTTTTTCCCGCAGTTCTCTCCACGCAGCCCAGTGCTGCCATTGCTATCTTATTGCTACAAAATCACGTGATGGTTGTTTAAGCTGCCAGGTTGTTATGCGCTAGCCAGCTCTCACCCCAGCTTTGTGCCGCAGTTCTCTCCACGCAGCCCAGTGCTGCCATTGCTAACTTATTGCTACAAAATCACGTGATGCTTGTTGAAGCTGCCAGGGTGTTATGCGCTAGCCAGCTCTCACCCCAGCTTTGTCCCGCAGTTCTCTCCACGCAGCCGAGCGATGCCATTGCTAACTTATTGCTAAAAAATCACGTGATGGTTGTTGAAGCTACCAGGTTGTTATGTGCTAGCCAGCTCTCATCCCAGCTTTGTCCCGCAGTTCTCTCCACGCACCCCAGTGCTGCCATTGCTAACTCATTGCTACAAAATCACGTGATGCTTGTTGAAGCTGCCAGGTTGTTATGCGCTAGCCAGCTCTCACCCCAGCTTTGTCCCGCAGTTCTCTGCATGCAGCCCAGTGCTGCCATTGCTAACTTATTGCTACAAAATCACGTGATGCTTGTTGAAGCTGCCAGGTTGTAATGCGCTAGCCAGCTCTCACCCCAGCTTTGTCCCGCAGTTCTCTCCACGCAGCCCAGTGCTGCCTTTGCTAACTTATTGCTACAAAATCACGTGATGGTTGTTGAAGCTGCCAGGTTGTTATGCCCTAGCCAGCTCTCACCCCAGCTTTGTCCCGCTGTGCTGGAGTTCTCTCCACGCAGCCCAGTGCTCCCATTGCTAACTTATTGCTACAAAATCACGTGATGGTTGTTGAAGCTGCCAGGTTGTTATGCGCTAGCCAGCTCTCATCCCAGCTTTGTCCCGCTGTGCTGGAGTTCTCTCCACGCAGCCCAGTGCTGCCATTGCTAACTTATTGCTACAAAATCACGTGATGGTTGTTGAAGCTGCCAGGTTGTTATGCGCTAGCCAGCTATCACCCCAGCTTTGTCCCGCTGTGCTGGAGTTCTCTCCACGCAGCCCAGTGCTGCCATTGCTAACTTATTGCTACAAAATCACGTGACGGTTGTTGAAGCTGCCAGGTTGTTATGCGCTAGCCAGCTCTCACCCCAGCTTTGTCCCGCTGTGCTGGAGTGCTCTCCACGCAGCTCAGTGCTCCCATTGCTAACTTATTGCTACAAAATCACGTGATGCTTGTTGAAGCTGCCAGGTTGTTATGTGCTAGCCAGCTCTCACCCCAGCTTTGTCCCGCTGTGCTGGAGTTCTCTCCACGCAGCCCAGTGCTCCCATTGCTAACTTATTGCTACAAAATCACGTGATGGTTGTTGAAGCTGCCAGGTTGTTATGCGCTAGCCAGCTCTCACCCCAGCTTTGTCCCGCTGTGCTGGAGTTCTCTCCACGCAGCCCAGTGCTGCCATTGCTAACTTATTGCTACAAAATCACGTGATGGTTGTTGAAGCTACCAGGTTGTTATGCGCTAGCCAGCTCTCATCCCAGCTTTGTCCCGCAGTTCTCTCCACGCACCCCAGTGCTGCCATTGCTAACTCATTGCTACAAAATCACGTGATGCTTGTTGAAGCTGCCAGGTTGTTATGCGCTAGCCAGCTCTCACCCCAGCTTTGTCCCGCAGTTCTCTGCATGCAGCCCAGTGCTGCCATTGCTAACTTATTGCTACAAAATCACGTGATGCTTGTTGAAGCTGCCAGGTTGTAATGCGCTAGCCAGCTCTCACCCCAGCTTTGTCCCGCAGTTCTCTCCACGCAGCCCAGTGCTGCCTTTGCTAACTTATTGCTACAAAATCACGTGATGGTTGTTGAAGCTGCCAGGTTGTTATGCCCTAGCCAGCTCTCACCCCAGCTTTGTCCCGCTGTGCTGGAGTTCTCTCCACGCAGCCCAGTGCTCCCATTGCTAACTTATTGCTACAAAATCACGTGATGGTTGTTGAAGCTGCCAGGTTGTTATGCGCTAGCCAGCTCTCATCCCAGCTTTGTCCCGCTGTGCTGGAGTTCTCTCCACGCAGCCCAGTGCTGCCATTGCTAACTTATTGCTACAAAATCACGTGATGGTTGTTGAAGCTGCCAGGTTGTTATGCGCTAGCCAGCTATCACCCCAGCTTTGTCCCGCTGTGCTGGAGTTCTCTCCACGCAGCCCAGTGCTGCCATTGCTAACTTATTGCTACAAAATCACGTGACGGTTGTTGAAGCTGCCAGGTTGTTATGCGCTAGCCAGCTCTCACCCCAGCTTTGTCCCGCTGTGCTGGAGTGCTCTCCACGCAGCTCAGTGCTCCCATTGCTAACTTATTGCTACAAAATCACGTGATGCTTGTTGAAGCTGCCAGGTTGTTATGTGCTAGCCAGCTCTCACCCCAGCTTTGTCCCGCTGTGCTGGAGTTCTCTCCACGCAGCCCAGTGCTCCCATTGCTAACTTATTGCTACAAAATCACGTGATGGTTGTTGAAGCTGCCAGGTTGTTATGCGCTAGCCAGCTCTCACCCCAGCTTTGTCCCGCTGTGCTGGAGTTCTCTCCACGCAGCCCAGTGCTGCCATTGCTAACTTATTGCTACAAAATCACGTGATGGTTGTTGAAATTGCCAGGTTGTTATGTGCTAGCCAGCTCTCACCCCAGCTTTGTCCCACTGTGCTGGAGTTCTCTCCACGCAGCCCAGTGCTGCCATTGCTAACTTATTGCTACAAAATCACGTGATGGTTGTTGAAGCTGCCAGGTTGTTATGCGCTAGCCAGCTCTCACCCCAGCTTTGTGCCGCAGTTCTCTCCACGCAGCCCAGTGCTGCCATTGCTAACTTATTGCTACAAAATCACGTGATGGTTGTTGAAGCTACGAGGTTGTTATGTGCTAGCCAGCTCTCACCCCAGCTTTGTGCCGCAGTTCTCTCCACGCAGCCGAGCGATGCCATTGCTAACTTATTGCTACAAAATCACGTGATGGTTGTTGAAGCTACCAGGTTGTTATGCGCTAGCCAGCTCTCACCCCAGCTTTGTCCCGCTGTGCTGGAGTTCTCTCCACGCAGTCCAGTGCTGCCTTTGCTAACTTATTGCTACAAAATCACGTGATGGTTGTTGAAGCTGCCTGGTTGTTATGTGCTAGCCAGCTCTCACCCCAGTTTTGTGCCGCAGTTCTCTCCACGCAGCCGAGTGCTACCATTGCTATCTTATTGCTACAAAATCACGTGATGCTTGTTGAAGCTGCCAGGTTGTTATGTGCTAGCCAGCTCTCACCCCAGCTTTGTCCCGCTGTGCTGGAGCTCTCTCCACGCAGCCGAGCTCTGCCATTGCTAACTTATTGCTACAAAATCACGTAATGGTTGTTGAAGCTGCCAGGTTGTTATGCGCTAGCCAGCTCTCACCCCAGCTTTGTCCCGCTGTGCTGGAGTTCTCTTCACGCAGCCGAGCTCTGCCATTGCTAACTTATTGCTACAAAATCACGTGATGGTTGTTGAAGCTGCCAGGTTGTTATGTGCTAGCCAGCTCTCACCCCAGCTTTGTCCCGCTGTGCTGGAGTTCTCTCCACGCAGCCCAGTGCTGCCATTGCTAACTTATTGCTACAAAATCACGTGATGGTTGTTGAAGCTGCCAGGTTGTTATGTGCTAGCCAGCTCTCATCCCAGCTTTGTCCCGCAGTTCTCTCCACGCAGCCGAGCGCTGCCATTGTTAACTTATTGCTACAAAATCACGTGAATATAACACATCAAGTGCATCGTAATGGAAATTGTATTTTCGCAGGTACGCGGCCGTTCTGTTGATGGGCACTCCAGAAGAAGCATCCAGATTTAGCGTGACGTTTTCCCTAACAGATGGATTGGGGTCACTAAAGGAAATATCAGAGACTTGGAGAGTTCACAGCGTGGTCAACGATATTTATTATCTCTTTTACTCGGGTAAAACATTCCAAAAATGTCAGAGGACACTAAACAGTTTTAACCAGAACCATGTACTCAAACTGACAGCAAGAATACTTGCTGAGGACAACAACGAGGTTGAGGTTCAAAGCTAGGAAATTATATGCATTTTGATGAGAAACTTTGTAGGTGTATGTTTTATTTGTAGCAATATTTTGTGAGATGAAACGGCTTTTAAAAGCGATAACGTAAGGGGAAGTAAGCATGGAAGTAGTAGGAACAACCGTTTGATAGTTTGTAAGCTTTCTGTTTTGACATGTGGGATAAGTATTTTTGTATTGGATGTTCTTATAAATTTTTGATGATAAAAGTATACCTAGTTTCTTAAGCGACTTGAAATATGTGTATAATTTCTTTAATCACTGTAGAATAATGCGATTTTGATTGAAATACCAGATGCTTAAGACATTTGCATGCAGGAGTGGTGACTCCATGCCATGCCACTACCCTTAAAAAGGGAGAAATACGTATGTTAAATTGTTTGTGTATTCCACAAATACATAGAGATTGCAAGCATACTTATTCCAGTACCTTTCCGGTCTCACAAGAGCACTGCAGATTACGATCACACGGACATCGGGCAAGGTCAAACACGGGCTGTGTTACCAACAGCCGCTCCAAGATTCATAGCACAGTACGGTGCCGCAGTTGCGAATAGGGAACTTAACTACGAATTAATTTGCATTTGAAATAAATATTTAAACTGTGTCTCAAGTAGAGGACTATAGTTATAAATTGATGTATACAATTGTGTTGTTGATTTAATGTGCAGAATGTTGATCCATCAATTTTTCCTTAGCCAGCCAATCTAAATTATGTATCTTCCCATCTGGAACAGCCTTCCTCAATTCCAGGCATTCCAGTAGATGTTCTCTATTTAAAATCGTGTCGGCATTGTACATCTCACATGCGTTGTCACTTATAAAACCAAACCTATGCAGATGTTCTGCCAAACATGTCCAGTGGCTAATCTGAAGTGAGCAAGTGCTTCTTTCCTTGGGAAATCTTTTATTTGTTGTACTATTTCTTTCACGTTAGAATACTTTTTATTGGAAATTTCCTTTTGAATATTATGTTGGTATTATCGTTCCATACTACTTTTGACATTTTTTAGTTTTGCAGCTTATACACAAGACTTTATAGGTTTTGAGTGTAACACTGCACCCTTTTTGGCTAAAATGCCTGCGGTCTCGTCACCTATGACTCCCACGTGGGCTGATATCTACTGTAATATTATCTGTTGAAGTTTGTAGTAATCTATAATAAGATCTTACGTCCTTAATATTATAAGATTCAAACGGACTGTCATATCGTTCAATTGCTTGAATGGCAGAAACTGAGTTTGTGAGAACAACTGCTTTATTTTCTTTTATATCAGTCCTAAAGTGTATCTGTTCTGTTTGTTGTATTGCAACCACTTCACCATCAAAATTTGAGTATAATCTAGGCAATGTAAAATAATGTGAAAATTATTTACAATATATACCACCTCCCACATTATTTCTCAATTTATCTGTAGAACCATCTTATAAATTCTGAGCCATTCTTTTTCGGGGAATTGATATCTAAATGTTCAATTGTAGCAGTTCTGCATACTTCTGGTGAGTCTTGTAGTTTATTTAGTTGTTCTGTCAACTCTTTGTTTGTTACTATCTTAATAAAATATATTGGATTAGTTGTGGGAGGATGATTACATTTTTCTGATAAATTTAGGTAATTATAATTCTCTAAAGAAGATTTGTTTGTGATCTGTGTTTTAGCTTATATTCTCTAGGTAGTTGTTGAAATCATTGATGTTTACTTGGAGGAGTTAGATTTACTGCATTTCTCTACAGATAGAGAAAATATTACACGAAAGATATGTTATAAAAGTTCTGTTCTGAGCCACTCCAATTGCATATGGTCATACAGTGTAACAGGTTACAAAATAATAATGTTTACATATACATTTATACATGATTCAAATATTTCAAAACCAAAGTCCGAGACTAATTACAGGTGCTATCAAAACCACACCAATAGCAGCTATGGAAATACCAACCAATGCTCCATTGAATATGAAATAGAAAAAGCAGCTCTTATTCAACACGAAAAGTTGATCAGACTTCCATTCAATACAAGGAAGAAGATGCATTTTACATATACAATAAAGGCTCAGGAGAGCTTTCTTTCCAAAATTCAAGACATCAAGAAGAATATATACCTTCCTAATTCAAAGGAAAACTTCATATCTAAAGTCAATCCGACACAAACATTAGACACGACATATTATTTACACTTGACAGAAGAAGTTAAGAAAAGTGATACTCCAACTAGTGTTCTAAAATTATGGGCATTAGAGACAATCCATACTAGATTTCCAGAACACGAATTGCTCCATATTTATACTGATGGATCATTGATATCAAACCGAGATGGAGCAGGTGCTGGAGTCACGTGTCACCTCTTTTCCAATTATAAATCTTTAAGTTATGGAACTACAAACTTTGAGGGAGACATTGAAGCAATTCGAATGGCCCTACAAAATCTTTTGTACAGAATTTCACATTTTCATCAAGCAGTTATTCTCTCAGATTCCAGGGCAGCAATTATAGCAATTACTTCCAAGTTGTCACCAGAAAACCAAACAATTATAGAATGTTGGAAAATCCTTACCCATCTAACAGCACTTCAAAAACACCTAGTCTTCCAATGGATACCAGCTCAGTGTGGACTGAGTATTAATGACAAAGCTGATTTTCTTGCAAAAAAGGGTACCGGCAGTGTACAGAAATCTATAGTTAATCTACCATTTTATGCAGCTAAAAGATTAGTCAACTCTGAATTCGAAAACACTATTGCAAAATATGACTATGAAAAATCGAAGAATAAAAGATAGGAACTACCAAACATTCAAACAGTAATTCCTGAGTATCCTCGAAAAACGGCAGTTGCAGCCTTCAGGTTGATTACAGGACATGATTGTCTGGCAAAACATTTGAACAGAATTGGGATATATTCTTCACCACTCTGTCCTCTATGTGATCTGCAAGAGGAAATGGATCGAGACCACCTTCAAATATGCCCGGCCACTTCTAGTGCCCCATCCATCAGTGAAAAATATTGGAAAGCAAGAGGATTAATGGCTTCATTGTCAGAAATCCAGCATTAGCTAACAACAACATTTATACATGGTATGAATAAGACAATCTGTCACTTATAATTCAAGTTTTTAATGCATTAACGCTTTGACACATCCCAATGTGCAATTTAATGGTTACCCTGTAACTCTGCATATAATTTCAAATTAGCTGCTCATCTACAGGTGCACGTTTACTTGTGCTTGTCCTCATTATAGCACCACGCTTCTTGTCTCGTATTGCCACTGTCATTGGTCTCTAGTTATATCTCACCTCTTGCGAGACCTCGTAAGACGATAAGAAACTGAGAGACGGTCCCAAAAAGTGCATATTACTAAATTCGTTGTGTGTATGTACAAGAGTGGAGAAAGTCATGTGAGTGCAGCACATCTGTAATGAAGCCAAGAAGAAGCTCCACCATATTGGAATACCTGCTCCATGCTGTTGAAGAATTGAGACAAATATGACTTGCTTCCATATTAATATTAGTAAAGTGGCTTAGATTGCTCGAAGTTTTTGAAGCGTTCTTTAAATAAAAGACGGTTGCAAGTGTAACTGCTTTGTCGGCGGCGAGAGAGAGAGAGAGAGGGAGAGAGAGAGAGAGAGAGAGAGAGAGCAGTTAGTTGGGCGTGCATGGCTGTCGATGAGGCGGGCAAACACACCATAGGCAGCACTGCCAACATAAATGAATTGTCCTCATAACGTCCATTTAAACCACATAGGGATGACTTACTTGATAGAGGATGCCATTTGTTCTTGGACATGCCTCAAAGATACGTAATGTCTTTAATCAACAACCCCATTTATTATTTATTATAACAGCGAAGACAAAGAAGTCTATAACGAGTCCTTTCTTTGAAGTAGATTCATTTGTTTTCTTTTTAAGCGAATAAAGCATGAAACTTTATTGCTACAGATACCTGGGACCTGATCCACATAGCAGTGATCCTCAAACACTGGGCAGACAGATATTTTCAGTGGCATATATAATAATAATAATAATAATAATAATAATAATAATAATAATAATAATAATAATAATAATAATAATAATAATAATAATAATAATAATAATAATAATAATAATAATAATAATAATAATAATAATAATAATAATAATAATAATAATAATAATAATAATAATAATAATAATAATAATAATAATAATAATAATAATAATAATAATAATAATAATAATAATAATAATAATAATAATAATAATAATAATAATAATAATAATAAAAACAACAATAATAACAACAATAATAATAAAAGTAGTAATAGTAATATTTCTTGCTGGTGTTTCCTTTCAATTTGTTCATTCCACTTATTCTGTTGCTTTATAGTTCTTTTTTACTTTACTGGTAAATAGACGAAGTATTGTATTCCGCCCAAACATTTGATGTCGAGCTTTCACCGGAAATATATGTTTTGAGGGCCCCTGAATCCAAAACAAAAACCATTTTTAGAAAAAGGTCCGTGTGTGTCTGTGTGTCGGTCTGTCAGTCTGTGGACACCATAACTCAAAAATGAAAAGTCGGTTAGAAACCAAAGTTGGTATTTAAGTTTAATGTCTTTCAAGGATGCGATACGAAGATTTTGAAGAAAATAGCCCCACCCTAAACTACCCTTTACATGGAACATTTTTCGAAAATTTAGATTTTCTTGAAAATAGTTCTAACGATTTTGATTAAAATGTCATATGTTTCAGATATTTTGATGACAAATGAAATGTATATCTTGAATTTTCTGGCTATAGCCCCTGTAATCGTATTTACTCTGGACGACTTTTGCATAACTGGTAAACCGTTAGAGATAGACCAAATTATACTGTACAAAAAATGTAGATCTTGCTAAAATACACAATTTATGTCTCAATAAATTTTCTTGTAAGGTGAACCATTTCGGAGATATTCCTTGTTATGTGTGTGAGTTTCGGAAAACTTAGAACTTTCGTGAAATGGATCATCGTTGTTCATTTTTTTATATGTTAAGTGTGCAAAGAGAACGGAATCTCAAAGCTTGAAAAGATTTGACTATCGCTCAAAGCCTACTGTATTCTAATATTCCCCTTGTACCTACAAGGAAATAAGCAATAAGATAATTTATACAAATGTTTATCTCAACTAACACGAAGATATAGGAATAAGAGTTTGTAAGAATGGTTAGTACAAGAGTAGAGAAAGTCATGTGAGTGCAACACACCAGAGTTTTTAATAGAACGAAACATGTTATATCTATACAATTTTATAATGTTTAAAGTGGCTGTTGTTAAATGGTGGGATACATTAAAGGGCACTAAACGTGTTTGATTCATAATGCTGAACATTGACGTACCTATATCAAAATATACTTGATTCAGACAAGCTTTTGTAAATATGATGTTTACAGATTTATTTGCATGTCTATGTTACACAATCACGTATGCCATAAAATTCACCATCCATCTCATTTTTACAGCTTTGAGTAACATTTTCAGAAATCAAACTATTGTAAAATATATAATACCTAAGCTGGTGGGACACATTTTCAAAGGTTTTTAATATCCTTAAGTTTGTTTGGATTTATTGGTTTGGGTTTAACATATTTTAGTTGTAGCTTAGCATTGCTAAGATCTAGGATGAGCTAATCCTTTCTTTTTTGCTGGATTCTCATTGGCTAGACCACGGTTGCACTCAACGTGGATTTACCCTGAGTAGCTTCAATTTAATATAAGGAATGGGTTTCGCTCCAAACCATATAATGGGAAGATAGTTCACACGAAAACCTAACAGATGGCGTCAATATTGCAAATTGTACATCGGGGAGGGTTAGACCATTGTTGCGCTAACCCCCTCACTGTTTACGTAATAATAAAAATAGAAACGGTAATGCCATGAGTCCCTGAAATGCTAATCGAAATGTTTGCAAGCGGCGATGCCAAATCTGCATAACCCGAGCGCGGTTCAGTCGCAGTAAACACTATTGCCATACCGTAAAGCACGAAAGGAAGCACAAATTGTACAATTATATGCTGTTTTATCAACTTAATCCCACTCCCCATCAAAGTTTCTACTTTACTTTGCTAAAATCGAGCTTCCCGTTTGCCCATGAAATGCAAATTCTCAGAATCGTATGCTCTTTCTAATTTTCAGAATTTTTGTCTACGTGAGGCAACATAACTGATTTCCAGGTACAGTGACTTACAAATTGCTTTTCCCTCAACTCTTAAATTGCTTACCTAATGATTCGCTCGTCTTTGTTCCTTTGTGCATGGATTTTACTTGTAAGCATACCCATTAATAATTTCGACCGACAGTAAATGTTATGACTTGTTTGTGAGTAAATTGCGAATGTAGGGTTGGAGCCAGTCCGACTCTGCGCCAGGTCCACGTGTTTGCTGCCACGTCAAGTCATGTTTCCAACTGTCGGTGTAGTACCAGTAGCAGGCGGTGCTCTTTGATGTCCTTGTCTCTCTCTCAGCCGCACGTCCGCTTTCTCTCGCATAGGGGTAGCCTAGCCCGCCATCTACTCAACCCAAAATCCTACCTTTTCCACCAAATATACCTACCACTTTTACTTTCTCTACTGCGAACTAAAGGAAGTAGACAGTCTGTGGACAGCATAACTCAAAAATGAAAATTCGGTTAAAAACCAAAGTTGGTATTTAAGTTTAATGTCTTTCAAGGATGCGATACAAAGATTTTGAAGAAAATCGCTTCACCATAAACTATCCTTTACATCCAAAATTTTGAAAATGGCTCTAACGATTTTGATTAAAATCTCATATGTGTAAGATATTTATATGACAAATGAAATGTTTATCTTGAATTTTCTAGCTATAGCCTATGTAGTCGTATTTACTCTGGATGGCTTTTGAATAACTCCTAAACCGTAGAAGATAGGCAAAATTTTACTGTACAAAAATGTAGATCTTGCTAAAACACAATTTATGTCTGAATTAATTGTTTGTAGAGTGAACCATCTTGGAGATATTCCTTGTTATGTGTGTGAGTTTTGGAGAACTTATACTTCTGTTAAATGGAGCATTGCTATTCATTTTTTATATGTTAAGTGTGCAAAGAGAATGGAATCTCAAAGCTTTAAAATACTTGATTATCACACAAAGCCTACTGTATACCCATATTCCCCTTGTACCTACAAGGAAATAAGCAATAAGATAATTTGTACAAATGTTTATCTTAAGTAACACGAAGAAGATATAGGAATAAGAGTTTGTAAGAATGGTTAGTACAAGTGTAGAGAAAGTCATGTGAGTGCAACACATCACAGTTTTTAAAATCAGAAATTGCAAATAGAAAACATTCTTATAGCTTTTGTTTTTACTCACAGCAGTGCGGTGATAGCGTGTCTGTCTCACAACCAAGAAGTCCCGAGTTCGAATCTCGGTTAGGGTGAGTTGCCGCATAAGATCTTTTTTCCCAGGTTTCCCTTACACACTGTATCTTTAATCACCACTCGCATTTGTATTTGTTCCTGATAAAAGTGTAGCAAACTGCCTAGTTGTGCGCCCAACAAACGATAACATATAGACAAACTATTAATAAACTCAGCTGCATGTTGGAAATGTCGACTTGTGTAAACCGCGCTGCAACGCGACGTAGCACTTAGAAATATTCTGTTCTCCAAACGCGCTCAATAATTTTGTTCCATGGCTGTACATATTAATGGGAGATTGTATGTAAGCTCTATGCTTACTTATAAGAAGTTTAATTGCACCTTTCAGGTATTTCTTCTACAAATGTAAAATTTAGTGAACATATAAATCAGTATTTTCTGATTGTACTCACTTTTATATTACACAGATATGACTTCCATATTTAAAAAATTGATGACTTTCTCTACTCTTGTAGCAACCATTCTTACAAACTCTTATTCCTATATCTTCTTCATGTTAGTCGAGATAAACACTTGTACAAATTATCTCACTGCTTATTTCCTTGTAGGTACAAGGGGAATATGGGAATACAGTAGACTTTGTGCGATAGTCAAATCTTTTGAAGTTTTGAGATCCCGTTCTCTTTGCACACTTAACATATAAAAAAATGAACAACGATGTTCCATTTCACCAAAGTTTAAGTTTTGCGAAACTGACACAAATAACAAGGAATGTCTCCGAAATGGTTCACTCTCCAAAAAATGTAATTCAGAAATAAACCGTGTTTTTGCGAGATACACATTTTTTGTAGTAAGATTTTGTCTATCTCTTACGGTTTACCAGTTATTCAAAAGTCATCCAGATTAAACAGGACTACATAGCCTGTAGCTAGAAAATTCAAAATATACGTTTCATTTGTCATACAAATATGTTAAACATATCGGATTTTAATCAAAATCGTTAGAGCCATTTTCAAGAAAATCAAAATTTTGGAAACATTTTCCATGTAAAGGGTAGTTTAGGGTGGGGCTATTTTCTTCAAAATCTTCATGTCACATCCTTGAAAGACATTAAACTTAAATATCAACTTTGGTTTTTAAACAATTTTTCGTTTTTGAGTTGGTTGTCCACAGACTGAGACACACACACACACACACACACACACACACACACACACACACACACGCGCGCGCGGATCTTTTTCTAAAGATATTTTTTTTTTATTCAGGGTGTCTCAAAACATAGTATTTCTGATGAAATCTCGACATCGAATTTTTGGGTGGAATACAATACTTCTACTTACCAGCAGAGAAGGTAAAATATGTTATAATGAATATATTATTTTTTCACCCATATCCGTCATTGGATATTTAAATTTAATTTAAAGGCACGTCTAGCATGTTTTAAGTTAGAAGACTGGATTGTGATAAAACTGGCTTTAAACTTGAAAAATGAGCAAAAAACCAAAATTAATACTTGCTGATCCAAACCAACTTACAACCTCCCCTATTAAGAACTACAGTCCATATCGGACCAGGGCCTCCCAATCGACTGCCGGCCTCACGCCCACATCATCCAACGTGGTCAGCATCTCGACACCCCCAGCCGGAAAGTTGGCGGTCATGACCAGCAAGCTCACGATGCTGAGTGGGCACCGGTCCTATACCCTACCCCCAGGGGTGGGATCGAACCCGGGCCCCATTCCGTGGCAGGAATGGCAGTTCTTCCTCTACCTCTCATGTGCGTGGTAGAAAAAGTAAAATACTTCATCTAATTACATGAATTATTAACCACGTAATTGCTGCAACACTTTTGCATAACAATTATAATAATATAGTAAATGATGTAGGTAGTTGCATTTACATACTAATTACACTTTTATGTGATGTTTGCACTTCAAATTGCCAAGTTACGTGAATGGTGGTGTTGCGAACAATATCCGGGCAGGATGTGGCATATTTCTGCATATTTTACTCTTAACTGCGCATGCATTAGCGCGTGCGCACACTTCCTGTCCTGCTTTGAGACATTCAGATGTTTGAATGAACTTGCAAACATAGCAAGCGAGTTGGACTCACGCTATGGTGCGTGCCTTCCATTCTGGAGCTCCTGGCTTCTAGTAAGTAGGGCAAGTAATGTATTCCACCCAAAATTTCGATGTCAAAATTTACCGGTAATGTTTCAAAGTCCTCTGAATCCCCCAAAAAAATTTTTTTAGAAAAAGGTCCTTCGGGGTGTGCGTGCGTGTGTGTATGTGCGCGCGTGCGTGTGAGTGCGTGTATGTGTGTGCGTGTATGTGTGTGCGCGCGCTTGCATGCGTGTGTGCGCGCGTGTGTGTATGTACGTGCGTGTGTGTGCTTGCGTGTGTGTATGTGCGCGCGTGTATGTGTGTGCATGTATGTGTGTGCGCGCGCTTGCATGCGTCTGTGTGCGCGCGCTTGCATGCGTCTGTGTGCGCGCGCTTGCATGCGTGTGTGTGCGCGCGCGTGTGTGTATGTACGTGCGTGTGTGCTTGCGTATGGGTATGTGCGCGCGTGCATACGTGTGAGTGCGTGTGTGTGTGCGCGTGCGTGTATGTGTGCGTGCGTGTGTGTATGTGTGCGCGTGTGTGTGCGTGCGTGTGTGTATGTGAGTGTGTGTGCGTGCGTATGTGTATGTGCGTTCGTGCGTGTGTGCGCGCGCGTGCATGCGTGTGTGCGTGCGTGTGTGTATGTGTGTGCGTGCGTATGTGTATGTGCGCTCGTGCGTGTGTGTGCGCGCGTGCGTGTATGTGCGTGCGCGTGTGTGTGCTCGTGTGTGTGCGTGCGTGTGTGTGCTCGCGTGTGTATGTGCGTGAGTGTGCGCGTGCGTGTGTGTATGTGAGTGTGTGTGCGTGCGTGCGTGTGTGTGCTCGTGTGTGTGCGTGCGTGTGTGTGCGCGTGCGTGTGTGTGCGTGCGTGGTGTGTGCGCGTGCGTGTGTGTGCGCGTGCGTGTTCGTGCGTGTGTGTGCTCGCGTGTGTCCGCTCGCGTGTGTGCGTGCGTGTGTGTGCGCGTGCGTGCGTATGTGTATGTGCGCTCGTGCGTGTGTGCGCGCGTGCATGCGTGTGTGCGTGCGTATGTGTATGTGCGCTCGTGCGTGTGTGTGTGCGCGTGCGCGTGTGTGTGCTCGTGTGTGTGCGTGTGTGTGCTCGCGTGTGTATGTGCGTGTGTGAACAGTGTAACTCAAAAACGAAAACCCGTTTAAAAACCAAAGTTGGTGTTTAATATCTTCCAAGGATGCGACACGGAGATTTTGAAGAAAATTCCTCCACCTGAAACAGCCCTTTACATGGATTTCGAAAATTTTGATTTACTGAAAAATGGGTTTGATTTTGATTAAAATGCCGTATGTTTGAAATATTTCTACGGCAAATAAAATGTATATTTTGAATTTTTTTCTATAGCCCATGTATTCCTGCTTACTCTGGATGACTTTTGCATAACTAGTAAAGCGTAAGATACCTAGACCAAATCTTACTGTACAACAAATGTAGATCTCGTTAAAACACACAAGTTATATCTAAATGCATGTTTTGTGGAGTGAACCATTTCCGAAATATTCCTTGTTGTGTGAGTTTTGCAATGCTTGAACTTTTCGCAAATGGATGGTCGTTATTCATTTTTTATCTCTTGGCCGTGCAAAAAGAAAGAAATTTCAAAGTTTTAACAGATTTGACTATCGCTCAAAGCCTGCTGTATTCCCATATTCCCCTTGTGCCTACAACAAAGTTGGGAATAAGACAATTTCTGCAAATGTTTATCTCAACTAAGATAACGAAGAAGATATAGGAATAAAAATTGGTAGGAATAGTTAGTGCAAGAGTAGAGAAAGTCATGAGATTTTTTAACTAAAGCTCCACCCCTTTTAACGCTTGTTTTCCACTTTACTTTTCTGTGATTTCCTCATTACATAAGCACCCATCGAGGCGGGACTCGAACACACGTGTATTTAATGCACTACTGTTTTGCGAACACAAAAATAACAACTATAACGGCATATAATGCTCTAAAATAATTCAAGACAAAAGCACGCAAACACGAGCAATACAATGGCGTTCACAGATTAACAGATTCATTAATACAGTGTGTAAATACAATCTTGTTTTAAAAATCTATCGGTTGGCTTCCCTGCAACTGGTTAAAAAACAATGGCTTCTGTGACAACATAACGAATGCATTGACACCAACAATGACCGTAGCTTTGCCATGATTATATTTTACGAACAGTTGGCGGTACTTATGCAACCTAACAGATCGAATATAACCAGATCGCGCCATACTGGGGAGAAAATGTCACAGTTGGTATTTGGGGTATCCCAATAAGCTATGTCCTCTATACAGGGTGGAATGGAACATCGTCTTTGGGAGTAAAGAGGTTGCATAGGTGTGTTTTAGAGCTGTGAAGTAGGTACGGTCCGGTGCACGGAAACCTTCCGATATGAGGAGCAGTTGTTTAGGTTGGTAGTGAATGGCACCACGCCCCCAGTTCAAATCCCTGTCAGCGATAGGAAGGCGTGCGCGATGGCGGAGGTGAACCAGAAGCTCACACAGTTTAAGATACATTGAAACATATAATCCAGAATGCGTCTCATCGGACTTTTTATTTTATCAGTGGTTATTGAGAATAGTAGCAAACGCCAGATTGCCAGTCCTTTTCGAATAATGAACCTTCTCAGGTTTGTGTAGTTCTCTTGGGAAGGGAATGAGGGATGAGGCAGATTTATCTATTTTATTATATATGTATTTACTTGAACTCAACATTGCGCGTATTTCGAATCATGTCATTACAAAATAACTTAAAGCTTTAACTTAAGCTCTATCTACACAAAATATACTAAGCACACAAAAGCATGTTTTTGTCACGTAGACAAACATAAGGGGAAAATACAAGATGATAATTAATCCAAGTGTCCAGTATCCCCGTTCTATGTATTTCTTCCACCAGTTTGAGGCAGTTCACTCCATATAGTTCCGCAGCGTTATGTCCTTGTTCAAGAAGTGCAATTACTTTTGTCTTGTTATCCATATCGTTTGCTCACTTCAAATGGCAAGCATAGTATAGAGGACAATATATTAAACAAAGCTGTTTCGTGTGACCCACCCCTTGTCCTTCTTCCTGGTTCCCGAAACCGAATCCCAGAGTTATGACATCCAACCAATGAGCGACGGAAACAGCTACGAGATGGTAGTGACAATCGTTCCACTCGGGTTAAATGCCTCCTTACCCCTAACCTTGCATTCCGCACCTCGGCCACGCCCCTTATTCATCGGTCATTGCTTGTGTTATTTGACTTTGATATAAACTAATAAGAGATTGGCACAGCCAGAACATGACTGGTGAATAGGTTATGCCAACATTAAGTAAAGTAACACACCAAAAGACACTAAGAGCATCCGTGCTGCGGACTGTACATAGGTTTGATAGTTACCGGAAGCAGCTCGTGGTGGATGTGACAGAGCTGGAGGAAGGTTCCTGGGCCTCCAGGGAACATTACGGTTGCCCATCATTAGCCTTACTGTGAGAAATTGACCGCAAATACCGGTTTTTCTCAGGCTCCAAGCCAATAAATATGTTAAGTCGAGTTTTCTGTTCTAGGGAACGCGGGTTGGAACCCAGTCCATAATAAGAATCCTGCTACATGCATGCAAACTTAAATACTGCATTAATGATGTCGATAATTTATTTCATTGAAGATGAAGGTTGTGGGGAGATTCACTGCTATCCGTGTGTGGCATGATACCTGTTTCTGCTACCGTCTTCTGTACGCCCAGAATTTCCCGCCTCTTTGCTTACCATCCTGCACATATTTCCGCCATCAGTTGCGATAGGAAGTCACAAACTTGATCGACATCATTCAAATGTAGAAAAAACATCTGATGTGTTGCACTCACATGACTTTCTCTACTCTTGTACTAACCATTCTAACAAACTCTTATTCCTATATCTTCTTCGTGTTAGTTGAGATAAGCATTTGTACAAATTATCTTATTGGTTATTCCCTTGTAGGTGCAAGGGGAATGTTAGAATACAGTAGGCTTTGTGCGACAGTCAAATGTTTGAGATTCTGTTGTCTTTGCACACTTAACATATAAAAAAATGAACAACGATGATCCATTTCACGAAAGTTCCAAGTTTTCCGAAACTCACACACATAACGAGGAATATCTCCGAAATGGTTCACCCTACAAGAAAATTTATTGAGACATAAATTATGTATTTTGGCAAGATCTACATTTTTTGTGGAGTACAATTTTGTCTATCTCTAACGGTTTACCAGTTATGGAAAAGTCGTCCAGAGTAAATACGACTACAGGGGCTATGGCCAGAAAATTCAAGATATACATTTCATTTGTCATCAAAATATCTCTAACATATGACATTTTAATTAAAATCATTAGAGCCATTTTCAAGAAAATCAAGATTTTGGAAAAATTTCCATGTAAAGGGTAGTTTAGGGTGGGGTTATTTTCTTCAAAATCTTCGTGTCGCATCCTTGAAAGACATTAAACTTAAATACCAACTTTGGTTTTTAACAGACTTTTCGTTTTTGAGTCATGCTGCCCACAGACTGACACAGATACACACACACACCCACACACACACACACACACACACACACACACACACACACATACACACACACTGACCTTTTTCTAAAAATGCTTTTTTTGGATTCAGGGGGTCTCAAAACATATATTTTCAGTGAAATCTCGACATGGAATTTTTGGGTGGAATACAATACTTCCCCTACTTACCAGTAGAGAAAGTAAAAACGAAGTATTTGACTAAAATTGTGTGTTTTAACGAGATCCACATTTTTTATTTAGTAAGTTTTTGTCTGTCTCTTTATTGTTTGCCATTTTTGCGAACATCATCCAGAATGATGCTGCTCATTACGTAAGGATGTCCAAAGAGACAAAGTTGGACATCTCTGGGTTAAAACCCTGAAGTGACTGCGTTACAATTGCTTACAGTTGAAAGAGCGATTTTTACTACGGTGTAGTATGCAACAATGTGACTGACGCTTTTGCAAGAAAGCTGTCGGAAACAGTAATTGTTGCAGAGAAAGGTAACTCTGATTGAGGTGTCACGACGTGATTTTCCTGCAATGAATTATGCTTTCAAAACGGGCTAATTGCAGAGCATGCCATCAGTCTTTGGATTTTTGATTTATGAAAAAGGCTCCTACGATTTACATCTTTTTACGACAAATGAAATGTATATCTTGAATTGTCTAGTAATGTCCTCAGAAATCTTCTTCATATTCGATGAGTTTTACATAACCGGTAAACTCTAAGAGTTACACCAAATGTTAGTGTACAAAAAATGTAAATCCCTTTAAAAGAGGCAATTTGTGTCGAATACTTTTTTGTAGGGTGTACCATTTGGGAGATATTCCTTGTTATTTATCTAAATTTTCCAATGCTTATACTTTTCTGAAATTGGATATTGTTATTGTTTTTGTTTTTTTTTATTTTATTTCTTGGCCATGCAAAGATAATGGAATTTCAAAGCCATTACGTAGCCACCAGATCTTAAAAAGTTGACCATCACTTAAAGCTTACTGTATTCCCGTATTTCCCTTGCACCTATCATTTTATGTCTATTAACTTGAAGTAGAATAGAGGAATAGACCGCCTCCGTAGCGCAGTGGTAGCGTGCCTGTCGCTGGCGCAGAGGACCCGGGTTCGACTTCCGGTACCGGCGTGGGGATTTTTCCCCCACTGGAAGGTCTGGTACGGGGTGCACTTAGCCTCGTTAGGTTCCTGAGGGACCAATTTAAGGGCTACTTGATGAGGAAATAGCGTCCCAGGCCGTGAAGACCACATAACTGACCGGGAGGACTCGGAGGCTCTGACCACATCCCACCCTCCAGCACTACACCCCACTCAGGACGCCTGTAGTGGCAGAGATGGGGGACGCAGCGGTAGGGTGGTAAGCCTTGGTCATGTGAGTGCAACTCATTTTTTTACAAGTGTATATATTCTCTGGAGTAACAACTATTTTGCGCTTCATGACATTCTCAAGTAAATGTCAAAGGTATAGGATTTACTATAAATGTAGCGTATTCCAGTACATGGGTTTTATAAAGGACATTTCTCACCTAATTGAAAACGCTGCACATAAATTGGCATCCCCAAATGTTTTAAATGCCGGAAGGAATTTGAGTGTAATATGTAAACCAGCTGTGACGTAAGCAAGCAAGCAAGCAGCCCTTTCTCTCCATCAACTGTTGAATGAAACTGTTTGACACACATTTCTCCACCAGAATGTATAATGATGTTCTTTCTTTTCGATACTGCCAGCGCCAGAGTGGAATGCGCTTTCATGGGCTACGCAACAACCACATGACGATGCCAATTTGTTTTCTGGTGTTCCCCACACACACACATACATACAGACATATTCCCATCCGTTCCACTTTCTTTAAACATTTCCACAGGCACTGAACATCTTTTCATACCAATTTTTATCCATGACTCACGTCGCTATTCTTTTGTTGCTGGATCTCCAGTACAGATTATGTGATTGTCTTTCTAAAATTCAATAACTTAAGTAGTAAATAATACATCTGATGTGTTGCATTCACTGATTTTCTGTACCTATTCTTCTACAAACTATAGTCCAGGGTGTCCAACCTTCTCTCTTTGGAGACGCTTACGTAAGCGGCTATACCCGACTCCACTCCTTCAGTCGGAGGGACAGTTAGTATCCAGTGACGGACACAACTGCCGAGTCCATGGCAGTTTCTAAGTCACAGCCTGAATTTTCTGGGAATGTCCTCGGGTTTTTTCGTATCTTAGCTTTGCAAAGAGAACGGAATTTCAAAGACATCTCACAGCAACCAGCTCTTAAAAACATTTCACTATTACTACTGTATTCGCATATTCCCCTTGCACCTACAAGGAAATTAGCAATAAGTCACTTTCTGAAAATGTTTATGTCGATTGAAATGTAGTAGATAGAGAAATAAACATTTGCAAGAATAGTGTGTACAAGAGTGAGTATATCTCTACATATATTTGTGAACAGAGTTTCTCCAAATTGAACTATATTAAAAGTCTGTATCGCAGCATGTTACGTGACGATCACTTGGTGTATCTTCCAGGACTGTTCAAATATTGACAGGTTTCTTGAACGAAAGCAGTACCAAAGAAGTCACTAAAGAACACATGTTTATCGTATAAGATTTGACGTAACGCACATGTAAGCAACCCGCCACTGCAGCACAATGCACGGCTGTGGGCTAAAGAGAGACAAAGTTCGTGTACAGTGGCAAGAGGTAAACCCACGCTCCCGTCTTTCACCAACGTTGGACATCGCTGCTATAGCCTGAGGTCGCGGGTTCAAACCCGGCGAAGGACTATGCATTTTTGCGAGCGTAAACCCATTGGTCCCGTGGGGTAGATTTTTGGCAAGTAAAAGAACCTTAAGTCTGACCAAAATGAAGGTGCTTTCACGTCCAAACACCAGGTCTTCAGTATTCCCCGTCACTTAGTCGACTGCTCGTGACGTCAGCACTATGAAGCGAGTTTATCACCATTTCCTGAGGTAGAGGCTAGTGAAAGATGAGTGAATGGGGTGGATGTCAGCTGTTTCTAACCTTAGTGAAATGGGACTTGTATCGTATCCTTCATATTTACACTCATGGTGTCTTGTAAACTCGCAATCTCAGCACGTACACTGATAGATAACTTGAATAATTGTAGAATCACGCAAAATCCATGGTCAGAGTGGGAGATCAGAGGGAAATGTAGCTTTAAGGGCTCTCAACTACATGGTCATAAGCGCCCTTCAAAACAGCTATAAACTTCAATATAAAATAAAATTCCTAGTAAAAAGGAAAATAAATATACAAACCAAAGTGGCAAAAGCCAGAACTAAAACAGTGATAAAAATATGACGAGTGTATATAAATTAGAGACCTAAAGTTTCAAATTCTCAAGCTTATGTCAATCTCCTCCAAAAACTTAAAAGCACTTTCGAACGCTTGCTTTTCGTCCGGCAGGACCTCTGCAAGACTGACAGTTGCAGAGGGTCCCGAAGGTGCGCTAGCGAAACACACAGCGGACAAAGAGGAGCAGGGTCCCGTCTAAAAAGGTAACCATGTGTAAAACTGCAGTGTCCAAGACGTAACCGAGCTAAACTGACCTCCTCGGGACGAGATATGCGAGAGGAAGTTACTCAGTCTATCCCAAGTTCTTGCACTTCTCTAAGCTTATTACCGTTCTATGGCTGCCCAATCCGCCATTTCATAGAGTGGGAGATCGGTGACATGGAAGCCGGTTTCTCCCCGAACCTCAAAGTAGAGGAAGTATTGTATTCCACCCAAAAAGTCGATGTCGAAATTTTACCGGAAGTATATGTTTTGAGGCTCCCTGAATCCAAAAGAAGCATTTTCAGGAATATAGTGTGTGTGTGTGTGTGTGTGTGTGTGTGTGTGTGTGTGTGTGTGTGTGTGTGTGTGTGTGTGTGTGTAAACAGCATAACTCAAAAACAAAAAGTCAGTTAAAAATTAAAGTAGGTATTTAAATTTAGTATCTTTTAACCGAAGACACAACACGAATATTTTGAAGAAAATTCCTGTACCTTAAACTACCCTTTCCATGGGAAATTGTTCGAACATTTTGATTTTCTCGAAAACGGCTCTAACGATGTTTAAGATATTTTTATGAGAAATGAAATGTATATTTTGAGGTTTCTGACTATAGCCCACATAGACCTGTTTACTCTTGACGACTTTTGCATAACTGGTAAATAGTAAGGGATAGATCAAATCTTGCTATATAAAAATGTAGATCTTTATAAAACACACAACTTATGTCCAAATATATTTTTTGTGGTGTGAACCTTTAAGAGATATTCCCACCAAAGCGGCCCGGGTTCGATCCTAGCCAACCGCATGTGAGATTCGTGGTGGACGAAGCGGCGCTGGGGCGGGTTTCCTCCGGGTTCTCCGGTTTCCCCCGCCATCTTATTCCACGGGTGCTTCATCTTCATTCCATGTATCATCAGTGTCACCGCCTGCGGTGCCGCAGCAGTAAAAGCGGGCGTTAAACACTACAAAAAAGAAAAAAAAAAAGGAGATATTCCTTGTTATTTGTGTGAGCCATGGAATGTTTGTACTAGAATTGACTATGGCTCAAAGTCTACTCTATCCCCATATTCCCCTTATACATACGTACAAGAAAATAAGCAATAAGATAATTTGTACAAATGTTTATCTCAGCTAACACGAAGAAGATATAGGAATAAGAGTTTGTGAGAATGGTTAGTACAAGAGTAGAGAAAGTCGTGTGAGTCAGTTTCTGTTTCTTGTGCTGAAAATGATTCTAAAGCTGCGTACATACATAAAAGCAAGTTTAATGACAACAAGAGTGCTTGGTTTTAAGAGCGTTCGTCAAGCTAATGTTCCCACAACAGGTTCTGTATGTGTGTGTGCATGTGTGTTTAGACTGGCTCGTTCTGTGTTTATGGGAAGGGCGTTCAAGGCCAGGTCAAAAAATACGCTATTTTCCTTCCTTTTGAAGGAAGCAAGGTGCTGGTTAATGTTTGCACAGAAAAATGAAGCTGGTCACGACTGGACTGGACTGGGCTGGACTGGCGAAGCCATTTTGCAATATTGCAGGCTGTTTCACAGGACCTATGTATTCCCACACTTGCTTCGTATTTCCCAGCTGCAGACGTTCACAGCATCTGATGTGTTGCACTCACATGACTTTCTCTACTCGTGTACTAACCATTCTTACAAACACTTATTCCTATATCTTCTTCGTGTTAGTTGAGATAAACATTTGTACAAATTATCTTATTGCCTATTTCCTTGTAGGTACAAGGGGAATATGGGAACGCAGACAAATTCCGTTCTCTTTGTACGGCTAACATAAAAAAATGAACAACGATATTCCATTTGACGGATACTTTGTTTTCTAAAACTCACAGAAATGTCAAGGAATATCTCCGAAAGGGTTCACTCAAAAAAAAAAGTATTTGGACATAAAAGGTGTGTTTTAGCAAGATCTACATTTTTTACGGTTTATTAGTCATACAAAAGCTATCCAGAGTAAAGAGGACTACATGGGCTATAGCGAGAAAATTCAAAATATACGTTTTATTTGTCATAAAAATATCATAAATATATGTCATTTTAATCAAAATCGTTCTTAATTTTCAATAAAAGTACAATTTTCGAACATTTTTACATGTAAATGGTAGTTTAAGGTGGAGCAATTTTCTTCAAAAACTTTGTGTCGCATCCTTGAAAGACAGTAAAATGAAATACCAACTTTGATTTCTAACCGACTTTTCACTTTTGAGTTATGCTCTCCACAGACAGACAGACACACACACGGACCTTTTTCTAAAAATGTAATTGGACATAAATTGTGCTTTGGCAAGATATATATATATATATTACTTTTTTTTTTTTTTACTTTCTCTACTGGTACCTAAGTAGGGGAAGTATTGTATTCCACCCAAAAATTCGATGTCGAGATTTCACCGGAAATATGTTTCGAGACTCTCTGAACCAAAAGGGGAAGAAAAAAAAAAAAAAAAAGAAAGAAAGAAAAAAAAAAAAAGAAAAAAAAAAGCATTTTAAGAAAAAGGTCCGTGTGTGTGTCTGTCTGTGGACAGCATAACTCAAAAACGAAAAGTCTGTTAAAAACCAAAGTTGGTATTTAAGTTTAATGTCTTTCAAGGATGCGACACGAAGATTTTGAAGAAAATAGCCCCACTCTAAACTACCCTTTACATGGAACATTTTTCGAAAATTTTGATTTTCTCGAAAATGGCTTTAACGATTTTGATTGAAATGTCATATGTTAGAGATATTTGTATGACAAATGAAATGTATATCTTGAATTTTTTGGCTATAGCTCCTGTAGTCGTATTTACTCTGGACGACTTTTGCATAACTGGTAAACCGTTAGAGATAGACCAAAGCATACTTTACAAAAATGTAGATCTTGCTAAAATACACAATTTATGTCTGAATAAATTTTCTTGTAGTGTGAACCATTTCGGAGATATTCCTTGCTATGTGTGTGAGTTTCGGAAAACTTAGAACTTTCGTGTAACGGATCATCGTTGTTCATTTTTTTATATGTTAAGTGTGCAAAGACAACATAATCTCAAAGCTTTAAAACATTTGACTATCGCACAAAGCCTACTGTATTCTAATATTCCCCTTGTACCTACAAGGAAATAAGCAATAAGATAATTTGTACAAATGTTTATCTCAACTAACACGAAGAAGATATAGGAATAAGAGTTTGTAAGAATGGTTAGTACAAGAGTAGAGTTACCCATCTAACAGCACTTCAAAAACACCTAGTCTTCCAATGGATACCGGCTCACTGTGGACTGAGTGGTAATGACAAAGCAGATTTTGTTGCAAAAAAGGGTACCAGCGGTGTACAAAAATCTATAGTTAATCTACCATTTTATGCAGCTAAAAGATTAGTCAACTCTGAATTCAAAAAAATTATTGCAAAATATTACTATGAAAAATCAAAGAATACAAGATGGAAACTACCAAACATTCAAACAGTAATTCCTGAGTATCTTCTGAAAACAGCAGTTGCAACCTTCAGGTTGATTACAGGACATGATTGTCTGCAAAACATTTAAACAGAATTGGGATATATTCTTCACCACTCTGTCCTCTATGTGATCTGCAAGAGGAAATGGACCGAGACCACCTTCAAATATGCCCGGCCATTTCTAGTGCCCCATCCATCAGTGAAAAATATTGGAGAGCAAGAGGATTAATGACTTCATTGTCAGAAATCCAGCATTAGCTAACAACAACAACAAGAGTAGAGAAAGTCATGTGAGTGCAACACATCAGATTTTGTATAGTAAGATTTGGTCTATCTCTTATATTTTACGAATCATGCAAAAGTCATCAAGAGTAAATAAGACCACATGGATATAACCAGAATATTCAAAATATACATTTCATTTGCCAAAAAATATATCAAGCATATGGCGTTTTGAGAAAACCAAGCATATCGAAGTTTTGTTTATGTAAAGTGTGTGGGGTTATATTTGTTGCAAATGATGAGTCTCATTGTTAGAAGATGGTGAAGCGGAAGTTTGGTTTGTGAGTGAGTGTTAGGCTGCAGGCTGCAGGTAGGCAGGCAGGCAGGCAGGCAGGCAGGCAGGCAGGCAGCCAGGCATACCGCCACTTCCTAGAATACTTGTGCTACAGATGTTTCTCGGAGAACATAGCCGTAAACTAGTGAACTGGTCATGCGTTCCTTATCAAAACATTAAACAGGCTTATGACTGACTATGTATGCAATGCCCTTGAGTTTCACCTTGCCCATATCCTTTGTCTGGCTTCCGAGTTCAATAATCTTCACCACCTAAATAATGAACAAAACACTCACTTATTTGCATAATTAATTGCCCTTGCTCGCGTCCATAATTTATCCTCTCATTCCTTGCAGGGGCTTTCGCTTCAATAACTACATCGATTTATGAAATATGTTGTTTATGATTTATGAACCAGGAAGATTTATTTATAGACTACCGAGAAACGCCCACACCGACGCGTAAATATTATATTCTGACTAATAATTTAGCAGTAATTAATACATTATGTGCATATATCTTTACTAAGCATAGCGCGTGTGACTTGCACGTGGGTTTCACCACTTTTTAACCATCTTAGTGCATTTCTCCCTTACGTTTACTAAATATGTCTTGAGCATTTAATCCATAAAAAGGTCAACAGCTCCGGCTTTGCTGAAGTAGTATTGTACACCTCACGACATTAATCTGCAAATAAATAAATAAATAAATAAATAAATAAATAAATAAATAAATAAATAAATAAATAAATAAATAAATAAATAAATAAATAAATAAATAAATAAATAAATAAATAAATAAATAAATAAATAAATAAATAAATAAATAAATAAATAAATAAATAAATAAATAAATAAATAAATAAATAAATAAATAAATAAATAAATAAATAAATAAATAAATAAATAAACATAAATAAAAAATAAGAAAAAAGAAAAAAGAAAAAAAAATAAATAAATTAAAATCACCACGGGCGGCCTTCCTGACCCATGGGTATGTGTATTTTGGGGTGTTTTCCCCGGTTACCAGGGGAATGCTGGGGAGGATATTTGTATACCTCAAATTTCCTGTCCCTTCTTTTCATTTCAATCCGGTCTTTCAGGATCGGAAGAGTTGGCAATGGGCGATATTGGTGAATTGTAACACGTGTTCTTGTGGCGTTGTAGTCGCCTAACTTGCGGGGGTGTTTGTATCCCATGAGGCCGGTGACTGATGTCCAGACGAGTAATCTCCAGCACACGTTAGGGACCCTCGCGCTGTTTGCCTGGATTGCAACACGCGCTCTTACTGCATCCCTCCTTCCTCTGATATACAACAGCCTGAACATTTGGCTTAGTGTGGAATCCCCTCCGCAAATATTCTACCTCTACTTGATCTTCTTCTTCTAACTGTTGATTTGTTCCGACTCCAATTATTACAGCTACTGTATCCACGTGGATGTCCTGGACTCTTTTCCACTTCTTGGTCGATAATTCAGACTTTTCCAAGGCATTTTATTCAAATCCATTCCACTGATATGTTCATAACATTTCTCTCCTTATACTCTTCTATTTTGCCTGGAAGACTAAATATTTACATTTCTTTACGAATATTTTCACTTTGTTTTTTTTTTTTTTTTGTTTTTTTTTTGTTTTTTTTTTTTTTTTGTTTTTTTTTTTTACTTTCTCTAATGGGTATAGAAAGTATTGTATTGTATACAAAAATTCGATTTCGAGATTTCACCGGAAATATATGTTTGGAGCCCAGCCCCGAAATCCAAAGAAAAAGTTCCTTGTGTGTGGTTAGCATATCTAACTCAAAAAGGAAAACTAGGTTAAAAACCAAAGTTTATATTTAAGTTTAATGTCTTTCACGGGTGCCACACGAAGTTTTTGAGGAAAATTGCTCCACCCCAAACTATCCTTTACATGAAAATGTTTTCCAAAATTTTGATTTTCTCGAAAATGACTAATAATTTTGATTAAAATGCCATATGTTTGGGATATTCTTATGGAAAATGAAATGTATATTTTGAATTTTCTGGCTACAGCCCATGTAGTCCTATTTACTCTGGATGACTTTTGTATAACTCGTAAACCGTAAGAGACAGAACAAGTCTTACTATACAAAAATTGTAGATCTCACTAAAACACACAATTTATGTCCGAATAATTTTTTTGTAGACTGAACCACTTCAGAGATATTCTTTGCTATTTGTGTGAGTTTTGGAAAACTTAAACTTTCGTCAAATGCAACATCGTTAATATTTTTATTACAAGAGTAGAAGAAGTTATATGAGCGCAAACATCAGATTTTTATGGTTAGGTATGACAATGGCTGTCCCCATTCATCTGGTATATTTCCTCTTCTCCTACATATGTTGAACAGTATATTAATATATCAATCTCTACATGATATATCTGATTTTAAGTACGACTGTGTAAAAGGCATGAAAAGTCCTGTTACAGCGCCATCTGGAAGAGCAAGATAAAAGGTGCAAGTAGTAGTTGGAAAAGCAATTACTTTGTAAATCCTTTTTAATATTTCAGTAATTTAACAATTGAAATTAGAATCCATCTTTGTAGAAATTTATAATCCATGTATCTTCGCAAGAAAGGATATCACTTTTTAGTAATGAAAGAGTTATCAAAATGGGCTGAGTGGTTTTTGAGATTATCCGACACACACAAACAACTTTTCTCTCTTTATGGTGCATATTAGCATAGATAACAATGAAGTCTCCTGGAAGTTTTGCAAAGGCATGCAACATGGAGTGCAGAAATGGTATACATTATACAGGCATAATCCCATTCCTATGCTTCTCCTGCAACAAACAGGCAGCACAAGATCTTATACAAGGTTTGGAGCTTTTTTAAATGTTAAAGTCCTCCAACGTAGTGTCATATCGGACGGTGAATGAATGAATGAAATGGGTGAAAGATGCTCAAATGAGCCCGAGGTCCATAGAGCTTTAGGTTACCCGACATTCGTCTTCTTAGGATAAGGGTAAACCTCGGAAAAAACATCCGCATAACTCATCCTAAGCGAAATTCGAGCTAACGACCTCTTGGACGTGAGGCAGACACGCTACTACCACGCTACAACCTGCCTCGGGCAGGTTTGGTGTTAACGTACGCTCCAAGTTTATCAATTTTTTTTTTCTTTTTGAAATAGAGTTTGTCTTTTTTAATTAACCCTAACTTCTTCAGAATGACCATGATGGAAATTATTTATTAAATAAGCAGCTCAAGAAAAGTTCGAACGGACTGCGGGGTGTTTTGCCTGTCCCCATCCTCGCCGCTCTTGCCGTCTCCGCTGTCATAGAAAGGCACATACAACATTCTAAAAACTAGTTTTAAAGACTCTACTTACCAACTTTATGAAAGGAGATGTTGAAACTGGTCACGGTCGTTGTCCATACATTTTTGCACCTCTTTCGGAAACTATCCATCACTCGCCGTAGTTCACGTTGAGAAATGCGGGCAATTTCCTGGAGGATATTTTGTTTTAATACTTTGAATTTTTCAGTCTCACTCTACCCTTTCCAATCCTGTCTTACACAGGGCAACTGTTGAAGAACATTAACTACATTGATTGGTCTTAGACCAAATCTTACTTTACAACAAATAAAGTTCTCGTTAAAACACATAAATTATGTCCAAATGCATTTTCTTTTGGTGGAGAGCGCCATTTCAGAGATATTCCTTGTTATTTGTGTGGGTTTTGCAATACTTATAACTTTCTCAAATGAAACGTTGTTATTCACTTTTTTATATCTTGGGCGTGCAAAGAGACAGAATTTTAAATCTTTAAACGCTTTGACTATCCCTTAAAGCCTACTGTGTTACCACATGGGCGGCGACATAGCCGGTGGTTGGATCGTTCACATGCCGTATTCGTGGTAAATGAAGTGGCGTATGGGCGGGTTTTCTCCGGGTTCTCCAGTTTCTCCCGCCACTCATTTCACCAATTGCTCCATCATCTTTCCAATCATACATTTCGCCTGCATTTCCTATCGCCCTCTTGCTCACTCTCATACTGACCACTTCACTCTGTCTGGTACATAGCTTCCTGTGTTCCCTGACAGGCGTCTGACCCTAGGCACTGTCTTGTAAGTCCTACATAAGGGGAGGGTAATCACTTGCACACTCTCATACTGACCACTTCACTCTGTCTGGTACATAGGTTCCTGTGTTCCCCGACAGGTGTCTGACCCTAGGTACTGGCTTGTAAGTCCTACATAAGGGGAGGGTAATCACTTGCACACTCTCATACTGACCACTTCACTCTGTCTGGTACATAGGTTCCTGTGTTCCCCGACAGGCGTCTGACCCTAGGCACTGTCTTGTAAGTCCTACATAAGGGGAGGGTAATCACTTGCACACTCTCATACTGACCACTTCACTCTGTCTGGTACATAGGTTCCTGTGTTCCCCGACAGGTGTCTGACTCTAGACACTGATTTGTAAGTCCTACATAAGGGGAGGGTAATCACTTCCTCACTCTCATACTGACCACTTCACTCTGTCTGGTACATAGGTTCTGTGTTCCCCGACAGGTGTCTGACTCTAGGCACAGGCTTGTAAGTCCTACATAAGGGGAGGGTAATCACTTGCTCACTCTCATACTGACCACTTCACTCTGTCTGGTACATAGGTTCCTGTGTTCCCCGACAGGTGTCTGACCCTAGACACTGGCTTGTAGGTCCTACATAAGGGGAGGGGAATCACTTCCTCACTCTCATACTGACCACTTCACTCTGTCTGGTACATAGGTTCCTGTGCTCCCCGACAGATGTCTGACCCTAGCCACTGGCTTGTAAGTCCTACATAAGGGGAGGGTAATCACTTCCTCACTCTCATACTGACCACTTCACTCTGTCTGGTACATAGGTTCCTGTGTTCCCCGACAGGTGTCTGACCCTAGACACTGGCTTGTAAGTCCTACATAAGGGGAGGGTAATCACTTGCTCACTCTCATACTGACCACTTCACTCTGTCTGGTACATAGGTTCCTGTGTTCCCCGACAGGTGTCTGATCCTAGACACTGGCTTGTAAGTCCTACATAAGGGGAGGGGAATCACTTCCTCACTCTCATACTGACCACTTCACTCTGTCTGGTACATAGGTTCCTGTGTTCCCCGACAAGTGTCTGACCCTAGACACTGGCTTGTAAGTCCTACATAAGGGGAGGGTAATCACTTGCTCACTCTCATACTGACCACTTCACTCTGTCTGGTACATAGGTTCCTGTGTTCCCCGACAGGTGTCTGACCCTAGACACTGGCTTGTAAGTCCTACATAAGGGGAGGGTAATCACTTCCTCACTCTCATACTGACCACTTCACTCTGTCTGGTACATAGGTTCCTGTGTTCCCCGACAGGTGTCTGACCCTAGGCACTGGCTTGTAAGTCCTACATAAGGGGAGGGTAATCACTTCCTCACTCTCATACTGATCACTTCACTCTGTCTGGTACATAGGTTCCTGTGTTCCCCGACAGGTGTCTGACTCTAGACACTGACTTGTAAGTCCTACATAAGAGGAGGGTAATCACTTCCTCACTCTCATACTGACCACTTCACTCTGTCTGGTACATAGGTTCCTGTGTTCCCCGACAGGTGTCTGACCCTAGACACTGGCTTGTAAGTCCTACATAAGGGGAGGGTAATCACTTGCTCACTCTCATACTGACCACTTCACTCTGTCTGGTACATAGGTTCCTGTGTTCCCCGACAGGTGTCTGACCCTAGACACTGGCTTGTAAGTCCTACATAAGGGGAGGGTAATCACTTCCTCACTCTCATACTGACCACTTCACTCTGTCTGGTACATAGGTTCCTGTGTTCCCCGACAGGTGTCTGACCCTAGACACTGGCTTGTAAGTCCTACATAAGGGGAGGGTAATCACTTGCTCACTCTCATACTGACCACTTCACTCTGTCTGGTACATAGGTTCCTGTGTTCCCCGACAGACGTCTGACTCTAGGCACTGGCTTGTAAGTCCTACATAAGGGGAGGGTAATCACTTGCTTACTCTCATACTGACCACTTGACTCTGTCTGGTACGTAGGTTCCTGTGTTCCCCGACAGGTGTCTGACTCTAGGTACTGGCTTGTAAGTCCTACATAAGGGGAGGGTAATCACTTGCTCACTCTCATACTGACCACTTCACTCTGTCTGGTACATAGGTTCCTGTGTTCCCTGACAGGCGTCTGAGTCTAGGCACTGGCTTGTAAGTCCTACATAAGGGGAGGGTAATCACTTGCTCACTCTCATACTGACCACTTCACTCTGTCTGGTCCATAGGTTCCTGTGTTCCCTGACAGGCGTCTGACCCTAGGACTGGCTTGTAAGTCCTACATAAGGGGAGGGTAATCACATGCACACTCTCATACTGACCACTTCACTCTGTCTGGTACATAGGTTCCTGTGTTCCCCGACAGGTGTCTGACCCTAGGACTGGCTTGTAAGTCCTACATAAGGGGAGGGTAATCACTTGCACACTCTCATACTGACCACTTCACTCTGTCTGGTACATAGGTTCCTGTGTTCCCTGACAGGCGTCTGACCCTAGGACTGGCTTGTAAGTCCTACATAAGGGGAGGGTAATCACTTGCACACTCTCATACTGACCACTTCACTCTGTCTGGTACATAGGTTCCTGTGTTCCCTGACAGGCGTCTGACCCTAGGACTGGCTTGTAAGTCCTACATAAGGGGAGGGTAATCACTTGCACACTCTCATACTGACCACTTCACTCTGTCTGGTACATAGGTTCCTGTGTTCCCCGACAGGTGTCTGACCCTAGGACTGGCTTGTAAGTCCTACATAAGGGGAGGGTAATCACTTGCTCACTCTCATACTGACCACTTCACTCTGTCTGGTACATAGGTTCCTGTGCTCCCCGACAGGTGTCTGACCCTAGGACTGGCTTGTAAGTCCTACATAAGGGGAGGGTAATCACTTGCTCACTCTCATACTTACCACTTCACTCTGTCTGGTACATAGGTTCCTATGTTCCCCGACAGGGGTCTGACCCTAGGCACTGGCTTGTAAGTCCTACATAAGGGGAGGGTAATCACTTCCTCACTCTCATACTGACCACTTCGCTCTGTCTGGTACATAGGTTCCTATGTTCCCCGACAGGTGTCTGACTCTAGACACTGTCTTGTAAGTCCTACATAAGGGGAGGGTAATCACTTGCTCACTCTCATACTGACCACTTCGCTCTGTCTGGTACATAGGTTCCTGTGTTCCCCGACAGGTGTCTGACCCTAGACACTGGCTTGTAAGTCCTACATAAGGGGAGGGTAATCACTTCGTCACTCTCATACTGACCACTTCACTCTGTCTGGTACATAGGTTCCTGTGTTCCCCGACAGGCGTCTGACCCTAGACACAGGCTTGTAAGTCCTACATAAGGGGAGGGTAATCACTTCCTCACTCTCATACTGACCACTTCGCTCTGTCTGGTACATAGGTTCCTGTGCTCCCCGACAGGCGTCTGGCCGTAAGCACTAGTTTGTAAAGTACTACATAAAGGGAGGGGAATAAGGTAAAGAAGAATTCCGACATCCCTTGCACCTAGCAGAATTTTTTTTTTTTTTTTTTTTTTTTTTTTTGCTGCAAATGTTAATTACAACTTACATGAAGATATAGGAATTAGAATTTGTAAGAATGGTTAGTACTAGAGCAGAGAAAGTAATGGAGTGCAGCACATCAGACTTTTAACATTAACAAATAACTAGGGCTAGGAAGTTCATGCATTTGCATGTTTTTTCATATGGGTTAAAAGTGTATGCTTTTACATTATGTGCACGAATTACGGAATTTTCAGTTATTTGCACATGATTTTATGGTGCATATTACTGCATATTTTCTTGATTTTTGATAAATGCATAATATTTCAATCCTATAGCCTCATATTGCATATTTTAATGATTTTTATGGTTTTTTATTACTTTTTTCTACCTGGATAATATTTTTCATATTGGCAGTACTGCACATGATGATGCAACTCACGAAGATTTCAATATTATTGCACCTATATTGCATATTTTAATGATTTTTATGGTTTTTTATTACTTTTTTCTACCTGGATAATATTTTTCATATTGGCAGTACTGCACATGATGATGCAACTCACGAAGATTTCAATATTATTGCACCTATATTGCATATTTTAATGATTTTTATGCTTTTTTATTTTTTCATCTGTATAATATTTTTCATATTGGTACGAACGATGCTTCATCAATACAAACTGTGCAAAATATTCTGTCAGGCACTGGGTTAAAAGAGGATCTTAGTTTCATATCTGCCCATTTTTCTTTCTTACCATCAGCCATAACGGCATTGGAAGCTGTAGGATCTCCTTTGCATGAATCAGACAGACAGTGGTCTTTGAAAAAATAATATGTGATCTAAGTTCGGTTCTTGGTAGCGTAGGACAAAAAGTGAAAGAGAAAGTGAATTATGTAATTTCAAAAAATTCTGGTTATAAACAGATGTGCGATATTCGAGACATCCTCGAAAGAAAACCATCTGTCTCACCAAGAGACTTGACTCTCTCTGTGAAGTAGTTAACATCATTTAAATATGCCCCGATAACATCTTGTGACGTGGAGAGAAGTTTTTCACGTTACAAAAGTATTTTGCGAGACAACAGACGATGTTTTACAGCTGAAAATTTGTGCAAAGTGTTGGTTGTGAACTGCAATTTAGCAGTTAATACTAGCAGCGGGACCACTTCTTCTTCAACCTCTATAGAATAAGGTAACTTTATTTATACTAACTCGTCTTGTCTACTGCAAAGGGACATTGTTTTAATTAAATAGTGCATATTTCTTGGCATATTTTCAAGTTTTTTAAGAGCATATTTGCATGCATATTTCAGTGTTTTTTTAGGGCATGAACTTCCGAGCCCTACAAATAACCTTTCTTCTGTAAAAATACATTCATTTTAATACAACAACTGTTAAAAACACAGTTTTAATTTCAAATGAGGTACTATTTTGACTGTTAATTGATTGTAATTTGTAATAAATTGTTTTCAGCGATTTATGAGATACAGTTGCGACACTGACTAAACAAAAGAATGGCTTACTTATAATTTGTTCAAAACAAAAGAATTACCAGGTGATAATTAGTTTCATTTAAAGCTTCTATGTGTGAAATACCGCCATGAAATTGGTTTTTGGGTGGACAGAACATATTTAAATGATGATATTTGACAAACTATTAGGTAAAATCGAGCAATTACTCGGCAATCTACTCGAACATAGATACCGAATATAAACGATTTGTATTTGTTTTTAGAAAGATGGGATTGTAAAGATGGATAGAGTAGGTACAGTACAGTAAATGAGTGAGTGAGTGAGGCTCGGTAAATGAACTCGGAGCTGAGGGACACCGTTTACCGGGAGAAAGGAATGAAAGAGCATTCTTGTATGACGTCATTGAGGCAGACAGCATCCACCTATGTGATGTGTTGTATAAGACGCTGGGTGCGGGGCAAGGCTGCTAGTCAAAGCCAGTGTGTTAACTTAAGGCAAGCCAATGAGAGAGAGGTGAGCCGTGCCGTGCCGTGAAGTGAAGGAGGAGGGGGAACCAAAGGAAAAAACAAAAACGAACAATAAAAAGAGGAGAGAATGGAGGAGCCTGACCTTGCGAAGGACACATAAAACCTTATGTAGACGGCTAGTATAGGCTCTCGACTGACTCCCTTAGATGCGTTCGTTGCTCTGATATCCTCCACAACTTCATTGGAATAAATAACTCACTCCCAATAACAAGCGTATTCCTTCTGTATGTATGTAAACAATAAGGCAGAATAGACCATTAAAGCTACGATTAGGCAATTTTATGCTCTATCATATTTTACTTCGGTAAGCATGTAACACATACACACACACACGCACACACACAAACTCACACATTCACACATACAAACACGCACACTGCATACTCAAACACATACACAGGCGTACACAATGCACACGCACACTCATAAAACCACACACACACACACAAACACACAACACACACACGCACACACAGATACAGGTACAGGTGAATATCCCTTAAACAGAGACACCAAATGCCAAGAATTAAAAATCTTAAGGAAATGTATCCAAATTGTGACATACAAAATATTTTCATGGTGCCGAACCTCACAATTTTAAATGAAAGCATGGTAGTTCTTTTTTTTTTTGTATATTCTGGTTCCCATAAACTACGCAAATTTTGTTGAAACTTTTCATTCTACAACAAACATTTAAGGACCAACGATGCTGAAAAGGCACATTTGGGATTTTCAGATGTCCAATAATACACACACACACACACACACACACACACACACACACACACACACACACACACACACACACACACACACACACACACATACACACATATATTAACTTGTTCCTTCATGTGATGCTTCATTTTGTCCCCGACTTCATGAGTAAGATGTTTTCAGTGACAGCTCAACAATTCATTTTAGATCAAAAATGTTTCAATAAAAGTTGCTTATTGTGGGAAACCAGAATATACAAAACGTTACCATGGTTTCATTCAAATTTCTGAGGTTGGGCCCCATTAAAATAATTTCCAATCACAGTTTGGAAGGCCCCTTGTTCCTATAAAATTTGGCATTCTTGTCATTTGGTTATTTGTGTTCGTTTAAGATATACGTATTCACATGTAACAGGTTATATGGGGCACCCCGTATATAAAGGTATATACCTCTAATATATATTAGAGTCATAACTTCTACAACCACAAGTATAATAAATTTACAGAATTGAAACTTTACATATGGTTATAAATGTGTGTTATAAATTGCATAAAGTATATGTAATATTATTATTTTACATATGGATTTATTATACATTCTTCAAAAACCAACTTTAGGTAGTCTCTTTCTTTCAGAAATCGGACATTTAAATGAAACATGTTAACAATTTGTGTAGATTCAAGGAATAATAACCACGGCTGAATTGATGTGAAATCTCATAAATAAATTCCAGCTTTTCTATGATCTGTCATAAATTCAGCTAAAATGAAATTTGGAGTGAAATGTCTTACATTTAGCCTGTGGACAAGAAGAGTTCTTTAACCAAGGCAGCACTGACCCTTTTTACTTACTCTACTACATAAAGTACAGCAAGTATTTACTCCACACAAAACTTCGGTGTCGAGATTTCACCGGAAATATATGTTTTGAGGCCCCCTGAATCAAAAAAGAAAAATAATATTCTGACGTGTTGCACTCACATGACTTTCTCAACTCTCGTATTCTACTGTATATATTCATATTCCTATTCATATACTCATATTCCCCTTGTACCTACAAGGAAATATGCAATAATATAATTTGTACAAATGTTTATTTCAACTAACATGATGAAGATATAGGAATACGAGTTTGTAAGAATGGTTAGAACAAGAGTTGAGAAAGTCATGCGAGTGCAACACGTCAGATTTTGTTTTTGATTCAGGGGGCCTCAAAACATATTTTCGGTGCAATCTTGACATCGAATTTTTGGGTGGAATACAATACTTCCCCTACTTACCATACGTAGTAGAGAAAGTAAGAATTGATTTTTCTGTCTAGAAAATACTTTGAACCTCGAAGTTCAATTAATACTGTGACTTTTGAGATCAGAGACTTTTCAGGCTTCAACACGTGACCATTTAAATGCCCAATATCAATGTATTTTACCTGACTTCGATCTTTCTTACACCTTTGCTCATTAAAAATGTTCCATACGATTGGTTTGTAACATAAATTATGACATAATTAATTCCACCTAACTAGCCTTCGCCGCCCGACCGCTGCGTGTCCCACTTCTGCCCACTACAAGTGTCATGAGTGGGGTGCAGTACCGGAGAGTGGGATGTGGTCAGTTTCGAAGAAGATAGAGGAATACATGTTTGTATGAATAGTCTGTACAAGAGCAGAGAAAATTATTTGAGTGCAACACGTCAGAATTTTTGTCAAACATTAAAGTTGAAACAAGCTTGAAGTAGTTTGGAAACATTGAGATGAAAACTAGGGTTAGAAACTTGAGCTATGTGTGATACTCAGATTGTGGTAGAATGGTGTTAATTCTGAGTGCCCCAAACGGCACGGCAGTAGCATGAAGGGTGTCATAGCAGTCTTGTGTCTGTCTGTCTGTCTGTCTGATTGCGTCAAAAGAAGGATAACACACTAATAGGCAAATGACCTGTTGTTATGTATGTGTTTGAATTTGAAGAAGCGATAAGGTCAAGTCACAAGTAGATTAGTAGAGCTGCGCGCGCACGTGCCAATCTCCAGCCGGTCCACTTCGACAGAATGATCTGCTCCCATCTACTCACGCATCTACCACGTACAGTAAGACTAAGTAGAGGAACTATTGTAAATTGCGGTGTCGAGAATTCACAGGAAATGTATGTTTCGAGGTCCCCTGAATAAAAAAATTAGAAAAAGTGTGTGTGTGTGTGTGTGTGTGTGTGTGTGTGTGTGTGTGTGTGTGTGTGTGTGTGTGTGTGTGTGTGTGTGTGTGTGTGTGTGTGTGTGTGTGTGTGTGTGTGTGTGTGTGTGTGTGTGTGTGTGTGTGTGTGTGTGTGTGTGTGTGTGTGTGTGTGTGTGTGTGTGTGTGTGTGTGTGTGTGTGTGTGTGTGTGTGTGTGTGTGTGTGTGTGTGTGTGTGTGTGTGTGTGTGTGTGTGTGTGTGTGTGTGTGTGTGTGTGTGTGTGTGTGTGTGTGTGTGTGTGTGTGTGTGTGTGTGTGTGTGTGTGTGTGTGTGTGTGTGTGTGTGTGTGTGTGTGTGTGTGTGTGTGTGTGTGTGTGTGTGTGTGTGTGTGTGTGTGTGTGTGTGTGTGTGTGTGTGTGTGTGTGTGTGTGTGTGTGTGTGTGTGTGTGTGTGTGTGTGTGTGTGTGTGTGTGTGTGTGTGTGTGTGTGTGTGTGTGTGTGTGTGTGTGTGTGTGTGTGTGTGTGTGTGTGTGTGTGTGTGTGTGTGTGTGTGTGTGTGTGTGTGTGTGTGTGTGTGTGTGTGTGTGTGTGTGTGTGTGTGTGTGTGTGTGTGTGTGTGTGTGTGTGTGTGTGTGTGTGTGTGTGTGTGTGTGTGTGTGTGTGTGTGTGTGTGTGTGTGTGTGTGTGTGTGTGTGTGTGTGTGTGTGTGTGTGTGTGTGTGTGTGTGTGTGTGTGTGTGTGTGTGTGTGTGTGTGTGTGTGTGTGTGTGTGTGTGTGTGTGTGTGTGTGTGTGTGTGTGTGTGTGTGTGTGTGTGTGTGTGTGTGTGTGTGTGTGTGTGTGTGTGTGTGTGTGTGTGTGTGTGTGTGTGTGTGTGTGTGTGTGTGTGTGTGTGTGTGTGTGTGTGTGTGTGTGTGTGTGTGTGTGTGTGTGTGTGTGTGTGTGTGTGTGTGTGTGTGTGTGTGTGTGTGTGTGTGTGTGTGTGTGTGTGTGTGTGTGTGTGTGTGTGTGTGTGTGTGTGTGTGTGTGTGTGTGTGTGTGTGTGTGTGTGTGTGTGTGTGTGTGTGTGTGTGTGTGTGTGTGTGTGTGTGTGTGTGTGTGTGTGTGTGTGTGTGTGTGTGTGTGTGTGTGTGTGTGTGTGTGTGTGTGTGTGTGTGTGTGTGTGTGTGTGTGTGTGTGTGTGTGTGTGTGTGTGTGTGTGTGTGTGTGTGTGTGTGTGTGTGTGTGTGTGTGTGTGTGTGTGTGTGTGTGTGTGTGTGTGTGTGTGTGTGTGTGTGTGTGTGTGTGTGTGTGTGTGTGTGTGTGTGTGTGTGTGTGTGTGTGTGTGTGTGTGTGTGTGTGTGTGTGTGTGTGTGTGTGTGTGTGTGTGTGTGTGTGTGTGTGTGTGTGTGTGTGTGTGTGTGTGTGTGTGTGTGTGTGTGTGTGTGTGTGTGTGTGTGTGTGTGTGTGTGTGTGTGTGTGTGTGTGTGTGTGTGTGTGTGTGTGTGTGTGTGTGTGTGTGTGTGTGTGTGTGTGTGTGTGTGTGTGTGTGTGTGTGTGTGTGTGTGTGTGTGTGTGTGTGTGTGTGTGTGTGTGTGTGTGTGTGTGTGTGTGTGTGTGTGTGTGTGTGTGTGTGTGTGTGTGTGTGTGTGTGTGTGTGTGTGTGTGTGTGTGTGTGTGTGTGTGTGTGTGTGTGTGTGTGTGTGTGTGTGTGTGTGTGTGTGTGTGTGTGTGTGTGTGTGTGTGTGTGTGTGTGTGTGTGTGTGTGTGTGTGTGTGTGTGTGTGTGTGTGTGTGTGTGTGTGTGTGTGTGTGTGTGTGTGTGTGTGTGTGTGTGTGTGTGTGTGTGTGTGTGTGTGTGTGTGTGTGTGTGTGTGTGTGTGTGTGTGTGTGTGTGTGTGTGTGTGTGTGTGTGTGTGTGTGTGTGTGTGTGTGTGTGTGTGTGTGTGTGTGTGTGTGTGTGTGTGTGTGTGTGTGTGTGTGTGTGTGTGTGTGTGTGTGTGTGTGTGTGTGTGTGTGTGTGTGTGTGTGTGTGTGTGTGTGTGTGTGTGTGTGTGTGTGTGTGTGTGTGTGTGTGTGTGTGTGTGTGTGTGTGTGTGTGTGTGTGTGTGTGTGTGTGTGTGTGTGTGTGTGTGTGTGTGTGTGTGTGTGTGTGTGTGTGTGTGTGTGTGTGTGTGTGTGTGTGTGTGTGTGTGTGTGTGTGTGTGTGTGTGTGTGTGTGTGTGTGTGTGTGTGTGTGTGTGTGTGTGTGTGTGTGTGTGTGTGTGTGTGTGTGTGTGTGTGTGTGTGTGTGTGTGTGTGTGTGTGTGTGTGTGTGTGTGTGTGTGTGTGTGTGTGTGTGTGTGTGTGTGTGTGTGTGTGTGTGTGTGTGTGTGTGTGTGTGTGTGTGTGTGTGTGTGTGTGTGTGTGTGTGTGTGTGTGTGTGTGTGTGTGTGTGTGTGTGTGTGTGTGTGTGTGTGTGTGTGTGTGTGTGTGTGTGTGTGTGTGTGTGTGTGTGTGTGTGTGTGTGTGTGTGTGTGTGTGTGTGTGTGTGTGTGTGTGTGTGTGTGTAGAGAGTAACTCGAAAAGGAAATGGTTAAAAACCATAGTTGGCACCTAAGTTTAATATCTTTCAAGGATGTGACACGAAGATTTTGAAGAAATTTTGATTTTCTCAAAAATGGTTCAATCGATTTTGATTAAAATGCCATATATTCAGATATGTTTATGGAAAGTGAAAAGTAGATCCTGAATTTTCTGACTATACCCTATGTAGTCCCATTTACTCTGCATGACTTTGTAAACCGTAAGAAATAGACTCAATTTTACTGTACAAAAAAGTCTAGTTTTCGCTAAGCCACACAAGTTATATCTATATGCATTTTTTTGTTGAGTGAACCATTTCGTAGACATTCGTTGTTATTTGTGAGTTTGGCAATACTTACACTTATCTCAAATGGAAGGTCCTTGTTCACTTGTTTATATCTTGGCCGTGCAAAGAGAACGGAACGGAATTTCGAAGCCTCATACAGAGACCGGATTTGACTATCGCTCAAAGCCTACTGTAGCCATGACAAGGGATTAGCTGTTCACGACACTGCTAGAAGGAATTGGTAGTTGTTGTTCGCTTAAGTTTAAAAGATACATACTAGTTCGTGGAAGTATTACTAACAAGATTTTATATTCAGCAATCATTAGTTAAGGTTTGTTCAAGCGTATACATTGTGATGGTTTCGAAATTGCGATATTTACGTTTAGAACCCATTTTCTAATCTTATTTTATGAAAGCTTAGGCGTAATTGTCTCTGACAGCAACAAAATAGGGGATTAATTCTTGACGCACAATCCGATTTGGAAAAGGAGGTTGATAAGGGAGAAAAACTACATTATAAGCCTTGCATTCCTTATTTAAGAGACAAATACAAATATCCAAATTGGGACGTGATTGGTCTACGTTTTGGTGCTCGTGGAGTAATTACTAAATTTACTGTTAATTTGCTCCAACGTTTTGAATTGCAAGTAAGCGTTATAGTAGATATTGGTTTAAAAATTATGCGTGGTTCTTTGTACATTTTACAGAATTATCTCTATACTACACTAAATTAAGTAAATAAACTGTTCTAAAATTACTAGCTGTCTAATTTCTAAATTTTATAATAATTTTGTACATTATCACACTTTATCTATCAAATATTTTTACATTGTACGATTTTGTATCATTCATATTTAAAATTGTATTTTTCTACAGATCTATTAGCAGGCGTGTCTTTATGACAACCCTGAAATAGGACAGCTTTCCAACTGCAGGAGTATCTCTCATATTCCCCTTGTACCTACAAGAATACTAGCAATAAGTTTTGTAGATGTTTATTTTGACTAGCATGAAGAAGATAGAGGGATAAGTCCTTGTAGGAATAATTAGTACGAGAATAGAGAAAGTCATATGAGTGTAACACATCAGATTTTTCCACCAGTAAACCACAAGGAGATCTCAGTCCATATGAGATAACAGACCCTAATGGTGACTTACAGTGTATAAGTACTTTAAGGGGAATTTAATGTTGTACCGACATGTTGCCATGGCTGCTTAGTGGTTAGAGCAATTAGACGGATACGGGAACATCCATGTTCAAATTCTGGCTATGACATTGAACTTTGTAGTAAATGAGCTGACACGGGGTTTCTTTGGGGTGACAAAGTTCTAACTCAAAAAATTGAGTTAAAAGTGCGCTTGTAGTAATTCAATCTGTAACATATATAATCACTAATGTCATATAGTGGTTCATACGAGAGATTGAAAAGTTACAACAAATTGACAACGCCTTGAAAAACACTGAAGTTTTCCATTTTTGGGTCTAGTGCACTTGATCAAACAGATTCATAAGAAGAGATCATTGGGAATAATTAAATTGAGTCAAACTTTTAGGAGTCTTCCTCCACTGCTAAACTCCTAAATTATTGTATGACCCGTGTAGTGAAAGACGTAACAAACATCAATATAAAGCCTTCAAGAAGAAATAAAGAAATATCCAATGAAAAATCTGAAGTGTTGCACTCACATGACTTTCCCTACTCTTGTACTAACCATTGTTACAAACTCTTATTCCTATATCTTCTTCGTGTTAGTTGAGATAAACATTTGCACAAATTATCTTATTGCTTATTTCCTTGTAGGTACAAGGGAAATATGAGAATACAGTAGGCTTTGTGCGACAGTCAAATGTTTTAAAGTTTTGAGATCCCGTTCTCTTTGCAAGGCCAAAGTGATAAAATGAAAAGCGATCTTCCATTTGAGAAATGTTTAAGTATAGCAAAACTCACACAAGCAAGAAGCAATATCTCCAAAATGGTTCACTCTACAAGTTATTCAAAAGTCATCCAGAGTAAACAGCACTACATAGGCTATAGCCAGAAAATTCAAAACATACACTTCATTTGTCATGCAAATATCTTAAACATATGGCATTTTAATCAGAATCGTTAGACCCAATGTCAAGAAAATGCAAATTTTCCATGTAAAGGGTAGTTTAGGGTGGGGTTATATTCTTGAAAATCTTCGTCTCGCACTCTTGAAATACCAACTTAAATATCAACTTTGGATTTTTACCGACTAGGTATCACTACACATAACTTACACTGTGTAAGTTGATCTGGATATACCAAGGTTCCTACTGCAAGGTATCACTACACATAACTTACACTGTGTAAGTTGATCTGGATATAGCAAGGTTCCAACTGCAAGGTATCACTACACATAACTTACACTGTGTAAGTTGATCTGGATATAGCAAGGTTTCAACTGCAAGGTATCACTACACATAACTTACACTGTGTAAGTTGATCTGGGTATACCAAGGTTCCAACTGCAAGGTATCACTACACATAACTTACACTGTGTAAGTTGATCTGTGTATACCAAGGTTCTAACTGCAAGGTATCACTACACATAACTTACACTGTGTAAGTTGATCTGTGTATAGCAAGGTTCCTACTGCAAGGTATCACTACACATAACTTACACTGTGTAAGTTGATCTGGATATAGCAAGGTTCCTACTGCAAGGTATCACTACACATAACTTACACTGTGTAAGTTGATCTGTGTATAGCAAGGTTCCAACTGCAAGATATCACTACACATAACTTACACTGTGTAAGTTGATCTGTGTATAGCAAGGTTCCTACTGCAAGGTATCACTACACATAACTTACACTGTGTAAGTTGATCTGTGTATAGCAAGGTTCCTACTGCAAGGTATCACTACACATAACTTACACTGTGTAAGTTGATCTGTGTATAGCAAGGTTCCAACTGCAAGATATCACTACACATAACTTACACTGTGTAAGTTGATCTGTGTATAGCAAGGTTCTAACTGCAAGGTATCACTACACATAACTTACACTGTGTAAGTTGATCTGTGTATAGCAAGGTTCTAACTGCAAGGTATCACTACACATAACTTACACTGTGTAAGTTGATCTGGATATAGCAAGGTTCCAACTGCAAGGTATCACTACACATAACTTACACTGTGTAAGTTGATCTGGGTATACCAAGGTTCCAACTGCAAGGTATTACTACACATAACTTACACTGTGTAAGTTGATCTGGGTATACCAAGGTTTCAACTGCAAGGTATCACTACACATAACTTACACTGTGTAAGTTGATCTGGATATAGCAAGGTTCCTACTGCAAGGTATCACTACACATAACTTACACTGTGTAGGTTGATCTGGATATAGCAAGGTTCCAACTGCAAGGTATCACTACACATAACTTACACTGTGTAAGTTGATCTGGATATAGCAAGGTTCCAACTGCAAGGTATCACTACACATAACTTACACTGTGTAAGTTGATCTGGGTATACCAAGGTTTCAACTGCAAGGTATCACTACACATAACTTACACTGTGTAAGTTGATCTGTGTATAGCAAGGTTCCTACTGCAAGGTATCACTACACATAACTTACACTGTGTAAGTTGATCTGTGTATAGCAAGGTTCCAACTGCAAGGTATCACTACACATAACTTACACTGTGTAAGTTGATCTGTGTATAGCAAGGTTCCAACTGCAAGGTATCACTACACATAACTTACACTGTGTAAGTTGATCTGGGTATACCAAGGTTCCAACTGCAAGGTATCACTACACATAACTTACACTGTGTAAGTTGATCTGGGTATACCAAGGTTCCAACTGCAAGGTATCACTACACATAACTTACACTGTGTAAGTTGATCTGTGTATAGCAAGGTTTCAACTGCAAGGTATCACTACACATAACTTACACTGTGTAAGTTGATCTGTGTATAGCAAGGTTCCTACTGCAAGGTATCACTACACATAACTTACACTGTGTAAGTTGATCTGTGTATAGCAAGGTTCCTACTGCAGGGTATCACTACACATAACTTACACTGTGTAGGTTGATCTGGGTATAGCAAGGTTCCAACTGCAAGGTATCACTACACATAACTTACACTGTGTAAGTTGATCTGTGTATAGCAAGGTTCCAACTGCAAGGTATCACTACACATAACTTACACTGTGTAAGTTGATCTGGGTATACCAAGGTTCCAACTGCAAGGTATCACTACACATAACTTACACTGTGTAAGTTGATCTGTGTATAGCAAGGTTCCAACTGCAAGGTATCACTACACATAACTTACACTGTGTAAGTTGATCTGGATATAGCAAGGTTCCTACTGCAAGGTATCACTACACATAACTTACACTGTGTAAGTTGATCTGGATATAGCAAGGTTCCCACTGCAAGGTATCACTACACATAACTTACACTGTGTAAGTTGATCTGGGTATAGCAAGGTTCCTACTGCAAGGTATCACTACACATAACTTACACTGTGTAAGTTGATCTGGGTATACCAAGGTTCCAACTGCAAGGTATCACTACACATAACTTACACTGTGTAAGTTGATCTGGATATAGCAAGGTTCCTACTGCAAGGTATCACTACACATAACTTACACTGTGTAAGTTGATCTGGATATAGCAAGGTTCCAACTGCAAGGTATCACTACACATAACTTACACTGTGTAAGTTGATCTGTGTATAGCAAGGTTCCTACTGCAAGGTATCACTACACATAACTTACACTGTGTAAGTTGATCTGGGTATACCAAGGTTCCAACTGCAAGGTATCACTACACATAACTTACACTGTGTAAGTTGATCTGGATATACCAAGGTTCCAACTGCAAGGTATCACTACACATAACTTACACTGTGTAAGTTGATCTGGATATAGCAAGGTTCCAACTGCAAGGTATCACTACACATAACTTACACTGTGTAAGTTGATCTGTGTATAGCAAGGTTCCAACTGCAAGGTATCACTACACATAACTTACACTGTGTAAGTTGATCTTGATATAACAAGGTTCCAACTGCAAGGTATCACTACACATAACTTACACTGTGTAAGTTGATCTGGATATAGCAAGGTTCCAACTGCAAGGTATCACTACACATAACTTACACTGTGTAAGTTGATCTGTGTATAACAAGGTTCCAACTGCAAGGTATCACTACACATAACTTACACTGTGTAAGTTGATCTGTGTATAGCAAGGTTCCAACTGCAAGGTATCACTACACATAACTTACACTGTGTAAGTTGATCTGTGTATAGCAAGGTTCCTACTGCAAGGTCGTACTACACATAACTTACACTGTGTAAGTTGATCTGTGTATAGCAAGGTCCCTACTGCAAGGTATCACTACACATAACTTACACTGTGTAAGTTGATCTGTGTATAGCAAGGTTCCAACTGCAAGGTATCACTACACATAACTTACACTGTGTAAGTTGATCTGTGTATAGCAAGGTTCCAACTGCAAGATATCACTACACATAACTTACACTGTGTAAGTTGATCTGTGTATAGCAAGGTTCTAACTGCAAGGTATCACTACACATAACTTACACTGTGTAAGTTGATCTGTGTATAGCAAGGTTTCAACTGCAAGGTATCACTACACATAACTTACACTGTGTAAGTTGATCTGTGTATAGCAAGGTTCTAACTGCAAGGTATCACTACACATAACTTACACTGTGTAAGTTGATCTGTGTATAGCAAGGTTCCAACTGCAAGGTATCACTACACATAACTTACACTGTGTAAGTTGATCTGGATATAGCAAGGTTCCAACTGCAAGGTATCACTACACATAACTTACACTGTGTAAGTTGATCTGTGTATAGCAAGGTTCCAACTGCAAGGTATCACTACACATAACTTACACTGTGTAAGTTGATCTGGGTATACCAAGGTTCCAACTGCAAGGTATCACTACACATAACTTACACTGTGTAAGTTGATCTGTGTATAGCAAGGTTCCAACTGCAAGGTATCACTACACATAACTTACACTGTGTAAGTTGATCTGGATATAGCAAGGTTCCTACTGCAAGGTATCACTACACATAACATACACTGTGTAAGTTGATCTGTGTATAGCAAGGTTCCAACTGCAAGGTATCACTACACATAACTTACACTGTGTAAGTTGATCTGTGTATAGCAAGGTTCCTACTGCAAGGTATCACTACACATAACTTACACTGTGTAAGTTGATCTGTGTATAGCAAGGTTCCAACTGCAAGGTATCACTACACATAACTTACACTGTGTAAGTTGATCTGGATATAGCAAGGTTCCTACTGCAAGGTATCACTACACATAACTTACACTGTGTAAGTTGATCTGGGTATAGCAAGGTTCCAACTGCAAGGTATCACTACACATAACATACACTGTGTAAGTTGATCTGGATATAGCAAGGTTCCTACTGCAAGGTATCACTACACATAACTTACACTGTGTAAGTTGATCTGTGTATAGCAAGGTTCCAACTGCAAGGTATCACTACACATAACTTACACTGTGTAAGTTGATCTGTGTATAGCAAGGTTCCAACTGCAAGGTATCACTACACATAACATACACTGTGTAAGTTGATCTGTGTATAGCAAGGTTCCAACTGCAAGGTATCACTACACATAACTTACACTGTGTAAGTTGATCTGGATATAGCAAGGTTCCTACTGCAAGGTATCACTACACATAACTTACACTGTGTAAGTTGATCTGGATATAGCAAGGTTCCAACTGCAAGGTATCACTACACATAACTTACACTGTGTAAGTTGATCTGGATATAGCAAGGTTCCAACTGCAAGGTATCACTACACATAACTTACACTGTGTAAGTTGATCTGTGTATAGCAAGGTTCCTACTGCAAGGTATCACTACACATAACTTACACTGTGTAAGTTGATCTGTGTATACCAAGGTTCCAACTGCAAGGTATCACTATACATAACTTACACTGTGTAAGTTGATCTGGATATAGCAAGGTTCCAACTGCAAGGTCGTACTACACATAACTTACACTGTGTAAGTTTGCTGGACTCCATGAGCATAAAATCCTGAACTTGCTACAAATAGTGTCATAGATGCTCAATTTGTGTACGATATGTAACGAAGTGTTATAGTTATTGGACTCTGTAACTTAAAGGCCTGATTTCTCAGACAACAACACAATCGGAACCTTGTCATTCCTTAGTTTAAAACCATGGCTCTGGGGGGGGGGGGTGTATTACATAGGGGGACACCTCGCACGTGCAGCCAGTGGGCGCTTTTCTGCTTACCACCCTCAGGAGGAACGGATGAGGTAGAGGAAGCATAAGAGTCCTAAGTTTTGTCGACAGAGACGCACAGAAATATATGAGGATTCCTGTGGTGGAACCTGGGAGGATTTGACTAACATGATACGACGGCTGTCTCTAATGAACAAGCGTTCGTGTCACCGACCGACACCGGCAAACAGTCCTAAGCCTACAAGTAACAAAAGGGAAGAAAATTCGTGGTAGAAAATCAGCAGTACTTTGCCAATTAGAGAAAACCACTAAAAACCGATGCGCGTGCCACCCTGACAAGGTCGAAGCCAAGACCTCACGGAGCCATCTATAGAATACCGTTAAAACATGCTGTGGCAAAATTTAATGGCGGGTGGCTCGATACAAAATTCAGTAATAGGCTTGCCCCCTCTAGCGTTGTTGCGATGTAAAGCCGGTGATATAAATATAATTTGCACCCACAAAATGTTTTTGTACAACAGGTGAGATAATAGTAATAGTCAGCTGTTAGCCGCCGTTAAATTTTGCGTCTGCCATAGAAATGTTTTGTGTGAAACAAAGCGTGATTGTAGATGACAGTAGAAGCATTAACGAAATGGCCAAGTACGCGACGCAGAGTGAGAGGAAGTGAAGTGTGAAAGAAAACAGCGTGGGGTGGGGCGTGTGATAACAGCACTATCAGTTTGGAGGTTTACTTCCTGTGTCCTCCGAGACACTCCGTGGAAGAGGGCTACATGTCCGCACTGTTCTCCTGTACTCCATTCATCATCATGATGAACAAGTTGGTTTCAGGTCATGTGGCCTGTAATGATAAACGTAGCGAAGATGGTGTTGGTATATCTCCTCAGTCACACTTGGTACTACAAGGTTATCTTTGATGTCCGTATTCCTTTGGTGGTCCAACCTAGTACATAACTCACATTTGGGCAACTTCAACTTTTTTCAACTTTATGTGAATTTGTGTTATTTAAAATCCAAATTCCACCTCCTATAGTTTTCCCATCAATCCCGAATTACACACGTATAATTTTTTCCACACATTAACGTTTTTTTAGATTTTGAAGCAGACAGTTTCATGTCATATTTGCTGGCGGTTTTGATTCATTCATCGACATTAATTCAGAGTTTTCAGTTGGATATTTGGAATAGTGAGGTCACAATCGAACACACTATCACTGCTACACTGCTTTGATTGGTAGTTGGTAAAAGCGAGCATTCTTTTCTCATTGGCAGACAAAATATCGCTGTTGTTTAAGGACAAAAATAGCAAAAAAAAAAAAAGTTACAGAAACGTTCTTTTCCTTTCTCTAGTAAATAAATTACCAACGTGTTGTATTCCAGCCAAAATTCGATGTCGAGATATCACTAGAAATGCACGTTTGGAGGCCGCTGAGTAAAAAAAAAGCATTCTTTGTGTGTGTGTGTGTGTGTGTGTGTGTGTGTGTGTGTGTGTGTGTGTGTGTGTGTGTGTGTGTGCGTGCGTGCGCGTGCGTGAACAGCACAACTCGTAAACGCAGAGTCGGTTAAACACCAAACTTAGTATTTTGGATTCCAAGGATGCGACACGGAGGTTTTCAAAATATCCTTTACACGGAACATGTTAGGAAAAGTTTCATTTGCCGATTTTGATTAAAATACCATAAGAGAAATGAAATGTATATGTTCAATTTTCTGGTAATATCCTCAGAAACCCTCATTATTTCCAATGATTTTCGTATATATGGTAAATTTTAAGAGATACGCACAAAAAAATTAGGTATTGTTAAAACACAGAATTTATGTTAAATATATGTTTACTTTCTCCACTACCCATAGTAAGTAGAGGAAGTATTGTATGTCAACCAAAAATTCGATGTCGAGATTTCACCGGAAATATGTTTTGGGGCCCCCATTTTTAAAAAAAGGGCGGTGTGTGTCTGTGTCTGAGAAGAGCGTAACTCAAAACCGAAAAGTGGGTTAAAAACCAAAATTGGCACTTTAATATCTTTCAAGGATGCAACAGGAAGATTTTGAAGAAAATTCTTCCACCTTAACTGATAAACTGTAAGAGATAGATCAAATCTTTCTGCACAAAAATGTACCTATATTTCGTAAAAAGACACAATGTATGTCCAAATGCCTGTTTTATGAGAGTGAGCTATTTTGAAGATATTCCTTGTTATTCGTGTGAGCTTTACAGTCCAAAGATTTTACAAATAGAAGGTCGTTATTCAGTTTTCATCTCTCGACAGTTCAAAGAGAACGGAATTTCAAATGCTTCGTATAGTGACCATCTTTAAAAGATTTGACTATCGCTCAAAGTCTACTGTATTCCGATATTCCTCTTGCACCTACAAGGAAATTAATGACATAGTTTCTGCAAATGTTTATGCCTATAGGCGTTTGTAAGAATAGTACGTACAAGGGTAGAGAAAGTCATGGGAGTGCAATAGGTCATTTTTTTCGGATTCAGGGGACATGACTGCGTGTCAGAATAAGCAAGCGTGACAATAGATACTGTGAAGGGAGGAAGGAAGCGAGCTAGCGGGCGGGCGGGCGGGCGGGCGGGCGGGCGGGCGGATGTTTTCTGTACGAGTATTAGGTGGAGCCCACGGAAGGCGCCTACACGAAGAAACCATTCAGTAAAAGTGGGCACGGCATTAGAGGACGGGTGGGCAGCTGAAGGAACAGCAACACCTGGCAATCCGCTCGGCTCGGCTCGGCTCGGCTCGGCTCGGCTCGGCTCGGCTCGGCTCGGCTCGACAAGTGGTTCCACCGACCATCTCTATCTCTCCTCCAAAAATGTTATTGTAAAATAATAATACACACCCTTCCTTCCTTCCTTACAGTGGCGTTCCCAGCGGGTATCCAGCGCTAGGTGAAGTATCGGACTTGCCTGCTGGTCGGTCGGTCGCGTCTGTAATCCACACTTTACAACACACCTCAGGCCCCTACTTGCACTGGACAATTAGTAAACAAAACCAACAGTTTAACTGCAGGCGCCGTTTTATAAACTTCTGGCTAGTTAGCCGCATTACAATTGTCTGTCATCTAAATGGTCCTAAAATCAATTATGTAACAGACAACTAGATGTGTGACTAAATGAAAACCTGGATTGGACTGTACATATATAAAAATTCTGATCAAAAACTGCGTGTGCGTGCGCGCGCGTATGTCAGTGTGTCTGTGGGCAGCGTGTCTCAAAAATGAAAAGTCGGTTAAAAGTCAAAGTAGGTATTCAAGATTCATATCTTTTAAGGATGCGACAGAAAGATTTGAAAAAATTCCTTCACCTTAAGCTACACTTTACACGGAAAGTTATACCAAAAATGTGATTTTCTCGAAAATAGCTCTAACGATTTTGATTAAAGTGACATATGTTTAAGATATTTTTATGAGAAATGAAATGTACATATATTTTGAATTTTCTGGCTATAGCCCATGTAGTCCTGTTTACTCTGGATGACCTTTGCATAACTGGTAAACCGTAAGAGATAAACAAAATTTTACTATACAAAAAATGTAGATGTTGCCAAAACACACAATTTATGTCCAAATACATCTTTTTGTAGAGTGAACCATTTCGGAAATATTCCTTGTTATTTGTGTCAGATTCGGAAAACAGACTTTTATCGGATGGAACATCGTTGTTCATTGTTTATGTGCTAATCGTTCAAAGAGAAGGGAATGTCAAAGCTCTAAAAGATTTGACTATCACACAAACCCTACTGTATTCTAATATTCCCCTTGTACCTACAAGGAAATAAGCAATAAGACAACATCTACAAATGTTTATCTTGCTTAGTATGAAGAAGATAGAGGAATTAGAGTTTGTAAAAATTGTTAGTACAAGAGTAGAGAAAGTCATGTGAATGCAACACATCAGATTGTTTGAGGTATGCTGTTCTCTGACACAGTTTTTTGTTTTGAGGGAGCTCAAAACATGAGTTACCAATGAAATCTTGGTATCATACTTCTGGGTGGAATGCAATAACTGTACCTACGTGACAAAGTAACAAGATTTTAGTTGTATTTGTATTATGGCTCACTCTGTACTGTGTTATAAGTGAAATGTTTCAGTTGGAGCTTATCCTGTTAGTGTTTACACTTAGGACACCTGCCCCGAACGTGACTTTAACAGAGTTTGCAGGAAAGCACTAAAATCTTACGGCCCCTCTCTCTCGCTCCTTTTGGAGGGTGGTCAACTTCAAGGTCTTTCTACACTGAGAATGAAATGGGAAAAATGTAAACTCGTCTGTGTTGATAGACTGCCTTCTTACACCTGCTACAGCAGTCTACATTCTTAATGGGCGCAAAACTTCTCCTGCAGCTGTCCATATCCAAAATTCTAATGACTCTCTTGTATTTTTCACTCAAAATGTGAATGGACAATGACAAATCATTGGTAAACTATTTATTTACAGAGAGAGCTTGTGGGCAGCGCCGTGGCCGAGCGGTTAGAACGTACTTCTACCATCTAGACGGCCCAAATTCGATCCCAGGGGTTGCATATGGCAATTTTGGTAGACGAAGTGGCGTGTTGGCGGGTTGTCTCCGGGTTCTACACTTTTCCCCGCCATTCATTCTCGTAAGTTCTCCACCATTTCCTTTCCATTCATCCACTTCACCTGTACTTCATATCACCCTTTCCCTCACTCTCATACTGACCACTTCACTCTGTCTGGTACATAGGTTCCTGTGCTCTCCGACAGGTGTCTGACCCTAGGCACTGGCTTGTAAGTCCTACATAAGGGGAGGGTAATCACTACCTCACTCTCATACTGACCACTTCGCTCTGTCTGGTACATAGGTTCCTGTGTTCCCCGACAAGTGTCTGACCCTAGGCACTGGCTTGTAAGTCCTACATAAGGGGAGGGTAATCACTACCACACTCTCATACTGACCACTTCACTCTGTCTGGTACATAGGTTCCTGTGCTCCCCGACAGGCGTCTGACCCTAGGCACTGGCTTGTAAGTCCTACATAAGGGGAGGGTAATCACTTGCTCACTCTCATACTGACCACTTCACTCTGTCTGGTACATAGGTTCCTGTGCTCCCCGACAGGCGTCTGACCCTAGGCACTGGCTTGTAAGTCCTACATAAGGGGAGGGTAATCACTTGCTCACTCTCATACTGACCACTTCGCTCTGTCTGGTACATAGGTTCCTGTGTTCCCGGACAGGTGTCTGACCCTAGGCACTGGCTTGTAAGTCCTACATAAGGGGAGTGTAATCACTTGCTCACTCTCATACTGACCACTTCACTCTGTCTGGTACATAGGTTCCTGTGTTCCCCGACAGGTGTCTGACCCTAGACACTGGCTTGTAAGTCCTACATAAGGGGAGTGTAATCACTTGCTCACTCTCATACTGACCACTTCACTCTGTCTGGCACATAGGTTCCTGTGTTCCCCGACAGGCGTCTGACGCTAGGCACTGGCTTGTAAGTCCTACATAAGGGGAGGGTAATCACTTCCTCACTCTAATACTGACCACTTCAGTCTGTCTGGTGCATAGGTCCCTGTGTTCCCCGACAGGTATCTTACCCTAGACACTGGCTTGTAAGTCCTACATAAGGGGAGGGTAATCACTTGCTCACTCTCATACTGACCACTTCACTCTGTCTGGTACATAGTTTCCTGTGTGCCCCGACAGGTATCTTACCCTAGACACTGGCTTGTAAGTCCTACATAAGGGGAGGGTAATCACTTCCTCACTCTCATACTGACCACTTCACTCTGTCTGGTACATAGGTTCCTGTGTTCCCCGATAGGTGTCTGACCCTAGGCACTGGCTTGTATGTCCTACATAAGGGGAGGGTAATCACTTCCTCACTGTCATACTGACCACTTCACTCTGTCTGGTATATAGGTTCCTGCGTTCCCCGACAGGTGTCTGACGCTAGGCACTGGCTTGTAAGTCCTACATAAGGGGAGGGTAATCACTTCCTCACTCTCATACTGACCACTTCACTCTGTCTGGTACATTGGTTCCTGTGCTCCCCGACAGGTGTCTGACCCTAGGCACTGGCTTGTAAGTCCTACATAAGGGGAGGGTAATCGCTTGCTCACTCTCATACTGACCACTTCACTCTGTCTGGTACATAAGTTCCTGTGTTCCCCGACAGGTGTCTTACCCTAGACGCTTGCTTGTAAGTCCTACACAATGGGAGGGTAATCACTTCCTCACTCTCATACTGACCACTTCACTCTGTCTGGTACATAGGTTCCTGTGTTCCCCGACAGGTGTCTGACCCTAGACACTGGTTTGGAAGTCCTACATAAGGGGAGGGCAATCACTTCCTCACTCTCATACTGACCACTTCACTCTGGTAAATAGGTTCCTGTGCTATTCGACAGGCGTCTTACCCTAGGTACTGGCTTGTAAGTCCTACATAAGGGGAGGGTAATCACTTGCTCACTCTCATACTGACCACTTCCGTCTGTCTGGTACATAGGTGCCTGTGTTCCCTGACAGGCGTCTGACTCTAGGCACTGGCTTGTAAGTCCTACATAAGGGGAGGGTAATCACTTCCTCACTCTCATACTGACCACTTCACTCTGTCCGGTACATAGGTTCCTGTGTTCCCCGACAGGCGTCTGAGCCTAGGCACTGGCTTGTAAGTCCTACATAAGGGGAGGACAGTCAGGCAAAGAAGACGTGCTAGTTGCCGCCTCGACGTGTGGGACTCGTATTCAGGAGGTCCCGGGTTGGACCGCTGTCGACCGACATTCTGACTTGAGTTCTTTCGTGGTTTCCCCTTGGTCTTAAACCATTGGTGGGGTGCTTAATTTCGTACTAAGATTTCCTTTCCATCATTTCTCTTCATTCCACTTCCTTATCTTTGTGGTGTACTTTCAGGGCGATTGGTGTTGGCGGTGTAGGATATATGGCGCGGATGCCTGCGCATGGTGACTTGTGTTGTCGGCGCTAGATGTCATTTGGGAGGCTTCGTCCTCTATCGGGGCGGGGGGGGGGGACGCTTGTCCGACATTGTACCCTCACCTTAAGGACACACGAGTTTTTATTTTGCGGGCTTTATAAATCACTTTAATTATTTTAGTAAGATATGAACGATGGCGCCGTGGCCGAGGACTTAGACCGCTCGCCTCTCACCAAAGCGGCCCGGGGAACGAAGGTGGAGTTTGTTATGGACGAAGCAGCTTCTGACTGGGGTTTCTCAGAGTTCTCCGGTTTCCCGTACCATTCGTTCCATGAACTGCTCCATAATCACCTTTCCTTGCATCCATTGCATCATGTTATACCATCCTCTTCTTCACAATGATACCAGGTATAAGACTGATCCCTCAATCACTCTCGGATCCAGAATTTCTGTGCTCCTCCATAGGCGTGCGACCCCAGGCCACCACTTGTAAGTCCGGGGGAGTGTACGAGGAGAGAACGGTCGTGAGCGGCGGTCTCTTGGCCTGGGTTTGACACAGCGTTCAATAATGGGCGAAGACCCAGTTGCTGTAGATAACACACTGCGGTTCGTCAGCAATATTAGATTTGGTCGGAAGTATAACTTAGGGCGTGATTATGTCCTTTTACTTTCTCTACTGGTAACAAAACAAAACTTTCGTGAAATGGAATATCGTTGTTCATTGTTTTATATGTTAAGTGTGCAAAGATAACAGAATCTGGAAGCTTTAAAACATTTGACTATCGCACGAAGCCTACTGTATTCTAATATTCCCCTTGTACCTACAAGGAAATAAGCAATAAGATAATTTGTACAAATGTTTATCTCAACTAACAGGAAGAAGATATAGGAATAAGAGTTTGTAAGAATGGTTAGTACATGAGTAGAGAAAGTCATGTGAGTGCAACATATCAGATTTTTTAACACTAACATTTTACGTTTTTAGCATTTTAACTGTCTAGTGTTTTTAACTTTTAAGTGTTTTAACTTTTACTTTATAACTGTGAAGCTTAGGAGTTTGGGAGTTTTGCTGTTTTTAGGTTTTGACTTCGGGACGAAATGACCTGGTTGTCTACGGGTCCAACCCTCTCTCTCACTCAGTCACTCACTCTCTCATTCACTCACTCATTCACTCACTCACTCACTCACTCACTCACTCAGGAGAAATGAAATGAAATTAGGAATTCTTTCGTACCCGTGTTCATCAGAAAGAGCTGTGCTTTTCGATGGTGAAAGAATTATTAAAATATTTCGAATTAATTTTCGAAATTAATTTTGTATTTACGGAGGCACTAAATGTTTTGTGGATCTTAGCAGCACATTCTACATTGGGGTCAAAGATCACAATCTTGTTCAGATGGCCTTTATCTGGCTTGAGGTTGTCTTACACACCGTAAATGTGCAACACGGCACCACCGGGTTTACTTCCCTGCTGAAGGAAGTCATACAAGGATATTTACGCTCCAAAAAATCTATTGCCTTCCTCGGATTTGAACCCGCGACCTCAGCAACCAGAGACTATGTCACCCATGGACCACGGAGGAAACCTGAGTGGTTTTGGGGGTTACCGTACATACGCACGCACGCACGCACACACACATTTGCTGTCTTTATAATATTAAGGTAGATTTTTGGGTTTGCATGTTATATTTAGTGAGTGATAGTATGGTTAACCGTATTAGTGTCATTACACGTAGATGGCCGAACGTGGGGCACGTGGGTGTGGAGAGGTATGCGGATTGTTTGTGGGCGAACAGAGGAAGGCCGCTTCTGGGAACAGAATGCCTCTCTGTACCTACATTATACCTATCTAAAATGAGATTACCCTACCTACCTACTGCATACATCACTTTCTCGTACTTACGAACTCTCATTCCTATGTCTTATTCATGTTAGTTGAGATAAACATTTGCAGAAGTTATCTTATATGGAATAATGCATGCGCATACACAAGGACCTTTCTCTAAAAATTATTTTTTTTTATCCAGGGAGCCTCAGAACACATACTTTCGGAGAAATCTCTTCATCGAATTTTTGGGCGGAATACAATGCTTCTTCTACTTACTATACGTAGTAGAGAAAGCAATAAACTCAGCTATATGTTGGAATATCGACTTGTGCAAACCGCACTGCAATACGGCGTGGAACTTAAAAACACTGTTCTGTCCTAATGCGGTCAGAGATTTTTTCCATGCCTGGTTTGTAGGCTCCAGCCAAACCGTCCAACCATGTCACCATCTATAAAGGCAGGATTTTCAATGAAAGAACAGTTCAGTACAAATCTTCCATCTGCTATTCGACTTATTCTACATTCAGATAGTTTACGAGTTCCTTCTCCACTCCCCCCCCCCCCCCTCCCCACGCTAGCCCCGAAGTAGCAAATAAAGACAGTATCCAAGAAGACTTACAGTCCCACGACCCTGATTTTGAGGAAAGAGATGATAACGTAGCGACTGAGTCAATTGGAATTTGTATGATCTCATTCGAGTCCTTGGTTTGTGAAAGGAGAAGCCAGAAAGTTTAGGGTCATGACTGCAACAATGGAATGTTTCCAGAGTGTCGGTTGCAGACGTCAGAGGGAACAACTTCTTTATTTTGAGAAGGAAATCTACAGTATTATAATTATTAATGGCTTGAAATGTTTCAGCTTCAAGCTTCATCCGATGGAATAACTTATAAATTAGGTTACTCTGGTATCTATTTTAAAAAACCAGACTGTGTTTCCGTCTTTATTGTGTTTTCTCATACAGTTGGTTCGTTTTACATTTTTTAATTTCTATTTTGGTAATTATAATTTACATTTAGGTGCATGTAATTCAGTACCTTCTCTGCAGGGCCTTATAATTTGGTATAATTTGACAAGACACGAATATATGGTAGTTGGAGGAGAAGGGGACAATCTAGAAATAAACGGTAAAATAATAAAACGAATCGAACAATTCAAATAACTCGGGTCTATTACAGACCACTTAGGTACAAGCGAAATAGACATCAACAACAGTCAATAATGTCAGAAAGGCAATAAACTCCTTGAATGGGATTTTATTGAGTACAGGTACAACTAGATAAGTGTATTAAAAATATAATTGAGAGTATTTTAACATTTGCAAGTGAAAATTGGACAGTGAGTGAAAGATTGTTGGTGACAGAAATGGACGGATTGAGAAGTATGAGAGTATCAAACATGAAGCACGTAAGGAATGCATATGTAAGGGCGGAAATGGATGCAGAAGAAAGTGTTAATGACAGATTAGAAACAAGGTCTCTCAAATGGTATGGACATGTTCAGAGAATGGTGCATGTTAACTGGTCGAAACAAACGAGGAAGGGCACGTCTTATTTGAAGGATGGTATAGATAAACCCATGAAGAAAGGAGGGTTGATAGACGGATAGTGAAATGATACAAGTATATAATAACTTTGTAGGTGCTCTGTTTCTGTAGGTACCAGAGGGTTCTGGTTGTCTGTGCGTGTTCAGGTGTTTCCCTAGCTCCGCATCTGTAGGAATCTTGGTCATTAAGTTGGAATCGATGACATAGTCAGGTAGCGGGTCAGTCCATGTGCCGGTTGGAGAGACGTTCCTCTAAGTTCGGGAGAATGTTATACACAGGTCGTCCAGTTGTGCTTGCGTCCTACTCAGAGAGAATGTGTTCCTTGATTTCGCTCATCTGTCACAGGGACACGAGTTAGCTGTGCTGCTCTGACAGCTTTGTCCAGTAACACTACTCTCTGCGAGATCCATCATCCAACGGAATGGAAGCCATTCACAGACTCTTCCAAACTTACTAGCACTTCATAACGACAACCATCTTCCATGTATTCCTGCTGGCCACGCAGTTCACATGAAGGAGAATGATGCAAACATCACAGCCCTCCTCGACTCGCTCAAATATTTTGACACAACTGGCAAATCTCTGGTGATGTAAAAACAATCGCAGTACTATTTACATATGTTGGAAACTAAGAATAAAAAATCATATCCCTTATATTCAAGCACGCTGGCCTGCAAGAAATCTTAAATCTAGGGAGAAAATGCTCGCCTCCTTAGCGCTGCTGCTCACCCGGCGGGAGATACGGGTTCGCGAGGAAATAAGCAATAAGATAATTTGTACAAATGTTTATCTCAACTAACACGAAGAAGATATAGGAATAAGAGTTTGTAAGAATGGTTAGTACAAGAGTAGAGAAAGCCATATGAGTGTAACAAGGATTTTTTAATTTTAGTGTGGCCCAAGTTTTCCTTATCTTTGATGGAACAGAGAAATTGATTTATCCTACTTCCCCACTGACCATTTGAAAGCGTTTTCTTAGAATTGTAATCAAGCCAAGTTGGAGCAATGAAAGTGTGGACCAATTTCGGATCATAATTAGCAGTCCTTCTAAGGAAACAACAATATTCATAATTTGAAGGTGAAAGATATTATGGCGGTGAATTCTGCTGTTATTCAGCATGTAACTTTTTACTTTCTCTACTACGTATAATAAGTAGAGGAAGTATTGTATTCCACCCGAGAAATCGATGTCGAGGTTTCACCAGAAATATGTGTTTTGAGGTCCCCTGAATCCCAAAAAAGCATTTTTGGAAAAAGATCCCGCGCGCGCTCATGTGTGTGTGTGTGCGTGCGTGTTTGTGGATAGCATAACTCAAAAACGAAAGGTTGGTTAAACACCAAAGTTGGTGTTTAAGTTTATTTTCTTTCAAGGATGCTACACGAAGATTTTGAAGAAAATGTCTCCATCCTAAACTACCCTTTACATAGACAATTTTTCGAAACGTTTGATTTTCTCGAAAATGACTCTAACGATTTTTATTAAAATGTCATATGTTTGATTATTTTTATGAAAAATGAAATGTAGATATTGAGTTTTCTGACTATAGCCTGTGTGCTTCTGCTTACTCTGGATAACTTTTGCCTAACTGTAAGAGGTAGACAAAATCTAAGAGATAGTGAAAATCTTACAATACAAAAATGTAGACCTTCCTAAAACACGCAATTTATGTTCAAATAAAGTTTTTTTTTTCTTTTTTTCTGTAGAATGAACTATTTCGGAGATATTCCTTGTTATTTGTGAGTTTTGGAATACTTAATCTTTCCACAAATGGAACATCACTATTAATTATTTTTATATATTACCCGTGCAAAGAAAACGGAATTTCAAAGCTTTAAAAGATTTAACTGTCGCTCAAAGTCTACTATATTCCCAAAATCCCCTTGTACCTACAAAGAAATAAGCAATAAGGTAATTTCTGCAAACGTTTCCCTCAACTAACATGAAGATATAGGAATAAGAGTTTGTAAGAATAGTTAGTACAAGAGTAGAGAAATTCATGTGAGTGCAATACATCAGATTTTTGCTATTGTTACATTGATATCTCGCCGTTCATTCCAATGGTCATATCGGTGGGCTATCTGTTGGATCATATGGCCCTTGGGCAATAGTGTTAACTACCTTTGCAGTGGGTTTTGTGTTTTTGGGCTTCTTCCACATTAAATACACGTTCTCGTTTATATCTCTAGGCTCTGGGGAAGATGGGGAATAATCTTGGGTAGAGAAAAATTTACGCTCCCCACCCACGAATCGAACCCGGGACTTCTTGCATAGATTCTGATCTTGGGTCGTGATATATTTATCACTATGTTTAATAAGATTTTCCCCCCACATGTATTATTTTCTTTCATTCTTTTTATTGTATCAAAAGTGTTCTTTTTCGTATAATTTTGTTAACATCTTCAGGTAGGTGCTCTATTGACGGCTTGGAGCACAGCGCAATGTGCCCTCCGTTTTCTCCAGCAAATTTGCGGCTCGTTTCTTCATCCAGCGTTGATATCTCGTCAGACAGTCTCATCAGACAGTCTCGTTAGACAGTCTCATCAGACAGTCTCATCAGACAGTCTCTTCAGTAGCCTCTTCTACTGTCTTGAAAAGACAAGACTGTCTCGAAAAGACAAGACTGACTCGCCACACAAGACCGTCTCGCTAGATAAGACCGCTTCGTTGGACGGTCTCGTGGTTCAGTGTCTTCGGAATGTCTCGTCAGGCGGTCCCGTCAGAGTATCTTGTCAGATTGTCTCAGATTGTCTCGCCAGACGGTCTTGTCAGACGGGCTGGCCAAACGGTCTCATCAAATTGTCCCGTCGGACAGTCTTGTTAGACAGTCTCTTCTGACAGTATCGTCAGACAGACTCCTCGGACAGCCTCGTAATACAGTCTCGTCAGACAGTTCTAGGACAGTCTCGTCATACAGTCTCGGCAGATAGTCTCGTCAGACAGTTTCGCAAGACAGACTCGTAAGACAGTCTCGTCAGACTTTATCGCAAGACAGTCTCGTAATCCAGTCACGTCAGACAGGTTCTAAGACAGTCTCGCAAGACAGCCTCGTCAGACCGTCTCATCAGACCGTCTCATCAGACGGTTTCCACAGATTATCTCGTCAGACAGTCTCATCAGACAGCCTCGTGAGACAGTTTCGCAAGACAGACTCGTAAGACAGTCTCGTCAGACTTTATCGCAAGACAGTCTCGTAATCCAGTCACGTCAGACAGGTTCTAAGACAGTCTCGCAAGACAGCCTCGTCAGACCGTCTCATCAGACCGTCTCATCAGACGGTTTCCACAGATTATCTCGTCAGACAGTCTCATCAGACAGCCTCGTCAGACAGTTTCGCAAGACAGACTCGTAAGACAGTCTCGTCAGACTTTATCGCAAGACAGTCTCGTAATCCAGTCACGTCAGACAGGTTCTAAGACAGTCTCGCAAGACAGCCTCGTCAGACCGTCTCATCAGACGGTTTCCACAGATTATCTCGTCAGACAGTCTCGTTAGACAGTCTCGCAGGATAGTCTCGTCAGACAGTTTCGCAAGCCAGTCTCACAAGACAGTCTTGTCAGACAGTTTCTAAGACAGTCTCGTCATTCTCGTGAGATAGTCTCGTCACACAGTCTCGCAAGACAGTCTCGTCAGTGTCTGGTCAGAGTGTCTCGTCAGACTGTCTCGGTAGAGTCTCGCGACACCGTCTCGTCAGACCGCTTCATTAGATGGTTTCCGCAGACTGTCTCGTCAGACCGTCTCATCGGACAGTCTTGTCAGACCGTCTCGGTAGAGCCTCGTTATACCGTCTCGGTAGTCTCGTAAGAAGTCTCTACGACTGTCTCGTCAGACAGTCTCATCGGACAGTCTCGTCAGACAGTCTCATCGGACGGTTCCCGCTGATTATCTCGTCAGACTGTCTCTTCAGACAGTCTCGGCAGACTGTCTCGTCAGACCGTTTCGTCGGACTGTCTCGTGAGACTGTCTCTTCAGACCGTCTCGGGAGAGTCTCGTCAGACCATCTCGGGAGAGTCTCGTCAGACCATGTCGGTAGTGTCTCGTCAGACCGTCTTGGAGAGTCTCGTGAGACCGTCTCGTCAGACAGTCTCGTTAGACAGTGTCATCAGACAGTCTCTTGAGTAGTGTCTTCTACTGTCTTGAAAAGACAAGACTGTCTCGCCCGACAAGCCTGTCTCGCCAGACAAGACTGTCTCGCCACACAAGACCATCTCGCCAGACAAGACCGTCTCGACAGACAAGGCTGTCTCGCCAGACAAGACTGTCTCCGAAGACAAGACTGTCTCACCAGAAAAGATTCTCACCAGACAGAGTCTCGCCACACAAAACCGTCGCGCCAAACAACCCCGTCCCACCAGAGAAGACAGTCTCGCTAGAAAATATTGTCAGACTGTCTCGTCATGCGGTCTCGTCAGATAGCCTAGTCAGACTGTCTCCTCAGACAGTCTCGGCAGAAGTGTCGTCAGACAGTCTCACCAAACGGTTCCGTTCATACACTCTCGCAAGACAGTCTCGTCAGACAGAATTGTCACACAGTCTTGTCTGACTCTTGGAAGTCCAGGTGAATATTTGTGTGAATGTCCTCTATGCGATCGCCAGACAAGACTGTCTCGCCACACAAGACCGCCTCGTTAGATAGTCTCGTCAGGCAGTGTTTTCCTACAGTCTCGCTGGCAACACTGCAGTAGCTCGTGTCTCTTGAGAACATAAGCACATACCGTGCCTGGTCCTTCCTGTTTACTGTGCAAGTATAGGCCAATCACAAGCTTAGCTCCTAAAACATTAAACAAGAGCGAAAGTGCTCGACCTGATTACATCCACAAACCAGACCAAACTCAACGCAACGTTGTCGACATACTTTACGTCTGAAAGAGCTGCTCGCAGTATTCCTTCACGTCTTTTAAGTGATTAATTATTTCATAACCCTGTGTAATGTCCCATAATTACTACTGAAGCTATGCCAGAAATAAGTTACTCTACATATCTTACAAGAAACAAACTGCTATCTTAGTACATTCTTGTGGAATTACGCATCCAATTGGGATAAAAAAACTATTTTTTTTTTCGAAATTGGCTGATCAAAGAAGAAAATGCTATTTTACTTTTTTTATTTCTAATGCTTCTATGAACCACTATTAGAAGGAACGTAATGGATAATGACTTTCCTTATATATATAGACACGCGCCCCCCCCCCCCCCCCCCACACACACACACACTGTAGTGTGTCGAAAGCTAGGCTTTCAAATACGAGAGAAACTGAATTTAATCACTTGCGCTCGTATTCCACATTTTCTTTTTTTCTAAGCATTTTATACATTCAGTTTTCGTTAGACACTCTTGCCTTCGGACATCTTTTGGTTTTCATAATATTATTTGGAGACAATGAAACACAATCGTGGACCCTCAATGCACACTTCAAGTTATGATGACTGATGTTGGCTCTCTGAGGGTCTTTAATGTGTTACATAGCTGAAAATAAGGATTCACATACATAGGTCGAACCAAATATTACAATCATAGATGCCGCAGGCCTATGTAATCGAGGGAATCTTGATTTAGGAAATCTCCTGTGGAAATCTAGCAAACTTGCTCTGTTTCTGTAACTGTCAGCTAACTCAATGTCACATTTCAAGGTGATAAGCTCCAGTTGAACATCTTTGACAGTAATATCAATATTCATGCTAAATGGTGTAGTGAATAAATCAAAATCCATTTCAAGCCCGTGACATCGTGAAATCTTTCATCAAACGCACGGGAAAGCATGTGCAGATTTTCAACATAACATCCCACAATCACGGATCACACTTTCCAACGTGGGAAGATGACAAGGATCACCATTTGACAGTTGACATTCCCATGATGAGAGCATATTTTTAAAAGCTTCAATGTTACAGAACATATATGTGATTAACTTGTTTTTCCCTTGAAGTGAAACATTCAAAGTATTCAAATGTTCACTTATATCGGCCATAAATGCAAGATCACATTTTCACTTAACATTCGTGAGCTCTTCAATAGGTTCTCCGCACATTTCCATGAACATACGTATCTCATCCAATAATTCAAACAATCTGCTTAAAACCTTGCCTCAACTGAGCCACCTAACTGCTGTATATCACCATACTCATGCTCCAGATCTTCTAAGAAGCTTTTAAATTGTCTGTGTTTTAGACCGTGGGACCTGAGTTTCTTTACAATCTTCAAAACCACACTCATTACATTGATTACATTCAGTGTTTTGGCACATAAGTTTTCCGATGAACTGTACAATGAACTGCTGTTATTTCTTTTGCTAGTTTATTTTTCAGGAGGGTCACAAATCTGTTGTGCGAGCCAACCATAGCAGGAGCACCATCGGTGGCTATCGATGAGTGTATCCCATGGAATCCCTCCATTCTCCACAACTTCTACTACAGAATTCAGAATGTCTGATCCTGCTGTTTTGCCTTTTATTGGCACCAGGTCTAGCATTTCTTCCACAACTTCGAAATTTTCATTTACTCCACGACTAAAAATAGATAATTGAGCCATACTTGATAAGTCAGTGCTCTCATCAATAGCAATAGAGAATGCAATGAATTCTCTTTCTCTTTCAATGAGTTGTGCATAAATGTTGTCCGCCAGATCTTGAATTCTGCGTGAAATAGTATGAGGTGACAGACTGACACTCTCGAACTGGTGTACACTAACAGGGGTGAATTTACCTGCATACATCGCTATAAGCATACATCGTTTAATAAGTGGACCATCATAAAAACTACTGGAAGATCTGGCAATTTCTAGTGCTATTTCGTAACTCACATAAAGTGAGGTTTCTGCCATTCCACCATCCCCTTCTTCCTGTTCCTCTTCCTGCGATGCGATCTATTCTCTGAGTCTTTGTATCTCTGCAGTGTGTTCTTCTCTTTCTAGGGCCGAATAATCATTAGCATGCCATGTATTAAAATTGTCGCAGAAGATTAAATCGTTTCAGCATTTGCAATTTTTTCTAGCAAATTATACAAATAGCACCACCGCTACATTCCATGAAGAAGTACTCAGCTTCCCATTCGGGATTGAAATAACGTGTCGGCGTGGGTGCCCTTCGCTTTAATGAGTGCCATTGCATATCAAACTGACACTGAAGTACGGACCGCCACTGTTAAAGAAGATAAACCGACCACTACCACTGCGAAGCACCGCGGCAAGCGAGTTGGCTGTGGCTGCTATAACCTATGCAGTCGTATTTACTCTGGACGACTTTTGTATAACTGGTAAACCGTAAGAGATAGACCAAATCATACTGTACAGAAAATGTAGATCTTGCTAAAATTTATGTCCAAATAAATTTTCTTGTAGGGTGAACCATTTCGGAGATATTCCTTGTTACAATGTGTGTCAGTTTCGGAAAACTTAAAGCTTTCGTGAAATGGAACATCGTTGTTCATTTCTTTATATGTTAAGTGTGCAAAGAGAACGGGATCTCAAAGCTTTAAAAGATTTGACTATCGCACAAAGCCTACTGTATTCTAATATTCCCCTTGTACCTACAAGGAAATAAGCAATAAGGTAATTTCTGCAAACGTTTCCCTCAACTAACATGAAGATATAGGAATAAGAGTTAGTAAGAATAGTTAGTACAAGAGTAGAGAAATTCATGTGAGTGCAATACATCAGATTTTTGCTATTGTTACATTGATATCTCGCCGTTCATTCCAATGGTCATATCGGTGGGCTATCTGTTGGATCATATGGCCCTTGGGCAATAGTGTTAACTATCTTTACAGTGGGTTTTGTGTTTTTGGGCTTCTTCCACATTAAATACACGTTCTCGTTTATAGCTCTAGGCTCTGGGGAAGATGGGGAATAATCTTGGGTAGAGAAAAATTTACGCTCCCCACCCACCAATCGAACCCGGGACCTGTTGCATAGATTCTTATCTTGGGTCGTGATATATTTATCACTATGTTTAATCACATTTTTTCCCCACATGTATTATTTTCTTTCATTCTTTTTATTGTATCAAAAGTGTTCTTTTTCGTATAATTTTGTTAACATCTTCAGGTAGGTGCTCTATTGACGGCTTGGAGCACAGCGCAATGTGCCCTCCGTTTTCTCCAGCAAATTTGCGGCTCGTTTCTTCATCCAGCGTTGATATCTCCAAGTTCTTCCAGCCTTCATACATTACCTGTTATAGTACGAGCTTCTGTTTTCATGCATTTGCTATTTGAGTGGGTTTCTTTTCTTTACTGGCATTTGTCATTTTGTCCTGGAATATTACCATTTCTTGTGCTCAATTTTTGAAGAACGCGAGAGGAACTACCATATAACATTTATGCATAGTTATCTTTTAGCAGTGATATGTCGTAGATACGTAGAACACGAATAAAGAGGACTTGACACACAATGTACAGAAAATTCAAGAAATAATTAAAGGATTAGGGCAACAAAATGACAGGCCCCAGATGGGCAACTTTTACTTTCTGTGCTACGTATAGTAACTAGAGGAAGTATTGTGATCCATCCAAAAAGTCGATGTCGAGATTTCACGGCCAATATGTTTTAAGGCAGTCTGAAACAAAACAAAAAGATCCGCGCGCGCATGCGTGTTTGCCTGTCAGCATCATAACTCAAAAACGAAAAATCCGTTGAAAACCAAGTTGGTACTGAAGTTTAATATCTTATAAGAATGCGACGTAAAGATTTTGAAGAAATTCCTCTACCCTAGACTAACATTGACATGGAAAATTTTAAATTTGTATTTTCTCGAAAATGGCTCTAACGAATTTGATGAAAGATATTTTTGTTGCAAACGAAAAGTATATTTTGACTTTTTTGTCCATAGCCCACGTAGGCTATAGCCAAGATATTCAAAATATAGATTTCGTTTGCCATAAAAATATCTGAAACTAAAGGCATTTTAAACAAACAAAAAAAAAAAAAAAAAAAAAAAAAAAAAAAAAAAAAAAAACAATTTTCGAGAAAGTTTTCATTTTCGAAAAAAATTTTCTATTTAAAGGGTAGTTTAGGGCAAAGACATTTTCTTCACAATGTTTGTGTCGCATCCTTAAAAGACATTAAATTTAAATACCAACTTTGGTTTTTATTGACTTTTCATTTTTGAGTTGTGCTGCCCACAAGAGACAGAGACAGACATACCCTGAACTCTCGATATCGAATTTTTGGATAGAATACTCCTCTACTTGCTATGCGTAGTAGAGGAACTAAATATGTATATCTCGTTAAAACAAACAATTTATGTCCAAATGATTTTTTTTTTTTTTTTTTTTTTTTTTTTTTTTTTTTTGGAGTGAACCATTTCGGAGATATTGCTTGTTATTTGTGTGAGTTTTGCAATAGTTAAACTTTGTACAAATGCAAGATGGTTATTCATTTTTTATACCGCAGCGGTACAAAGACTACATAATCTCAAAGCTTTAAAATATTTGACTATCGCTGAAAACTTGCTGTATTGTAATATTCCCCTTGTACCTACAAGGAAATAAGCAATAAGATAATTTGTACAAATGTTTATCTCAACTAACACGAAGAAGATATAGGAATAAGAGTTTGTAAGAATGGTTAGTACAAGAGTAGAGAAAGTCGTATATCTTTTTTAATACAAGCGGAAGGGATAGTTGGATTTGAAGTTGATTTGAGTGTCTTTTGTCTCAGTAGAAAGTAAGGAAGGAAGGGGCTGTTAGATATTGAAATAAGGTATAAAATAAGTTATGGTAGCGGGAGGGTCGCCTGCCACACTTGAAGCTGCCCCACCTCAAGGAGTGGCAATCTGCCCACCAGCTTAGGTCCAGATGGTAATATCCGGTCGGTCGGTCGGTCGGTCGGTCGGTCGCTCGGTCTCGCCTAGCCTAGTAGTATATATCCGGTGCATGGTGCTAACGAATTATGGAGAAAGCAAAATAATCACAACTCGCCGCCGGAATTCAACAATCAAACACCTCATAACAGGTTTTGTATCAACTCCTGCTTCCTCTGCACTACTAGGTTTAAGCAATTTTGCTTCTTCCTTCGTTACAGTAAAGGTAATAAAAAAAAGGGAATCTTATCTTATTGCTAATTCTCTTGTAGGTACAAGGGGAATATGGATGCACAGTACGCTTTAAGTGATACTCAGATATTTTAAAGCTTGTCGCTATGTGATGATTTGAAAATCCATCCTCTTTGCGTAGCCAGAAAGGGGTAAACAGAGCGAATGACTTCCCATTTTAAGAAAGGTATAACTATTTGAAAGTGAAAACCAATAATAACAATGAACATCGCGAAAATATTTAGGCCACCAAAAATAAGTTACGGTTCTAACTACGCAAAAGTCATCCAGAGTAAAAAGGACTGCATAGGCGATAGCTAGAAAATACAAAATATTTAATTTGTCACAAAAGTATGTTAAAAATATGGAATTTTAATCAAAATAGTTAGAGAACTTTTCAAGAACATACCCTAACAAGCTTTATGAGGCCCATGAAGCTGTATGGAATTTTCGGATGAAATGCAGACCCAACTACAAGCAGCATAGACTAGGGAAGAGGGTTGGAAGTGTAAATCATCCTAATGACAGCCGCTCTTGTGTCCCATAAGTTGATATTTCCGGTCACAAATACAGCAATGTTAAGGAACCCCTGCTAACTACCTGGAAATACCTCTTCCAGCCGCTCTAATGACATGGAAACACGGTTAATGCCAATGTCTCTATTGCTAAAAACCATTGTATATACCCCAAAAGTGTATGGTGAGACACAGGGAGTTGGATACAATTTTGTTGAAGACAATTATTTCTTGAAAATTTTCGTGTCGCATCCTTAAAAGACATTAGACTTAAATACCAACTTTGGTTTTTAACCCACTTTTCGTTTTTGAGTTAATCTGTCCACAGACTGACACACACACACACACACACACACACACACACACACACACACACACACATAGACACACACACACAAACACACACACACGGATCTTTTTCTAAAATTGCTTTTTCTTTGGATTAAGGGTGTCTCAAAACAAACATTTCCGGTGAAATTTCAACATCGAATTTTTGGGTGGAATACAATACTTCATCTACGTAGTAGAGAATGTAAAAATCTCACCTCTACTGTCTCAGATCTCTTTTCCTGTTTTTCTGCCATAAAGAGATGAAATTTCAAGATGATCATATATAAAAGATTTGACTATTACTTAAAGCCTACTGTATTCCCATATTCACCTTGCAACTATAAGAAAATTAGCAGTAGGTTATTTGTACAAATGTTTATCTCGACTATCATGAATAAGATAAGTTTTTGTACTAATCGGGTGCAGATTTTTGCATTGCATGCAGGAAGATTATTTTGAACGGAAATATCAGTGGTTTGGAAAATGTGAGAAAGTGTGGTTGGTTGGTTGGTCTGTTTTGCAGCCTGTAGGTATTTCATTGCGATGCGTGCACTTTGGATACATGAATACCTACATACATGAATGGTGGGTCTGCCTTTCTTCTACACACAGCCTTACCCTTTGCTGCCTGCCTGGCTGCCACAGTTTCCGGTTATCTTATTGTCGTGGCTGGCCTGCCTGCCTGAGGGGGTACTGCCACCCCATTCTCAGGTAACGTGTACCTCGCTGGCCAATATACCTACCAACCTCTTCCGTTCTTTTTACATATTGCTTTCTGTTCCTCTTCTGCGGTCTCTCTTGCTCATCCCTCTCTCAAATCCTTCTTAATACACGATGGCTTGGAAATTTCATGACCAAGACGAATAACAAATAGCGACTTACCAAATAAAAATCTGATGTGTTGCACTCACAAGACTTTCTCTACTCTTGTACTAACCATTCTTACAAACTCTTATTCCTATATCTTCATGTTAATTAAGATAAACATTCGTACAAATTATCTTACTGCTTATGTCCTTGTAGGTACAAGGGGAATATTAGAATACAGAAGGCTTTGTGCGACAGTCAAATCTTTTTGACCTTTGAGATTCCGTTCTCTTTGCACGATTAACATATAAAAAAATGAACAACGTTGTTGCATTTCACTAAAGTTCTAAGTTTTCCGAAACTCACACACATAAAAAGGAATATCTCCGAAATGTTTCACCCTACAAGAAAATTTATTGAGACATAAATTGTGTATTTTAGCAAGATCTACATTTTTTGTATAGTATGATTTGGTCTATCTCTAACGGTTTACGAGTTATGCAAAAGTCGTCCAGAGTAAATACGACTACAGGGGCAATAGCCAGAAAATTCAAGATATACATTTCATTTGTCATCAAAATATCTCAAACATATGATATTTTAATAAAAATCGTTAGAGCCATTTTCAAGAAAATCAAAATTTTCGAAAAATCTTATATGTAAAGGGTAGTGTAGGGTGGGGTTATTTTCTTCAAAATCTTCGTGTCGCATCCTTGAAAGACATTAAACTTAAATACCAAGTTTGGCTTTTAACCGACTTTTCGTTTTTGAGTTATGCTGTCCACAGACTAACACACAGACACACACACGGACCTTTTTCTAAAAATGCTTTTTTTGGATTCAGGGGGCCTCAAAACATATATTTCCGGTGAAATCTCGACATCGAATTTTTGGGTGGAATACAATACTTCCCCTACTTACCAGTAGAGAAAATAAAAATATGTTAATTCATATGACTTTCTCTATCCATTCTTCAACAAGCTTTTATAACAAAAACTTATTTTTATATTCACACCATGTTAATTGAGATGAAAGCCTACAAAAATGTTATGTATTTTCTTAACACACAAGGAATTAACTGATAGTGAAATACTTTAAGAGCTGGTCGCTATTTGATAACTTTGATACTATGTTCTCCCTCCATAACCACGAAAGAAAGTATCTGACAGTTGCACGTATAATAACGCCTTCCAGAATCAATAAAATTCATTATTAGTGTCATATTAATGTTTACTTTCTCTACTGCGTAGGTACTTAGCACCACCGTGTGGTTCAAAGCTAAAGTTGTTAGGGGCCCTGCCCACTGCTGCCGTCTCTTCTCTGTGCGGCCACCCTTAGTATACTCTCACCTCACTCCTCCCTCCCTGGGGCGCTTCCTCAATGGCATAGACAAGGTCGAGGTGCTAAGTCCCTCCTCCGAACCTTGTCATACTAGCAATACAGTTTCATTGAAAGTGAGCGGGACGAATATATAAATATAATTTATTCCTATTAGCCATGCACATTTTGTGCAGACACTAAGGTTGCTTAGAGGTCGCTACCGAATTCCATATTAAAGAAACGTGTGCATGGAAATGTGTTTTTGTTTTACATTTCAAAATGCGGTGATATTAGGTTCTTTAGTGACCACCAGGAGTGTACAGTCTCTCCCGATAATGCCGTCACAACGCAAGCAGTGTAGTTGTACATCTGTTTACTTGCGTGACTCTGTTAATTGAGCTGCAGTGCAGTGGCGTCCTCTAAGAACGTATTTATAGCTTTCGTTAGCTCTAAAGTGTGTTCGGTTGCCTCTGAAATGAGTTGCAAGACTCCTCTACAACGCTATTGGATCGTTAAAGGACCCTTTAAATTATAGGTCGAATCGCGGACATATAGACAGTTAGTGGATTGCAAGCTTTATTGCTTTCATTCAATAGTTTCCTCTTTATTGCAGTATGAATTATTGTCGATTAATGTGTGCATAGAATTATAGCTTTATCCCGGAAAGTGTTGTATTTATATTCTGTTATTCAATATAGAACCTTCGTCTGACAAAAAGGTTACATTGTATCTTACTGTTTGTGTACCTTTGAACTTGAGTAGGTACTTTAAATGCTACAACTGTTTCCTCAGTAGATGACTTTCTACAGCTTTCCTCCTTGCTTAATCTGCCTTTTAGGATATCCAAGGTTCTGCTTCCTTCTTGTGTTGAATCCCGAGCAGTAGCAAAGTGGTTAAAATCTTGGTCATGATAATTTCTTCACTCAGATTTTCATTTAAACGGTTAAGCTTAAAAGCTATGTTTTGTATATGACTGATATTAGCCATCATATCCTTGCTTTTATCATATTTATAGTTGAAGAACTCTGTTTGTAGTTGGACTTTCTCCTGAGTAGTTTCCTTCTTTTATACTGATTTTAAAGTGTCCCGCATTTCCTTAGATGTCTGACATTGTGAACTAGTGTTCTTAGAATCATGCATTGTGCCTTTGCATCCTTTGTCTTCCATTCTTCTACGGCAGTTTGGTTTTCTTGAGTCGATAAATTGTCACCATTCACTATTTTATGTAACCTTCTTGCACGAAATAACACTGGCATTTCCAGTTCCCATAATGGATAAATATCTGCATTTTTACTTTCTCTACTGGTAAGTAGAGGAAGTATTGTATTCCACCCAAAAATTCGATGTCGAGATTTCACCGAAAATATATGTTTTGAGGCCCCCTGAAAAAAAAAAAAAAAAAGGTCGGTGTGTGTTTTTTTTTTCAGTCTGTGAACAGCATAACTCAAAAACGAAAAGTCGGTTAAAAACCAAAGTTGGTATTTAAGTTTTATGTCTTTCAAGGATACGACATGAAGATTTTGAAGAAAATAGCCCCAGCGTAAACTACCCTTTACATGGAAATTTTTTCGAATATTTTGATTTTCTTGAAAATGGCTCTAACGATTTTGATAAAAATAGCATATGTTTAAGATATTTGTATGGTAAACGAAATGCATATTTTTAATTTTCTGGCTATAGTCTATGTAGTCCTGTTTACTCTGGATGACTTGAATAACTCGTAAACCGTAAAAGATAGACCAAATCATGCTATACAACAATGTAGATCTCCGTACAACACACAATTTACATCTGAGTAAATTTCTTTGTAGAGTGAACCATTTCGGAGAAATTCCTTGTTATTTCGGTCAGTTTCGGAAAATTTAAAACCTTGGTGAAATGGAACATCGTTGCTCATTTTTTTATATGTCAAACGTGGAAAGAGAACGGAATCTCAAAGCTTTAAAAGATTTGACTATCGCACAAAACCTAGTGTATTCTAACATTCCCCTTGTACCTACAAGGAAATAAGCAATAAGATAATTTGTACAAATGTTTATCTCAACTAACACGAAGAAGATACAGAAATAAGAGTTTGTAAGAATGGTTAGTACAAGAGTAGAGAAAGTCATGTGAGCGGAATACGTAAGATTTTTGAATTTTGTAATTAATGCAACTTCATCTGTAGTTGTTTCCATGTTTTTATTTTTTAAGTTGTTATTTCACTTCTCTCGGACACGTCACTTTTACTTACGATTTTTATGCTGATGTACCCGTTCACACATAACTTTCACGTTCTGGGCCCATAACCTGTTGTTTTTATTATTATTGATATTTTTTTTTTATTTTATTTTATATAGTGATAAAGTATCGAGTCTATTTTTACAAATACGTTCTGTTTTATATCATTGTCGCCCATTACATGCAATGCATTTTATTTCATTGCCAACATATGTAATTTGATGTGTTTGCTAACACATCAAATTTAATTCGCGCTGAAGTTGCCAGTTGTTCCAAAATATTTTATTCTTAACCAATCGAATCAGATCTATTGAGAATATATGTGGACACAAGTGACGAGATACAGTTGCAGGTTTTGTTAAGTTGCCTACAATTACATTTTCATTGATATATAATTCTTTTTCTTCGCTGTTAATTGTTGTATTAAATTTAGTATGGCAATACAAGGAAGGTGATTGCTCGTATGGTGATTTATTCCAGAAGTACATTGTAAAGAGCTTGTGAAATCCGAGAAAATTAAGATGGTGTCTTCTTCGACGGACTGTGCATATTCTAACACTTTAAGTATTGAAGAAGCTCTGCTGTTAATATAGTTAAGTAACTCAGTTTGAATAATCCCTTTTTAAGTCTGTGTACGTACAGTCAACATTTTCTTTATTTTTGGGACCTTCATTGAATATGTGAGTAGCATTAGGTATTCGGAATTGAATTTATTTAAAATAGACGGGTTATCCGTGAAATATTCAGTTATACCAGCAACACATCGCCATCTATGTGAGATTCAACGAGTCACGGTCTTCTGTGAGTGAGTTGTTGGGTTGGACCTACAAAGCTATTCAACGTAAAATTTAATAAACTAATAACGCGAAAGCGAAGCATTTTGAGACATATGTTCTTATGAACCTTTTTGTTTTGGCAATATAAGCGATCCATCCTCAAACTTCGTAGCAGTATTTTTGAATCACTCTGTATAGTAATCTTGAAATTCCGTACTCTTTTAATGACGCTACGCAAAAGATGACTAAAGAAAGATGACAAAAACACTGAAAAATTCAAACCAGTATAAAAGGATATCTCGAAGATGGCTGTTGCCACAAAAAGTTATTTAAAATAGATATGTATGTTTTAAAGAGATCTAAGTTTTTTGTCTAATTTTTGAAAAGACAAAAAAATATTCTAATTTTCCTTGCGTAACGGTAGTTTATGGTAAGAGACAATTTCTTGAAAACGATCCTGTCAATATTCGGTGTTTTCTTTTATTTTTAATCGTAACATAATCACCTCTATAAACTTCTATGTATTTCCCTCACAAATTAGAACTACTAGCGGGATAAATACTTATTTTGCATTAGTTACTTGAGTTCCAGTTCCAGTTTCAGTTCCATTAAAGTAACCGTTACACATCGTTGTGACCTTGGGTGTTCGATTTGGCAGGTGGTGTTCTCTGCCTGGTGCTGAGGGTAAGTGAAAGGATTTGTCATTCAATAAACTCCAAGGGGCGGAGGGTTTCCTGTCTTTTGTTTTCACTGCATGACTTAATGGCTTGGAGCCATTTGAATAACGTCCCTAATGTGGAAAAGAATTAGCCCTACCTGGGGTAGTTGTCAATTCAAACAAATTCATAACAGGTAAAAGTAACAGTGGGTAATTTTATTCGCTTCATTAGCCACGAGAATTTCTTCCACTAATCACCAGGGACCGTGTACAAAGTACAAACTTGTGCTTTGTATTTAGAGACAGCCTTGGTTTAATGGTAGAGCAAAGTGAACGAAATCCTTTTACAAAATTATTTTTTGTGTTCACGGATGTATTAAGAACTAACTAGTAGCTGAAATACCCGGCGTTGCCCTTGGTTTATGATTTTATCCCTACAGCTTTTTAGACTTACGTTGGATACTATGAAGAGGTCAAAATAAATCAATAAAAACACCGGGAAAACACTATGCAAAAGCACTGGTGAACTACCCAAAATACCACACGAAGAAAAGTGAGCAGAGAAAGTTGAATGAATGTAAGACGATGCATTTCTATGTCAATTATAAATAATTGTATAAATTGTATCTTGAAAGGGAATAGAGAAAGAAATGTGATCGTATTTTCATATAAAGGTAGTTAGGGTGGATGAACTTTCTTCAAAATCTTCGTATCGCATCGTTGAAGCTTGAATACCAACTTTGGTTTTTAACCGACTTTTCGTTTTTGAGTTATGATGTTCACATGCACACACACGCGCGCGCGCGCCCGCAGGGCCGTTTTTTAAAAAGGCTTTTTGTGTTATTCAGAGGATCTCAAAACATATATTTCCGGTGAAATCTCGACATCGAATTTTTTGGATGGAATACAATACTTCCTCTACTTACTATACATAGTAGAGAAAATAAAAAAAAAAAGTTCGGTCTAGTATTTATTTAGAGTTAGGACATTCCATGTTCTAATTTTGAATACTACATATGTTGCATTATTCATTATACAGTAATTCTGTTACTGATGATAAAGAAATAATTTTACGAGTTTTTAAATGCACTTTGTCACAAGCTCAGATAGCTTTACAAGGTCAAAGCTGTTTTTCTGAGTTTTTTCTTTTTCTTTTCTGCTAGGTACTTACAGTAACCAGAAATATAACGAAAGGATCGCTGTGTCCGTCTATATGTGTGTCCATTTGCGAATAGTTTGGTATTTAAGTCCCCCAACTTCCAGGATGCGACATGAAAATTTTTAACAGAATTCTTCACCCACAAACAGCACTTTAAATGGAAAACTTTTCCAAAATTTTGATTATGTCAAAAGTAGCCCTAATCATTTTCATTAAAGTACTATATTTTAAACATATTTTAATAAAACTTATAATTCACATCATGCATTTTTTGGGAATAATCTCTGAAATGCTCTTCGTATTCATATTTCCATAACTGATAAACCGTACGAGATAGGCAGCATTTTGATACAAAACAAAATTTATGTAAAATAACATTTTTGCCAAGTTAACCATTTTCGAAATATTTTATATTATTGGTTTGAATTTACCAAGGTGTGCTTATACTTTTATAGGTAGTCGTTATTCACTTTTTTATTTTTGGCCATGCAAAGAGAACAGAATTTCAAAGCTCTCACATAGCGACCAGCCTTAAAACATTTGACTATCGCCCATTGTACCTACAAGAAAATATGTAATAAAATAGTTTTTACAAAAATTTACTTAAATGTATAGAATAGCAAGCGTTTGTAAGCATATTTGTGGAAGACTGGTTAGAGAAACTCATGTGAGGGCAACACCAGAATTGTTTTATCTCGTAAAATCCCAAGCTCGAACCATAATGCACTTCTTTGGAACTATGCAAATACTGTAATTTTTTCTTCGTTGTTTAATCTAATTTAGTAGCAGGAGAGAGATGTTAAAATGTGATAGGACCTTTCCGATATGGTCGTAAAGGAAGACGTAGTTATCATCACATAAAGAGGCCGCTGGTGACATACATTCGTATAACTAACCTGTGATTCTGATTCTTATAGCGTCGTATATCATGCACTAGACAACATTTATGTTGCTGATAACATTTGTCTACGTGACATTTGGCATGTGCATGGCTACCCACTTCCTGCCATTAGGCCCGCATAATCTTAATTACCTATCATTATTATTTGTTGGAAAGTGTAGAATTAGGTCGCTGTCAACTTCTACAAGATCATACCAGTGGATATGTCGATTCCTTTGTACAAGTTTGTACTTTATTGACGTATTGTGAACCATTGAAGGATACCCGTAGTTAAAAGTTGGTAAGCATTTTCAAAAAATCTGATGTGTTGCACTCACATGACGTTCTCTACTCTTGTACTAACCATTCTTACAAACTCTTATCCCTATATCTTCGTATTAGTTGAGATAAACATTTGTACAAATTGTCTTATTGCTTATTTCCTTGTAGGTACAAGGGGAATATTAGAATACAGTAGGCTTTGTGCGATAGTCAAATCTTTTAAAGCTTTGAGATTCCGTTATCTTTGCACGGCCAAGAAATAAAAAAGTGAATAACGACCTTAAAAATTCATTTGTACATAACTTGTAAGTTTTTATGAGACCTACATTTTTTGTACAGTAAGATTTTGTCTATCTCTTACGGTTTACCAGTTATTCAAAAGTCATCCAGAGTAAACAGGACTACAGGGGCTATAGCCAGAAAATTCAAGATATATATTTCATTTGCCATGAAAATATCTCAAACATATGGCACTTTAATCAAAATCTTTAGAGCAATTTTCGAGAAAATAAATATTTTACAAAAAGTTTCCTTGTAAAGGGTGGAGGAATTTTCTTCAAAATCTTTGTATGGCATCCTTAAAACACATTGAACGTAAACACCAAATTTATTTTTAAGGGACTTTTCGAGTTATTCTGTTCACATACAGCCACGCACACGGACCTTTTTTCTAATTTTTTTTTTTTTTTTTTTTTTTTTTTTTTGATTCAGGGGGTGTCGAAACATATTTCTGGTGAAATCTCGACATCGAATTTTTGAGTGGAATGCAATACTTCTACTTAGTATACTTGGGCGGAGAGAAAATTCTGCAGGTAGTTAGCTGCAAGTATTTGGGAGTGTACCTGGCGAGTAACGCTGGGTGGGACGACCAGGTAAATTCTACATCCAGGAAAGCGTGGAAAGCGTTACATTTCATAATGAGGGTACTGAAAAAGGGGAGCGGAAGGTCCAGGGAAATTGCCTACAAATCTTTGGTGCGGCCGATTATGGAATATGGAGCAGTATGTTGGGACCCATATAGGCTTAGTCAAATTGATTCGCTAGAAAGAATACCTACAGAGAAGGGCTATAAAATTTATAAAACGAGGTAAATCTTTTGGGCCTAAAAAAGGGGAGGAGACTGAATGGGACCCTCTAAAAGTCCGGCGTAAGAGGCAGAGGTTATGCGCATTATTTCAAGCATATCTTGGTTCAAATGCATGGGTGGGTATTAGTGAAAGATTGGACAACCCTACATATTACGGAAGAAAGGATCATTTGTATAAAATTAAAGGTAGAAGGCACAGAACCGACGTAGGAAAGTTCTCCTTTGTTAATAGAACCATTGAGGAATGGAATGAATTACCTATAGCAGTCTTTCAGGGCTGTCCTTTATCTGTGAAGAAATTTTCGAAAAATATCGTAAATCAAGTAAATGCTGTGTAATTTACTATAAAGTTTACGCACGTGTATTTTTGACATTTATTGAACTGATGGTGAATACTAATGCTAAATTTAAATTGGTTATACTGACAGGATAATCAATTAATGCGTGTTAATTAGTATTTAGTGCATTTCATCTATATTTTTATTATTGTTCTTTATTGTATTATGATTGTATTACTATTGTTTGTGCACTTTGTTTGTAACCTTAATTTGTACATTTAACTCTGCCACCGGGTAATGCCCATTCGTAGAAAATATATACATACATAAGTAGAGAAAATTTAAAAAAGTAGTTTTTAAAACCAGAAGTATACTTAATATAATTTATAATACTTGGTTCGAGTCGAAGATCACTTGTTCTGGAAGTTTGGTATTGAATACTGTCTATGAATGACGTAGGTATTTGAAATGAACACATGTTCCGTTCCATGCAGCTTCCAGGCTCCTGTCGATAGGTTGTAACCCTGAAACAACCAACAGATGAAAGGGGACAGGAAATTCGGGGATGGAATTATTCTTCCCAACATTCGTCTAGTCACCCCGAAAAACCCGTGGGTTAGGAAGTTTGTTGGCGGGAATAAACCCGCCAAATGCGAATCTGCGCTACCTTAATCGTATGCAGAAAGTAATAACCAGGCAGAGAAACTTGGACACCGATGCATCAGGTATACGTACCATAGGTTTCCAAGACCAGCAGTGCAAGGAAGTCTAAACAAACTGATATGAATGTGACGCAACACTCGACGTACTACCCCACAGTTCACACTCAGAAATGTTTGAAAAATAAAATCAGAAATTTTCATGCACCACCTACCTTTCTTGGATATTTTATACATCCAGAGAAATAATTTATATGTACCTATAGCTAACAGATGAATAATAACTGTCCACTTTTTACAGTTATGTATATTTTCGATAGAAAATAAAGTAGAAGCGCGAAATAGCGTGGTCCGAAATCCGGCGGAATCGCATTTAACGCGGGGGAAGTGTATCCCCCAAAACTGTAGTGTGCTTCTTATTTATTTATTACTTTCGAAAGTTGAGTTTAAATTTTTCTTCAAAGGGCGATACGGGAATATATTATCGCTTCCCCTAGCGTTGATCTTGGCCACTACATTGCTAACAATTTTCGAAGTAGCGAGAAATGCACACCGAGGAAGATTAGTGCATGTTAGTGAAGTGAGGAGTACATAAACAAGATGATTCTGTGCAAGGAGGAACAGTATTCATCTCCATCTTGATACAACCAAACAACACGTTGACAAAAAAACGTTGTGAAAAACAAAATTTACTCATTTCTTTAAAAAAGTTAGGTTAGTGTAAAATGGGTACAGTGTAATTGTATAAATTAAGATCAGTTGCAGGACTGGAATACACTGGTGTGTAATTACATATAAAAGTGGTGTACTTTACTGTATATTACATACTTTACATTGTACTGTAATTTATTATTGCGCGAATATTTCCCACCATCTCCTTGGGATCGATTTTTGTCACTTCTAAGCTCACATTTCGATATATCTTGGAGTACTTATAACGCGGGGCTAAAGCTTGTAGCCCAACTACCGCGTTATTTCAGGATTCTACTGTACTTCCATGTTATGTAACAATTTTACAACTCATTCATATCTGCAGGAATAGGGGAGACGCGCAGGGGGTTCGCCACTGTAGCTAGGCAAAGGGGACACCCCCGGGAGGAAGGATGAGCTGAAAGGAGACACCGGGCGGCACAGACATTGACAGAAGTCCCTAAGGTTTCTCAAGTTTGACGACACCTCAAGCTCTTTAGGTGTTCCGGGGGACCTAGTCGTGGGGTCCAAGGCCCCCAGATGTTGCCCTCTTTTCCACTAGGGTGCCGCGGACGAGGGACGGAAAGAAATCCTGTACGCATATCATCCCTGCCAAGCTGCACCTAACGCCTTCGTTGTCAGTTGGGGATGTGATTATCCTCCGAGCGTTTCCTTCGATTTCCGGTCACGGGAGTCGAACTACGACCTTCCGAATGCGAGCCATAGACGTTGCCGCAGAGCCATCTTGAACTTCCCATGCCTTTAACTTTGGCACTTCCCTTAGTATGAAAGTAACAGATCGACAGTCATGTGTATACAATTAAATGTCTTCATTCACAATTACTTCATTCATGTAACGGCGGCGGCAAATTGGTTTCTCAGGAAACGGAAGTGGAACATCTGGCCAGTGCAGGTGCCTGCTTGGCCTGCCCTCTTCCTGCCGTTTGTTAAGTGAAGCGTAAAACCAAACCCTCTTCACCTCTAACATTAGCTATTAAAAGTCCCGGATTACTTCTGTCGGCTGGTCCCTTCCGGTATACGAACTAAGGTCTTACGGCAAGGAAGCTCGCCATTCGTGACCTTCACACAAGCCATAAACAAAATACGATATTTAATATTCTAAACCAGCATTTTTATCTTTCTCTTTCGCCCAAAAGGACCAGTTTTAGGAAGAGTATGTGTGTGACTGTTTAAAAACAGCATAACTCAAAAACGAAAAATATGTCAAAACCAAAGTTGGTATTCAAGTTTAATATCTTTCAGAGATGCGATACGAAGATTTTGAAGAGAATTCCTTCATCCTAAACTACTCTTTACATGGAAACATTTTCGAAAATATTAATTTTCTCAAAAATGGCTCTAACGATTTTGATTAAAATGCTATGTGTTTAAGATATTGTGTGGCAAATGAAATGTATATCTTGAATATTCTAGCTGTCGTGTATGTAGTCCTGTTTACTCTGGATCACTTTTGCATAACTCGTAAACTATAAGAGATAGACCAAATCTTACTGTACAAAAAATGTAGATCTAACTAAAACAGACAATTTGTGTCCAAACAAATTTTTTTGTAGAGTGAACCATTTCAGAGATATTCCTTGTTATTTGTATCAGTTTTCGAAAACGAACTTTCGTGAAATGGAACATGGCTATTAATTTTTTACATCTTAACCGTGCAAAGAGAACGGAATCGCAAAGCTTTAAAAGATTTGACTATCGCTCAAAGCCTACTGTATTCTAATATTCCCCTTGTACCTACAAATAAATAAGCAATAAGATAGTTTCTGCAAATGTTTGCGTCTACTGACACGAAGAACATACAGAAATAAGAGTTTTTAAGAATGGTTAATACAGGAATAGAGAAAGCCATGTGAGTGCAACATATCAAACTTTTGTAATATATAACATTATAGTTCCTAAATTGTATGTAACATATGGGAAAACTGCTCCTCTCATTTTAAAGTTCATATGATGTTTAAGCAACTCAGAAAATTTCAGGTTCCTAGATGTAACACTTTTGGAAAAAATGGTGTGTGTATATAAAAATTATAAGTTACGGGGAAGTGCGAAAAACTGAAAACCAGTAAAGGACAGCGCAAATGCGGCATGTTATTTAAATGTGATTTTGACAAATATAAGATATACAACCCGTATACCATGTATCAATGGATGCCGAAAATGAAGATTTCAACACTGAAACGAAAGCAAAAATCGATTTTTTGTGCCCTTTTGTTTTTGTGACTGGTCTCATTTAATCATAAATGGTTTATAAAGGTATACCTTGCTGCAGAATGACCCTAAAAGGACTGTATAAGTGCTGTCAGAGGTCAGAGCATTGATCTACTATCTGTAAGTCAGGTTAGGAAGTAAGGAGCCAAATCTGGAAACGAAAGCATCACTGTCGAAGATGCTAGAGCATTGCTCTACTATCTGTAAGTCAGGTTAGGAAGTACGGACGCAAATCTGGAAACGAAAGCATGACTGTCGAAGATGCTAGAGCATTGATCTACTATCTGTAAGTCAGGTTAGGAAGTACGGACGCAAATCTGGAAACGAAAGCATCACTGTCGAAGATGCTAGAGCATTGATCTACTATCTGTAAGTCAGGTTAGGAAGTACGGACGCAAATCTGGAAACGAAAGCATCACTGTCGAAGATGCTAGAGCATTGATCTACTATCTGTAAGTCAGGTTAGGAAGTAAGGAGCCAAATCTGGAAACGAAAGCATCACTGTCGAAGATGCTAGAGCATTGATCTACTATCTGTAAGTCAGGTTAGGAAGTACGGACGCAAATCTGGAAACGAAAGCATGGCTGTCGAAGATGCTAGAGCATTGCTCTACTATCTGTAAGTCAGGTTAGGAAGTAAGGAGCCAAATCTGGAAACGAAAGCATCACTGTCGAAGATGCTAGAGCATTGATCTACTATCTCATTAAGTCAGGTTAGGAAGTAAGGAGCCAAATCTGGAAACGAAAGCATGACTGTCGAAGATGCTAGAGCATTGCTCTACTATCTGTAAGTCAGGTTAGGAAGTACGGACGCAAATCTGGAAACGAAAGCATGACTGTCGAAGATGCTAGAGCATTGATCTACTATCTGTAAGTCAGGTTAGGAAGTACGGAGCAAATCTGGAAACGAAAGCATCACTGACGAAGATGCTAGAGCATTGATCTACTATCTCATTAAGTCAGGTTAGGAAGTAAGGAGCCAAATCTGGAAACGAAAGCATCACTGTCGAAGATGCTAGAGCATTGATCTACTATCTGTAAGTCAGGTTAGGAAGTAAGGAGCCAAATCTGGAAACGAAAGCATCACTGTCGAAGATGCTAGAGCATTGATCTACTATCTGTAAGTCAGGTTAGGAAGTAAGGAGCCAAATCTGGAAACGAAAGCATGATTGTCGAAGATGCTAGAGCATTGATCTACTATCTGTAAGTCAGGTTAGGAAGTAAGGAGCCAAATCTGGAAACGAAAGCATCACTGTCGAAGATGCTAGAGCATTGATCTACTATCTGTAAGTCAGGTTAGGAAGTAAGGAGCCAAATCTGGAAACGAAAGCATCACTGTCGAAGATGCTAGAGCATTGCTCTACTATCTGTAAGTCAGGTTAGGAAGTAAGGAGCCAAATCTGGAAACGAAAGCATCACTGTCGAAGATGCTAGAGCATTGATCTACTATCTGTAAGTCAGGTTAGGAAGTAAGGAGCCAAATCTGGAAACGAAAGCATCACTGTCGAAGATGCTAGAGCATTGATCTACTATCTGTAAGTCAGATTAGGAAGTACGGACGCAAATCTGGAAACGAAAGCATCACTGTCGAAGATGCTAGAGCATTGATCTATGTAAGTCAGGTTAGGAAGTACGGACGCAAATCTGGAAACGAAAGCATCACTGTCGAAGATGCTAGAGCATTGCTCTACTATCTGTAAGTCAGGTTAGGAAGTACGGACGCAAATCTGGAAACGAAAGCATCACTGTCGAAGATGCTAGAGCATTGATCTACTATCTGTAAGTCAGGTTAGGAAGTACGGACGCAAATCTGGAAACGAAAGCATGACTGTCGAAGATGCTAGAGCATTGATCTACTATCTGTAAGTCAGGTTAGGAAGTAAGGAGCCAAATCTGGAAACGAAAGCATCACTGTCGAAGATGCTAGAGCATTGCTCTACTATCTGTAAGTCAGGTTAGGAAGTAAGGAGCCAAATCTGGAAACGAAAGCATCACTGTCGAAGATGCTAGAGCATTGATCTACTATCTGTAAGTCAGGTTAGGAAGTAAGGAGCCAAATCTGGAAACGAAAGCATCACTGTCGAAGATGCTAGAGCATTGATCTATGTAAGTCAGGTTAGGAAGTACGGACGCAAATCTGGAAACGAAAGCATCACTGTCGAAGATGCTAGAGCATTGATCTATGTAAGTCAGGTTAGGAAGTACGGACGCAAATCTGGAAACGAAAGCATCACTGTCGAAGATGCTAGAGCATTGCTCTACTATCTGTAAGTCAGGTTAGGAAGTACGGAGCCAAATCTGGAAACGAAAGCATCACTGTCGAAGATGCTAGAGCATTGCTCTACTATCTGTAAGTCAGGTTAGGAAGTACGGAGCCAAATCTGGAAACGAAAGCATCACTGTCGAAGATGCTAGAGCATTGATCTACTATCTGTAAGTCAGGTTAGGAAGTAAGGAGCCAAATCTGGAAACGAAAGCATCACTGTCGAAGATGCTAGAGCATTGATCTACTATCTGTAAGTCAGGTTAGGAAGTAAGGAGCCAAATCTGGAAACGAAAGCATCACTGTCGAAGATGCTAGAGCATTGATCTACTATCTGTAAGTCAGGTTAGGAAGTAAGGAGCCAAATCTGGAAACGAAAGCATCACTGTCGAAGATGCTAGAGCATTGATCTACTATCTGAAAGTCAGGTTAGGAAGTAAGGAGCCAAATCTGGAAACGAAAGCATCACTGTCGAAGATGCTAGAGCATTGATCTACTATCTGTAAGTCAGATTAGGAAGTACGGACGCAAATCTGGAAACGAAAGCATCACTGTCGAAGATGCTAGAGCATTGATCTACTATCTGTAAGTCAGGTTAGGAAGTAAGGAGCCAAATCTGGAAACGAAAGCATCACTGTCGAAGATGCTAGAGCATTGATCTACTATCTGTAAGTCAGGTTAGGAAGTACGGACGCAAATCTGGAAACGAAAGCATGACTGTCGAAGATGCTAGAGCATTGATCTACTATCTGTAAGTCAGGTTAGGAAGTACGGACGCAAATCTGGAAACGAAAGCATGACTGTCGAAGATGCTAGAGCATTGATCTACTATCTGTAAGTCAGGTTAGGAAGTAAGGAGCCAAATCTGGAAACGAAAGCATCACTGTCGAAGATGCTAGAGCATTGATCTACTATCTGTAAGTCAGGTTAGGAAGTACGGACGCAAATCTGGAAACGAAAGCATGACTGTCGAAGATGCTAGAGCATTGATCTACTATCTGTAAGTCAGGTTAGGAAGTAAGGAGCCAAATCTGGAAACGAAAGCATCACTGTCGAAGATGCTAGAGCATTGATCTACTATCTGTAAGTCAGGTTAGGAAGTACGGACGCAAATCTGGAAACGAAAGCATGACTGTCAAAGATGCTAGAGCATTGATCTACTATCTGTAAGTCAGGTTAGGAAGTACGGAGCAAATCTGGAAACGAAAGCATCACTGACGAAGATGCTAGAGCATTGATCTACTATCTCATTAAGTCAGGTTAGGAAGTAAGGAGCCAAATCTGGAAACGAAAGCATGACTGTCGAAGATGCTAGAGCATTGATCTACTATCTGTAAGTCAGGTTAGGAAGTAAGGAGCCAAATCTGGAAACGAAAGCATGACTGTCGAAGATGCTAGAGCATTGATCTACTATCTGTAAGTCAGGTTAGGAAGTACGGAGCAAATCTGGAAACGAAAGCATCACTGTCGAAGATGCTAGAGCATTGATCTACTATCTGTAAGTCAGGTTAGGAAGTAAGGAGCCAAATCTGGAAACGAAAGCATCACTGTCGAAGATGCTAGAGCATTGATCTACTATCTGAAAGTCAGGTTAGGAAGTAAGGAGCCAAATCTGGAAACGAAAGCATCACTGTCGAAGATGCTAGAGCATTGATCTACTATCTGTAAGTCAGATTAGGAAGTACGGACGCAAATCTGGAAACGAAAGCATCACTGTCGAAGATGCTAGAGCATTGATCTATGTAAGTCAGGTTAGGAAGTACGGACGCAAATCTGGAAACGAAAGCATGACTGTCGAAGATGCTAGAGCATTGATCTACTATCTGTAAGTCAGGTTAGGAAGTACGGAGCAAATCTGGAAACGAAAGCATCACTGTCGAAGATGCTAGAGCATTGATCTACTATCTCATTAAGTCAGGTTAGGAAGTAAGGAGCCAAATCTGGAAACGAAAGCATGACTGTCGAAGATGCTAGAGCATTGCTCTACTATCTGTAAGTCAGGTTAGGAAGTACGGACGCAAATCTGGAAACGAAAGCATGACTGTCGAAGATGCTAGAGCATTGATCTACTATCTGTAAGTCAGGTTAGGAAGTACGGAGCAAATCTGGAAACGAAAGCATCACTGACGAAGATGCTAGAGCATTGATCTACTATCTCATTAAGTCAGGTTAGGAAGTAAGGAGCCAAATCTGGAAACGAAAGCATCACTGTCGAAGATGCTAGAGCATTGATCTACTATCTGTAAGTCAGGTTAGGAAGTAAGGAGCCAAATCTGGAAACGAAAGCATCACTGTCGAAGATGCTAGAGCATTGATCTACTATCTGTAAGTCAGGTTAGGAAGTACGGAGCAAATCTGGAAACGAAAGCATCACTGACGAAGATGCTAGAGCATTGATCTACTATCTGTAAGTCAGGTTAGGAAGTACGGACGCAAATCTGGAAACGAAAGCATGACTGTCGAAGATGCTAGAGCATTGATCTACTATCTGTAAGTCAGGTTAGGAAGTACGGACGCAAATCTGGAAACGAAAGCATCACTGTCGAAGATGCTAGAGCATTGATCTACTATCTGTAAGTCAGGTTAGGAAGTACGGACGCAAATCTGGAAACGAAAGCATCACTGTCGAAGATGCTTTGCTACGCTTGTGTGAAGCTTCCGTCGTGGGAATGAGGTCACTCACAAGTCCCACTCTCTGACAAGGAAATAATTAATTTAAGCAACGCTTTAAGGATTATGGACCTTCAAATTTTTCGGTGCTCTGTTCCGAGGAATAAACAACCGTCTTCCCCATTAACACACATTTTATTTTGTGCTATTTATAGCAACATGTTTCTCTCTTGCTTTTACTTTCTCTATCATCCACATGGGATAGACCCTAAGATGGCTGGCATTCGCAAGGGTCCGGGATCGATTCTAGGTGACTCACCTTTCTGAGCATGAGTTTCTAGGTTTCCCCGTCTCGATAGTCGCATGGCGGTTCCTCTTCATTTTCCACCGCGGTTTTACAGTTCAACATAGTTCTGTTTACTACGTACAGTAAATAGGGAAAATATTGTATACCACCCAGAAAATTTAATGTCTGTATTTCGCCGGAAATATGTTTTGAGGCCCCCTGAATAAAAAAAAAAAAAAAAAAAAAAAAAGCAGTTTTAGTTTGTGTGTGTGTGCGTGGATGCGCGTGAGTGTGTGTCAGTGTGAATAACTCAAATACGAAAATTCGGTTAAAAACCAAAGTTGGTAATTTAAGTTTAGTATCTCTTAAGCATGCGACACAAAGATGTTGAAAAAAATAGCCCCACCCTAAACTACCCTTTACATGAAAAACTTTTCGAAATGTTTGATTTTCTTGAAAATGGCTCTAACGATTTTAATTAAAATGCCATATGTTTGAGATATTTGTATGGCGAGTGAAATGCATATTTTGAATTTCCTGGCTATAGCCTCTAGATGACTTTTGCATAACTGGTAAACCATAAGAAATTTTACTATACAAAAAATGTAGACCTCGTTAAAACACAAGTTTTGTCTGCATTTTTTGTTGAGTGAACCATTTCGGAGATATGCCTTGTTATTTGTGTGAGTTTTGGAATACTTTAACTTATCGTGATTGATTTTATTTTTGTTAAGCGTGCAAAGAGAACGGAATCTCAAAGCTTTAAAAGATTTGACTATCGTTCAAAGCCTGAGTTCCCATATTTCCCTTGTACCTACAAGGAAATAACCAATAAGATAATTTGTACAAATGTTTATCTCAACTAACACGAAGAAGATATAGGAATAAGAGTTTGTAAGAATGGTTAGTACAAGAGTATGCATGTTTTTTGTAATACGAATCTCGTTTTGGGGACCCAAATTCGTATTTGTGAAAAGAATGACTTTACATTAGTTAGCTATATGGAGAGTTGTAGAGTCTGCTGGAGCAGATAAGAACGACCGCAAAGGAAGGACCAGACCTAATGATACGAGACGATCGACATGAAAATGTAAAACTGTAATGACCACTTGTGCATCCTGGCCGCACCGCACATACACGCACGCTGGCGGTCAAGCGGAAGTCCTCAACGACCGTCACGGAGTCGGTCCTTAGTCTTGTATCACCCGCGGGGACTGCTCCCCGGCCCGGCCCGGCGCATCCTCAGGACCTCTCGGTCTCTCCTGCCTGCCACGCCTTCAGAGCTTTTTGTTCGTCTCGCCGGATGCTGTCCATTTCCACCAAGATTTATGGCGGAGTTGAAGAACTCATGACCTTTTACACAAACCACTACAACAAAATTTGGTACAACCTTATTTTAAATGCATTATGCAGCAGAGACTTAACAACTCCAGGAAAACAGAAACCCGGAAGTACATGACCAACAATTGTATGGTCAAAAACGTCCGTTGGGGGAATAACCCTGGTAATTTTCCATTCTTCTGGTGTACCTTTGCAAAACTAGGTTCTCATAATGTGTACATTGATTTATAAAAATCTGATGTGTTGCACTCACATGACTTTCTCTACTCTTGTACTAACCATTCTTACAAACTCTTAGTCCTATATCTTCTTCATGTTAGTTGAGATAAACATTTGCAGACAATATTTTGTTTGTTTCCTTGTAGGTGCAAGGGGAATATGGGAATACAGTAGGCTTTGTGCGATGGTCAAATATTTTAAAGCTGGTCACTATCTGAAGGCTTTGAACTTTCCGATTTCTTTGCACGGCTAAGAAATACAAAGGTGAATAACGGCTGTGCATTTCAGAAAAGTTTACGCATTGCAAAACTCGCAGAAAAAACAAGGAATATCTCTACAAAAAAGTTTTGGATATAAGGTGTCTGTTTTTGTGACCCTCTGAATCTACCAAAAAACAAAACCAAAAAAAAAAAGAAGTATTTTTAGAGAAAGGTCCGCGCGCGCGGTTGCTTAAACCCGGGACGTAAAATACTTACAATTGTAAGTCGCCCTTGGAGTATTTATCTCTGGTGTAAGATTCCCTTGTGGTCTAACCGGGAAAAAGTACGAATCAACTGGGAAATTTGATGTCGTACTGGCAAGTTGGCCATGGTAGCTTAGTAGTTAAAGCAGCCCCTCGATAAATAGAACATCCGTGGTTCAAATCCCGGCTATGGCATTGAATTTTTCAATCCTGATCCCACCTCTTAAAAATTTCTGCGAATATTTATCCTGATTAACATGAAGTAGATAGAAGAAAAGGCTTTTTAAATTATAGTTTATTGAAGAATGGGTAGAGAAAGTAATGCATAAAGCCTGGATTTCGAAGCAAAACACTTAACTTTTTCTGCACTTTTAAGGGTAAGCAGAAAGGTTATACTTCGTAAGACACACCTAGATGTGCAGTTTTAACTACGTTTGTGTTTATTTCTCAGGAAATCGTTGTTACTTACTCATTTTACGATGTTTAATTACAACAACTTATTTTACCCAAAACTGTAAATTTAAAAGTGCATATTCTACAGTGACAACAGTAATAGAACCTTATAGCCCACAGACTAATGCTAGGCCGCGAGGAATACAACTTCCATTCCAACGAAAATTAACAAAAGCTAAGTAGCAGCTGTACGTTCGTTTCACATTAACATCAACAACTTTTTAAAAATAATTACAACGCTTTCTGGCGAAGAACATATTGAGGAGAAATTCACCGAGGAAATGTGGTGCTTTTCTCATGCGTCTGTGACGTCATATGACGTCGAAAGAGCATTTTCATTATACAGTTCATTTTTCACTGATGGACGCAAGAAGTTTACACAGGAAAATCTCGGGATGACCTTCGCTATGAATTATAACAGCCTTCAATAGAGCTAGACTTCTGTGCTTGGAAATCCGGGCTTTAGTAATGTGAACGTAACTTGTTGCCTGGAGTACATTGACTGCAGTGAAGATGGGAGTTGTTTGTTTGTTTGTGGGACAATAATGAAGTAAATACTTGAGCAACAGTGAGCGAATGATGATCTCGACACTGGCTTTTGTTTTATTGCAGCTGGTTTTCCTGATTGTTGTTGGTTTTTCCAGGCAGCATTCCTTCCCATATCGTTATGTTAATAATTATTGTTGTTGCCAAATATGGCCAACCTGGCGCGTGTGGAATGTTCAGGTGATTCAGCTGCAAATTACACAAACTTAATTTTATGTTATTGCTTTCTAGATGATACTACGTACTACGTACCTGGAATGTAACTGTGACGAGCCCCAAGTAACTTAGAAAAATCTCTGGTTGAACATCACAAGAATTCTTGTTGTTCTTCCTATCGAATTATTAATTTCTGTAGGTACATGGTACGTAGTAAGTAAATTTGATGTCGAGAGTTCACCGGAAATGCATGTTTTGAGGCCCCCTGAATAAAAGAATGTTAGGAAAAGGTTTGCGCGCGCATGTGTGTGGTGTGTATTAGTCTGTGGACCGTTTTCTAAAAGTGCTTTTTTTGATTCAGGGGGCCTCAAAACATATATTTCCGGTGAAATCTTGACATCGAATTTTTGGGTGGAATACAATACTTCCTGTAATTTTCTATACGTAGTAGAGAAAGTGAAAAAAGATTAGTGTCGCCACAAAATTTGAAACTGTATAAACTTGCGTCATGCCAGTGCTGGTCCAATGGCAGTCAGACTTGGACATTGAGCAAGAACCCTTAAATAGCGATGGGGAGGACACGTGACCAGGATGTCTCAAAGCAGACGGGCCTATGCCACAACGACGAACACTTGGAAAAAGAAGCAGAAGACGTCCACGACAGAGATGGTCCCAAGAATTTAGTGAAGTGTTTGGAGATCATTGGACGAGGTTTGTACGCGACAGAATGAGGTGGAAACAAACTGTGTAAGCAAGTAGAACTTAATGTACAGGAAAATGAAGTTAGAGCACTAGCTCAGCCTAGAGGAGGCCCTTGCCCCAAGGGATATCTTCATCTTTACGTCAGTTGTGCCTCTGATGGAACCGGACGAGAATGCACCCGTTCGCTCGAGGTGTGGAGATCATGACGTCTACTAGGTTAATCGGCACTTCTCCTGCTCCTGCGACTATAGTGTCATTTAAATCTCACTTTCTTCCGCATTAATTTGCAGTTCATTGGCTGTAACGTGACACTTTTTTAGCCTTGAATGTCCCACAACGACAGTTGCCTCCAGCAATCTTAAACTCTGGACCTAAGCTAATGCCACACCCAATGACGGAAGAACACGTCAACAAAACTAGGAGCGTATGGATCCCTGAATTAGGTGCTATGTATGAATAGGTCACCTACTTGTCACTGACAATCTGGTCTCACTGCAAGTGATATGTAGAGTTTTCACAACAGTATCTATTCCATGAATGCTTTTCATTTTAAATCTTACTAGTGTTTTCATATCTATTAAAAATTCACAATCACAAATTTCCAGAACTATCTTTATGGGGTTATAAATCTATATGGGGCCAAGAGAAATTGTTTTATACTTTTTTGTCCGTTTTAAAAGCATGCTATATTAAAACGTTTTAACCTTCTTTTGTCTAGATAATTAAGACTGAAAAACCTTTGTGTGTTTCTTTTTCATCCAGTTCTCGGTTTTGTTTAAGTTTGAACTGCTCCAGAGGCTATTCTCAGAAAATTCTAGCTATACATTTCATTTCTCATGAAATTATCTTAAACATATGGCATTTTAATCAAAATCATTAAAGCTATTTTTGAGAAAATCAAAACTTTCGAAAAATATCCCTTATAAAGGGTAGTGTGGTGTGGAAGGTCCAGCATTTGTTCCAGCCTTGCTTATTTCTCTTTATTTCCGTTTATTTCTCTTTGTTTCCTTTAATTTCATAGGTAAAATCTGGCCATTTAACTATGCAATCACATCACACTCACTCGTGCCGATTCGCTTACCTTCGGCAATTCCCGGAACTTTTTTCGAGGCTAATAGAACACTGCCTCGCACGGCGTTTTCCAAAGCCACTTCTATCGCATATTGTGTAGCGGACTTTTGCTCTTCTATGCAGGCGGCCAACGCTGCTATATGTATATATTCCTTATCTTAGTGTCTGTTCCCTCAGTATTGGCTATTGGCCTTGAGGTCCATCATGTGTTCGTTTGTAATTTATCAAAGTTAATGTGCATGTGCGTGCGCGTGTGTGAATAGTATATCTCAAAAACGAACTTTAAATTTTTAGGTTATGTTACTGCAGACTTTCTTATTTTTTAACTTATTTTCCTAAACACATTGACTCCCGTCCTCATATACAGACTCTGTGGAGGGTACGGAATAATAAAATTCTAATTAAGGGTATCCATATATGAAATATCTGAACTCTACATTTGTGGCAAGACAGCCTGGCAAAGTTCAGACTGATTACAGGGCATTACTACCTGGGTAAACATTTGAACACAATAGGTTATTTCCGAAAATCCCAACATTTCCACTGTGCAATAAAGAAAAGGAGATGGCAGAAGAACAGTTTATGACTTGCGACGAACTATCCATCATCAGTTCCATCGAAGAAAAATATTGAAAAGCCTGAAGGATAATGGCTTGTGTCAATGGTCTAGTAGACAACAACACTTGTGAACATTTATTCTTGAAATATATACCATAAATTACACACAACAGTTTCATTGCAATATTACTAATAGTTTTAAAGTTATTAATATTTAATTTGTTATTTTAATGGTAAACAAAAATTATGCATACGATGAAGAAATACAAATTTTAGTGATATAACTTTTGATTGGATAGCATAGGATAGGATAAACACGGTTCGAAGTGGGGACTCAGTACCTCGGCCAATGAAATCTTTTTTTGCCTATGCCCCCGGGAGTAGGGGTGAGGTGAGGGGACACGAAAGGTGGTCGGATCTGAGGAGGACGACAACAGAGTGCAGGGTCCCTACTACAGATGTGAAATCCCCTATGGCGACTCGTACACCCACTGTGAGCTCATAGGTCCCCTGGAGACCCAGCACCTGCCATGCACACCGAAGCTCCCGTTCACACTTTGAACCCTGAAACAACCAAACAGATAAAGGGTAAAGTTAAATGAGACGTGAGGTGAAATAGAGGGGGAAAAAAATTCGAGGGATGTAATTATTAGGAGCGCAGCGTCAATGGATGTGAGAGATGTATTACATACCCTGTAATTTCCCTCAAACTGATTGCCAAGTTGGCATAATCGTTTTAATGTCATTAAGAATCAAGTTGTCCTAAACACTATGATTTGAATTCGTGCCTCTCTGCAGCAGTATTTTTGGAGACAAGCTGGAGAAAACTGGTGTTGACCCTGACTCAGGGGATGTGATCTGTTATTGTACATCTCATATTAAGAATCGCACTAACATTATTGCATAATCGTGAATAGAGAGTAATTCGCGAGTTTTTTTCTTTCCTTGTATGTGTGCTCTTCAATTGTAAACATTTGAGCATGATTTCGACACTTGGTCTATAAAAGCTTATATAGGTTAAGATTTGCGCTGATTCTGGGACGACGAGAGTTTGCGGAATGAATCTGAGCTACAGTAGTAAACCAAACTTTGTTTCCGTGACGTTGTAGCAACGAAAATATATGTGATCGATATTAATTGTGAAGAACAACTCTCCCGTTCGTTATATAAATGTTGAAGAGAGGTTTATTTTATTTACAGGTGTAAGTTCTGACAGAAAAGAGATTGTCTTTTAAATCTTGCTCTCAGTATTATCGAACATTTCATTCAGACAATGATAAGGATTTTTGTTTAGGTTGGGTCATATTTTAACGAATTTTGGGTTACGTATCCGAGTGCCATAGTCAGGGTACGACACTGGTAAATATCCCTCCTAGCGTTCACGTAGTGACCCAGGGAAACACACAAAAGAACCCATGGGTCAGGAAGACCGGTCACGGGAATCGATGCCACGATCTTCCGAACGCTACCCGCTGGTTTACTAATGAATACAGGTCGCTTAGTGCCTATGTAATGTTGGGATGGGATGGGATACGAGAGGGCGTGTAACAGATGAAGATGTAACGTTACGAGCACAAGGAAAGGGTAGTGGAGAAGATGCTGGTCCATCTGTTTCCTGTTTCGTCTCTGGTCCAGAAATATCCCACAGCACAGCACAACACGTGTATAGAACTAACTTCCTTGTCACTATTGCGTCCGTAAACATCTCTCAAAAACTGATAATGTTCGCTCAAAACATCTGACTTCATTCACCTGCCACTTGAAATTCCCTTTCATTTACCAACACGGGAAAGTGATGAAAAACAAATTCCGAAGTTTGCACTCACATGGCTTTCCCTACTCACTCTTGTAAAACCTATTACTTTCTCAACTAGGTAGAGTAACTAGAGGACATTGTATTCCACACAAAACTTTGACGTCGAGACTTCACCGGAAATATGTTTTGAGGTCCCCTGAATCCAAAAAGGCATTTTTAGAAAAAAGGTCCGTGTGTGTGTGAACAGCATAACTCAAAAGTGAAAAGTCGGTTAGAAACCAAAGTTGGTATTTAAGTTTTAATTTCTTTCAAGGATGCGACACGAAGATTTTGAAGAAAATTCCTCCTCCCTAAACTATCCTTTACATGGAACATTTTTTGAAAATTTTGATTTTCTCGAAAACTGCTCAAACGATTTTGGTGAAAATGTCATAGTTTAAGATATTTTTATGGTAAATGAAATGTATATTTTGAATTTTCTGTCTATAGCTCATGCAGTCCTGTTTACTCTGGATCAGTTTTGTATAACTGGTAAACCGTAAGAGATAGACCAAGCCTTAATATACAAAAATTTAGATCTTGCTAAAACACACAATTTATGTCCAAATAATTTTTTTGTGGAGTGAACCATTTCGGAGATATTCCTTGTTATTTGAGTTTTGCAACACTAATACTTTTCTTAAATGGAAGGTCGTTATTAATTTTTTTATCTGTTCCCCGTACGAAGAGAACGGAATCTCTAAGCCTTCATATAGCGACCTGCTTTAAAAGAATTGGCTATCGCTCAAAGCCTACTGTATTCCCACATTCCCCTTGTACCTACAAAAAATTAGATAATTTCTGCAAACGTTCATCTCGACTAACATGCTATAAAAATATCATAAACCGTTGGTATTGTAATCAAAATCATTAAACCCATTTTTGAAAAAGTCGAAATTTTATGTTCCATGTAAGGGGTAGTCTAAGGTAGTCTGGGGTAGGGGACTTTTTTAAAAATGTTTGTGTCACATCCTTGGAATATACTGAACTTAGATACCAAGTTTGATACTTAACAGATTCTCGTTTTTGATTTATGCTATTGACAGACGGACACACATTCAGGCCTTTTTCTAAAAATGCACATTTCCGGTGAAATCTTGATATTGATCTTTCGGGTGGAATGCAAAACTTCCTCTATTTACTATATGTAGTAGACAAAAATACAAAATCTGATGCGTTGCACTCACATGACTTTCACTACTCTTGTACTAACCATTCTTACAAACTCTTATTCCTATATCTTCTTCGTGTTAGTTGAGATAAACATTTGTACAAATTATCTTATTGCTTATTTCCTTGTAGGTACAAGGGGAATATTAGAATACAGTAGACTTTGAGCGATAGTCAAATATTTTAAAGCTTTCAAATTCCGTTCTCTTTGCACACTTAACACATAAAAAAATTGAACAACGATGTTCCATTCCACGAAAGTTTTGTTTTCCGAAACTGACACAAATAACAAGGAATATCTACGAAATAGTTCAACCTACGAAAAAAAAAAGTAAGATAAAATAAATCGTGTGTTTTAGCGAGATGTACATTTTTTGTATAGTAAGATTTTGTCTATCTCTTACGGTTTACAAGTTATTCAAACTTCATCCAGAGTAAACAGCACTACATGAGCTATGACCAGAACATTCAAAATATACATTTCATTTGTCATACAAATGTCTTAAACATATGTTATTTTAATCAAAATCATTAGAGCCATTTTCAAGAAAAAAAGTTCTAAACATTTTCCATGTATAGGGTAGTTTGGGGTGGGGTTATTTCATTCAAAATCTTCGTGTCGCGTCTTTGAAAAACATTAAACTTAAATACCAACTTTGTTTTTTATCCTACTTACCGTTTTTGAGTTATGCTGTACACACACACACACACACACACACACACACACACACACACACACACACACACACACACACACACACACGGACCTTTTTCTAAAAATGCTTTGTTTTGGATTCAGGTGTCTCAAAACATATTTTCGCTGAAACCTCGACATGGAATTTTTGGGTTGGAATACAATACTTTCTTCTATTTACCAGTAGAGAAAGTAAAAATTGGAGAAAAAGGTACCTATTTAAAGTTTTGGTGCACAACTGTTGGAGAAATTGCAAATACACCAATTTACAGATGGATTTGACGCATAATATTTACTGGTCTATTCTAAACATGTTGAAGACAATATTTCTTCCAAAAAATATTTTCTGAAAAAAAAAAAAAATAACGTCTTTGCCATTTTCGTACCAGAGTTTCTCTTTAAGGTTTTGTGCTCCATAGGTTAAGTAACTCTTAGATCCATTTAATTGTTCCTTCGCATAAGGTAGAAAGGTAAAATGGGCGAAAATAGCACAGAAAATAGGCACGTTCTACATTTTACCAAAGACCTCTGATTAAAACTGTATTTTCAATGAAATCTAGGTATCGAATTTTGGTTGGAATCCAATACTTTCTCTACCGAGTGTGTGCAATTGATTGATCGATTACATATGGGATGGGTTTCGTAGTTATGACGCTGCACGTCAGACCCTGGACGGAAGGGATGAGATAAGAGTTTCCAACGGGCGGTGTTTTATGGTTTCATCCGCCCCTTTCTGCGATAGCGGCAGACGGCAACGAGCGCCGAAGATGAATTTTTTGAAGTTTTGATTCTCTCGGTAGGAGAATAATCTTTTGTAATATTGAATGCAAGTTCAGAGTTTTTCAGTGTGAATCGACCTCTCTTGTCCTACATATGGACAATTAATAATCATTTCCACCACGCCATGCGAGGTTGGGATTATCGTGGGGTCCAGGTGGTGCGATATTTGTCCAGATCGTGATGCCAATAATTGCGGTAAGGATTTGCAGAAGGAGAACGCCCTTGGAGGCTGCAAAAGGAGCAGAGCTGAATGAAGAACATTTCCTGTAGCGATAAATTTATAAGTTATGTGTGCAACCTACTTGGCTTACGCTGATTTATGGTAGAGGTTGTTGCCTGACTAGCAGATACAGCTGTAGAAGCGACGTTCAGGCACAGCCTCCTGCTACTGTCTTAGGACTCTCCACCCAAAAATACGACATCGAAATTTCACCGGAAATACATGCTCTGGTACCCGCTGAACCCAAAGAAAGGGTAGAGAAAGTCGTGTGAGTGCAACATATCAGATTTTTAGATAAACATTTAGTGTGCGTGTGTCTGTGTGTTCAGGATTTTTCAAGCGAGGGTTCTGAAGAAAATCCCCCTTCCCAAACTACCCTTCACATGGAAAAATTGTCTTAATTTTATTTTCTTAGAAACTGGATATAACGATCCTTATTAAAATACCGTATTTTAAGATATATAAAAGGTACATCTTGAATTTTGTAGGTGTAACATCCGAATTCCTGTTCATTCTGGTTTCATAAGACTGATAAATTTCCATGAAACAATCAAACATTTTTTATGGTTGTTAAGTTTGACTGTTAGAACCATCATATAACAATTTTGAACAAGCTACGGTGTGCAGTTCATTACTTAGAGCCGTCTGAATTGGTCAACTATGATCGAAAATTGAAAAAAACCGAATTTTGTGCTGTTATTTAACATTTTTACTTCCTCTACTGGTAAGTAGGGGAAGTATTGTATTCCACCTAAAAATTCGATGTCGAGATTTTACCGAAAATATATGTTTTGAGGCCCCCTGAATCCAAAAAAAGCATTTTTAGAAAAAAGGTCCGTGTGTCAGTCTGTGTGTCTGTCAGTCTGTGGACAGCATAACTCAAAAACGAAAAGTCGGTTAAAAACCAAAGTTGGTATTTCAGTTTAATGTCTTTGAAGGATACGACACGAACTAAACTGTCCCTAAACTGTCGTGTCCAGTGGGCTTATGTTTCGTTTAAAAAAAAAAAAAAAAAAAAAAAAAAAAAAAAAAAAAAAAAAAAAACACTTATGTAAGTGTTCTTATTTTTTTTAAGGAGTTATAATTTTTTCAGTTTTAGAAAAACCGTAAACGATCTCATTTTAAAATGTTTAGGAGATATGACGATGAAAATATATGGGATGTCAATTTTATTTTTCTCTGAAGGGAAAGGCATACTATATGAAGAATATTTATTAATATGGCGTTATCATATACTGCTTATCAACAATTGACATAATGTTTATAAGTTTAAAACAAATTGGAGAACAAATTGGCAATGGATTCAATCCTATGATGAATGAGCCAGCGAAGTCGAAGCGGTGTCTATTTATAGTGTATTGTTTATACTGCAAATCGCACCACTGATTGTTGCTATGTTGACATTGTTACCATGCCATGATGTTCAGTTGGGCTGTAACTTCCATTTTGTTCTGGTGCGAAAAGAGATTAAGCAAAAATCGGCTAAAAGCGTGAAAAAAGATACTAAATGGCTAGCAGTTGGTTTCCATAAGTGCGGAAAGTTATACAGGGATATTGCAATTCAACTATGGATAACAAAAAATTGTCTATGCCACAGGCAATAAAAGCCCGTTGTGAGACCTGGAGTGAAGTGGTAGGCCAAGGGTTGCATCGACCTGGGAGGATAGAACTAAGGCAGTTATATCCATATGAAATTGGAGGATAGAGGAGTAGCTGCCCCCAGGTCCAAAAACCGCCAAGAACTTCGAGAGGCGTTATCTGAATCTTGGAATAACATTGCCCGTGCAAGAGTGTGGCAATTGTGTAAACAGTATCCTGAAAAGTAAATTTAAAAGCCAAAGGAGACCCAATAAAGTACAAAATCATCCCGCAGTGTATGTTTGAAGCAATATCCTATGAATTTATAGTAATGTTGTGTGTTCTTCGAGGAGAAAATTTCAAAATATCAATGGGTGTCCTTATACTTTTGGTAGAACCTGTACGTGGTAGAGAAAATAAAAGCAAGTGCTCTATAGGACTACGTACAGATAAGAGTAGTGATTGTATCCTAAGCACCCACCTTCGTAATTCCTAGAACTCAAGACATTGAAATTTGTAATATTTGCCAGTATTGTGGGAATGTAAATAAAGTGTTTGTTTGTGAAGGTGTTTTGGAAACATGCCCAAACATCAAATGACTACAAATGTTTCTTTTAATCTTGACTTTGACCTTGAAAACAAAAGCTATAAAGTACCTTTCTTGGGCCATGTACCCAATAATAACAAGAAAAAGATCTAATAATAAAAATATCCATTGACTGCATACAATGGATTGTTTACCGAATGTGTTCGGTCGAGTATAAATTCTGTGGCGCGCGGACGTTTTGTAATTTTGTCACGAGGTACACAGAAGGCCTGCACTAGGTCTGCATACATGAGCGATTTAAATGTCTGCCTAAAGAAAAAGTTTAATCCTTGACTTCGAAATATAAACAATGTAAATACGTTATTTGGGGGAAAAGTCCATGTATTAATGTTACATTACTAAAGCCCGAATTTCTAAGAACAATGAAATAGTAAAATAAGCACGAAAATGATAAAAAAATCACCACGCAGATATGATGATAAATACTATCACAGAAGTCTAACTCTATTGAAGGCTATTGGAAGGTCATCCTGAGATTTTCCTGTGAAAACGGGGGACCCTGATGACCTAGCTGTCGACGGGCCCTTAAACCCTACTCACTCACTCACTCACTCACTCACTCACTCACTCACTCACTCACTCACTCACTCACTCACGTGTAAACCTGTGTCTATTAGTAAAAATTATTTGTGTAGTGAAAATGTTCTTTTAGTAAAACATTGTGCTGTGTCAATATTGACTGCTTCTTCTGCATTTAGAGAACTCTATGTAGTATGACACAGGCTCGAACCACGTTCCCCATGTTCTCCTTTTTCTCCTTCTCAAGCGTTTCTTACGCATTCAGCCGAGAAAATATTGAATCAGTGATAAATCACGGATAACTGAATTCAAGATATACATTTCATTTGTCATAAAAATATCTCAAACATATGACATTTTAATCAAAATCGTTAGATCCATTTTCAAGAACATCAAAATTTTCGAAAACTCTTCCATGTAAAGGGTAGTTTAGGGTGGGGGTATTTTCTTCAAAATCTTCGTGTCACATCCTTGAAAGACATTAAACTTAAATACCAACTTTGGTTTTTAACCGACTTTTCGTTTTTGAGTTATACTGTCCACAGACACACACACGGACCTTTTTCTAAAAATGCTTTTTTTTTTTTTTTTTTTTTTTTGATTCAGGGGTCCTCAAAATATATATTTCCGGTGAAATCTCGACATCGAATTTTTGGGTGGAATACAATACTTCCCCTACTTACCAGTAGAGAAAGTAAAAATGACAAGAAAATGACACAAAAAACTTGAAAAAGCCAAAATATGACTATGACCCATGAGAATTACATAATTTTAGTCATCATTGATAAAGTCGTGCTTCGCTTATATTTTCCATGGAGGAAAGTGACAAAAACTATAACATCCAGGCCCTGGTCATCACACTTGAGAAACCTTAGGGACCTCTGTTAATGTGTGTAGTGCTAGCCTGGATCTGGCCGCTCGGTGTCTCCTCTCACCTCATCCTTCCTCCCGAGGTGCCTCCTGGGAAGCACAGGTACAATTGCTATTTCTCTTCATTCAGGGCACTTTGTGTGTTAATTATTCCTGAGATATCCATTATTATTGAACTAAGTTTTAAAATACTTCATAGTTTTCTCTAATGGGAGGTCCTTATTCTCCCCCCCCCCCCCCTCTCTCTCTGTAGCTCTGTCTCTGTATCTCCTTCTCTTTCCCGGTTATACACAGAGAATGGTATTTCAAAACCACCACATAGCGACGAACTCTTAAAAGATTTGGCTATCATTTATACCAGGCATGGGCAAAATTAGCTAAACTGGGCCACTCCACTTAAAGAAGTTCTCGCCTTATGATGGCTCACACATTCCTGTCCAGCCTTGTTGTTCCCATCATCCCCATCTCATCCACCGAAGGACGTGTAGATTGGTTAGTGTAAAGATTTCATCTCCAGCGTCGTCCCGGGTCGAGCAAAGGTCTCTAGTCAAGGACGGGCGGCGTCGGATGCTTTCTAACTGGAAATTACAAGACCCCGTCCATGATTGCACCCGTCTTCCGAATCTGTTCATCCTTCAGGTCCTTTTCCTCCTCCCAGCAGCTGCGATATCTAGTAAGTTTACACAACTCGGGTTATACTACGTGAAATGTCTCTCCTCTCCCCTTCAGCTGGTGAACAGATAGTATCTTTGGCCAAGAAGGAAGCGGCCCCCAGGAGTCCCGCTAGAGGGAAATATTGCCCTAGCTGAGATTCCGCCCCCTGCTGCAACACACCAACCACGTTCGCCTGGTCCTACAACCCTGAAACAGATGCAAGGAAATGATGGTGCAAGGGGAACCACCGCAGCATTCGCTACAGAATACAGGCCTGGGGGAAACGAAAAAAGAAACATGGTAGGAGTGGCCGGCCCGAAAAGAATCGAATCCTGGACCCCCGAATACCAGCTTCACACATTACCGAAGGGACATCTTGGTCAATGGGAGCGGGGGATGATTTTTAAGTATTCGTGTCGGATCTTTGGAAGATATTGTACTTAAAACACTGAACTTGCTCTTATTGGGCATTTCTAAAACAACACAGACATGCATACACATACACAAACACACATACATACAAACAAGATCAAACACACACATACATAGACATAAACACACACACACTCAAACATACACATAAACACGGGCAAACACAAATGCACACAAACACATACACAAACACATACATAGACATAAACACATACATAGACATAAACACACACACACACTCAAACATACACATAAACACGGGCAAACACAAATGCACACAAACACATACATAGACACACACACACAAACACCTAAAAATCCGATATCGAGACTTCACCGGAAATATATACTTTAAGGCTCCCTAAACCCCAAAAAGAGGCAGTTTTAGAAAAACGTCCTCGCACGCGCGCGGTGTATGTCTGCGAACAGCGAAACTAAAAAATCGGTTAAGAATCAAATTTGGTATTTAAGTTTAATATCTCTTAACCATGCGACACTAAGATTCTGAGGAAAATTGCTCCACCCTAAACTACCCTTTACATACAAATTTTTTCGAAAATTTTGATTTTTTTCCAAAATTTTGATTAAAATGCCACATATTTAAGATATTGTTATTTCAAATGAAACATAGATTTTGAATTTTCTGACTAGGGCCTATGTAGTCCTGTTTTCTCTGGATGACTTTTGCATAACTGGTAAACCGTAAGAAATAGACCAAATCTTACTATACAAAAAAGTAGATCTTGTTAAAACACACAATTTATGTTCAAATAAATTTCTTGTAGGCTAAATTTGTTTGAGTTTTGGAATACCTAAATGGAAGATCGTTATTTTTTATATCTTTGCCGTGCAAATAGCTTTAGAAGATTTGACTATCGCTCAAAGCCTACTGTATTCCCATATTCCCCTTGTACCTACAAGGAAATGAACAATAAGATGATTTCTGCAAATGTTTATCTTAACTATCACCGTCACATTTTTTAGTCAAGAGGCATCGAACTTTTGTGCGGAATGTAGCTAACATATACATAGATGGTAGAGAAAGTAATGAAAACAAGTGAATGGCGCCAGGGCCTGAAATGTTGGCTATTTGGTGGGCGATCTAGATCCCAAGTGCGTTTTGTGGCCGGTCCGAACGAACGAGCGAGCGAGCGAGGCCAAAGGCAAGGACCTTTCGTAGCTTACCGGAAGTGACGCAAACAGGCGGGATGTGACGTAACACGGAGGAATGTTATATAGTTGGTCCGCGGCCGTTCTTTTCGGACCGGGTCCACATACGAATCAACGCAATAGCGAGAGAGAGAGAGAGAGAGAGAGCATAACATATGCTTCATATACTCCCCACCCCCCTCTCTGCCACTGGGGTCACACACCGGATGTAAATCTCCCAGTGGCGTTATTCAACTTTCTGACACATACACACACATACATCCATTTCTTCAACTCTTTCCTCTGCTATATCCTGCAGAGAACACTCTGTGGTGGGAATTAATCGATCATAAATGAAAAGAAATATGCTAAAAGAATTTTTACCCTTTCTCTACTACGTATGGTAAGTAGAGGAAGTAATGGAAAAAGTCCGCGCGCGCGTATTTATGTGTGTGCGTATGTGTGTATTTGTGTGTGTGTGCGTATGTGTGTATGTGTGTGTATTTGTGTGTGTGCGTATGTGTGTATGTGTGTGTATTTGTGTGTGTATGTGTGTATTTTGTGTGTGTGCGTATGTGTGTATTTGTATGTGTGTGTATTTGTGTGTGTGCGTGTGTGTATTTGTGTATGTGTGTATTTTGTGTGTTTGTGCGTATGTGTGTATGTGTGTGTATTTGTGTGTGTGCGTATGTGTGTATTTGTGTGTGTGTGCGTATGTGTGTATGTGTGTGTATTTGTGTGTGTGCGTATGTGTGTATGTGTGTGTATTTGTGTGTGTGTGCGTATGTGTGTATGTGTGTGTATTTGTGTGTGTGCGTGTGTGTGTGCGTATGTGTGTATTTTTGTGTGTGTGCGTATGTGTGTATGTGTGTGCGTATGTGTGTATTTGTGTGTGTGCGTATGTGTGTATGTGTGTATTTTTGTGTGTGTGCGTATGTGTGTATGTGTGTGCGTATGTGTGTATTTTTGTGTGTGTGCGTATGTGTGTATGTGTGTGTATTTGTGTGTGTGTGCGTATGTGTGTATTTTTGTGTGTGTGTGTGTGCGTATGTGTGTATATTTGTGTGTGTGCGTATGTGTGTATTTTTGTGTGTGTGCGTATGTGTGTATGTGTGTGCGTATGTGTGTATTTTTGTGTGTATGTGTGTGCGTATGTGTGTATTTTTGTGTGTGTGTGTGCGTATGTGTGTATGTGTGTGTATTTGTGTGTGTGTGTCAGTCTTGGAGAGCATAACTCAAAAACGCAAACTCGGTTAATAAGTTGGTTAAAAATCAAAGTTTGTATTAGTTTAATGCCTTTAAGGATGCGACACGAAGATTTTGAAGAAAATAGCCCCACCCTAAATTACCCTTTACATAGAAAATTTTTATTTTCTTGAAAATAGCTCGCACGATTTTGGTTAAAATGCCTCAAGTTTGACATATTTCTATCGTAAACGAAATGTATATTTTGAATTTTCGGACAGTAACCTATGTAGTTCTGTTTATCTTGGATGGCTTTTGCATAACTGGTAAAGCATTAGACAGAGACCAAATCTTACTGTATAAAAATGTAGATCTCGTCAAATAACAACAGTTATGTGTAAATGCATTTTTTGTTCAGTGAACCATTTCGGAGATATTCTTTGTTATTTGTATAAGTTTTGTAATACTTAAACTTGTCTCAAATGGAAGATCATTCACGTGGCAGTGCAAAGAGAACAGCTTTAAAATATTTGACTATCGCTCAAAGCCTACTGTATTCCCATATTCCCCTTGTACCTACAAGGAAATAAGCAATAAGATAATTTGTACAAATGTTTATCTCAACTAACACGAAGAAGTTATAGGAATAAGAGTTTGTAAGAATGGTTAGTACAAGAGTAGAGAAAGTCATGTGAGTGCAACATATCTGATTTTTTTGGTTGGAATGATTTCAAATGAAAGCAAGACTTATGCTCTGCTACCATTTGTAACATTTTCAATGCTACAGCATGTGTTATCTGTTTGACTATTTGTTTGCATTTTGCTAACGGGAGTGGAAGTGGGTACCGGACGGAAGTCGTGGGTGATGGGAAGAGCTTTATCACGAGAAGCATGGCAAAGCGGGAAGCAGTGGGTGTGATGATGTGGCTGTCTCAGGGTGTGGAATTAAGGAGGCTGAACAACTTCAATCACACGCAGTTTGTAAATATCTTTTTTCAGGTCATTTGAAAGCTTAGAAGTTCCTCTCTCAAATGATTTTTCAGAGCAAATCAAATTAGAAAACTTTCAGAGAAAACGGAGAACAAACGTTTGAAGTTGGACCTGCAGTTGACAAAAATGTCAGTTAGTCACGAAAAGTTTAGCGCTCAATATTAAATAATTGTTTCACTTTTTAAGGTTTTTATATTTCCTATCACAACCGCCAATGTATTCTCTGTCATCGTATGTCGTTAAAATAACATTTTTACACCTATATTGAGCTTTAGACAGACATTTTAAGAAGAAAATGTTGTGTAAATGTCAGTTAGTCACACGCGGAATTGCTCTATTATTCCTTGGATGCCAACCACACAAACATTTACACCACACTGTGTCCCAGTTCTGCAGTTTGTGAGCTGTACGCGATAAACTCCCTTATCGACCGACATTCACACATTTCATATTAACATCATATACAGTTAAACCTGTTTTTTACCTAACCCAGTTCTAAGTAATTTGTATTTGTACACAAATTTTTGTAAGTCCCCGAAAAATGTTATTTAGAAACGTATTAAATTTCAGTGAAATGCAACCGAGTTTTACGTAGTTATAATGAGCATACAGTATATGCTATCTTCAAAGAAACTCGAGGCGTATTTTCATCTTTGTTGACACAGATGCAAGCTGTGCGGGCGGCTTTTGGCCGCGGAAACAAAAGACAAAGACGTTTGCTGGTAGAGCCGGCGGTAAATGTAACAGTATTGATGTTTATGGTATCCACTTACAGGATTGATGACCCCAATCAGTATCACAACTTTAGTACTTATGTTTCTCGTACTATTCATCTGAAAGTTCATCATCTTCCTCAACTGTCGTAGCATTATACAAATTTGTTGTTGAGATTAACTTTAACATCTTCTCGGTGGCTTGCAGATTTTCGGACCAACCTCATTCTTTCATAAGCTGAGACGACAGAATAAGTCCATTTACCTTATCTAGGGCCAATCTGTTTCTAATTTTGGGTTTTATTAAACCCAGTTTAGAAAAAACTGTTTCACAGGAACTGTTTCTGTGGGGCAATTCACTGATAATGCAACAACCTCCACCAGTTCTTTGAAATCAGTATTTCCACCAAGTAACATGTGTTTAACATCACTCCACAAACTGTCAGGTTCAGGCATGATCTTCATTTCACACGGGATATCACGTATTCCGAGTTTTCTCCATTGATCATCAATTTTCTGAACAATGCCTTCTTCATTGAGATTACCAGATCTGGGCACACTGGCAACAAGAGGATAAAGGGCAGAAGGACTAGTAGGATATGAAATGGTTGCCTTAGAGGGGTGGAGACAGGCCACGAGGGCAAAAGTGGTGTCGTTAATTATATTTCGCCGGTATCGAAATTATCGTACACCCCCATAATTATCGTACGGGTTGTCAACCCTGGGTCAGTATGAGGGTGAGGAAGTCTCAAAATAAATATTTTGTTTGTCAACGACACTGTCAATTGCTAGAAATTCGTCCCGTAGCAGTTCTTTTAAATGCCAGTAAATATATTGACATGGGACTGATGACTTTAAGTACACTTAAAAACCATCGATAAAGACCAGGTTTGAACCCCCGACCTTGGGATAGCAGAGCCACTCGGATAGGCACTTACTTTCCTGGAAACGCCTTTCCAGGTACTTAGCTGATTTCACTGACATATTTGTATATTATAAATTCACTGAACTTAATTTTCAAAATCTAACTGAAAAGTACTGAAAACAGTAGCTATTCAAATGTTTTTTTCGTGGTAAGAAGCTGCTGCGACGCTAAAAAAGAAAAAAAATAATGAATAAAAACGGTTCCTTATACGTTCATTTAGAAATGACATGGTGAGAAACAAGTGAACGGTGACCGCCGCCAGAGGGAGTCACAAGTTATGTCGGTTTCACATCCCTTTGCCTGCATATTAGTTGATTTTTCACACATTATTCCGAATACCCGGAGCTGTGTGACGTTACAATTACGGTGTCTCTGAGCTATGATTCATTCTAGCAACACTAGTAAATGTAAGTTTCGAGGGCAGTAAGCGTGTAGCCACGTATGTTATGGTGGTGGTATCTACGGGCTAGACCCTGAACTCAGTGGATATGTTTACTTATATTGCCAGCTACTTGGCCCTTCTACCGGGTGAGCAAAAACTTACGAATCAGCCGCGCGGTGTTTTGCCTGTCCGCGTCCTTGGCGCCCGTTGCCATATACCGCTGTCGTAGAGAGCCGCTAAGTTCTAGAACAAGATTTGCTAATGGTAGGGTTAACCCTTTAATTAGCAAGTGATTTTACTACATTTGCCCTTCTTCCTCTAATTCCTAAACCAGTTTTGATATCCCTTTTGGAGAAACATTAGTGATTCTGTGATCGTCAGAGCTGTGCGTAATGGACTCGCCATCCTTTCAAAGGCAAAGGTCACGAGTTTGAATCCCAGCAACTGCAATCGTCTGTGGTAAAGGAAGGGGAGATCCCAAGCAAAATAATCGGTGTAATGGCACGCTTGGAAGTTCATTTGACTGCAGTTACGTGGATTTTGCTTCTTATTCTTTAAAAAAGAAACACTTCAGTTTTAATGGAGAAGTTGATATTTTTACAATATGCGACAGCTGCAAATACTTGAATTCTATTTATTTAAAGGGTTAATAATGACCATCAACATGGGTAGCATAAAGAGCGAGGGAGGTGAATAAACTGTTAACCGTGCTACATAGGCCGGGTAGCGGAAGTTGTACCACTCACACTCACGCCACTGACGCCAATGTGTGGCTCACATACTTTTTGCGAACACCGGATGTAAATTGGGACATAGACTAGATATATTTATTTCGGCTGACTACGTATGCAAGTCAGTCAGTCAGTCAGTCACAAACACGCACACGCTGGCCGGGATTGCCAAATAAAGTTTACCGGATGTGGTGACAGCTTCGCCAATCGTTCAAATACGGGAGAATGAAATAATTACTGCCAAGTGCTAGATTTCTTGCAGATTTGCTTTTATGCGAGTATTCTTAAATGTGTATTTGAAGAATGAAGGACTAGGTTAAGCAACCTTTGTGCCAAGTTGGTGTGCAAGGTCTTGCACCTTTTGACAAATGCCTGGCGGTGACAGTCACGAACAGTGGAACATCGGAGCTGCATATGAAGAACGTTTTCCTGGCGGGAGCAAGCGTTCGCTACAAGTCGAAATGCTTTTATTTACTTCATACGAGTAGCTAAAATCAGAAATACTTTCTCTACTGCGCACGTGAAGTAAGTAAAGAAAGTATTGTGTTTCACTCAACAATTCGATATCGATATTTCACAGGAAATAATTTCGAGAATCGCTAAATAAAAAAAAGCAACAGAAGGAATGGCTTAGAGTTTTGATTATCAAGCTAAGGTGGTCAAATTACCTCGGACAATTGAAAATTCGGATAGCGCGGACTATATAAAAAAATATGTGTTGCACTCACATGACTTTCTCTACTCTTGTACTAACCATTCTCACAAACTCTTATTCCTATATCTTCTTCGTGTTAGTTGAGATAAACATTTGTACAAATTATCTTATTGCTTATTTCCTTGTAGCTACAAGGGGAATATTGGAATACAGTAGACTTTGTGCGATAGTCAAATATTTTAAAGCTTTGAGATTCCGTTCTCTTTGCACCCTAAGATATCAGATTTTTTTTTTTCATCCTGTCCGTCATTCCATTTCCTTAGTTTTCAGGCGTGCTTTCAGGCACGTGGTGCATAGGTACTAGTGCCTGACAGCATTGTAACTGTTGTTCTCTGCGCTAGGTGGTGTTGTGTGGTCGCTGCCCCCTGTTGGGGGGGGGGGCGTTCTGCGACATCGGACCCACAGGATGGTGGCCCTCCTCCGTGTATATCCTTTACCCTTTTAGTTCGTTGATTATTGTTGATTCATCTGTCATTTAAATGGTGATATGAGGATTGTAAGAATTTGAGTATCTGGAAGTAAAAATGGATAAAGAAGATCAGCAGGAAAATGACACTAAGAATAGAATCAACAAAGGTAAAATTATAACACTGAATAGTATCCTGTGGAACAGACATATAAGTAGAAAGAATATATAACACAATAGTGAAAACTACTGTTACGTGTGGAGCTGAAACATGAAAATTTAACAAAAATTTAGTATCAAAACTTATATCGATGGAAATAGATTTTCTAAGAAGGTCAGCGAAATGTTCAAGATTGGAAAAAATAAGAAATGTTATAAGAGAAAAAATGAATAAGATGAGCTCAATATTAGACTGCGTAAGATATAAACAACTGAGTTGGTGTGGAAGAATGAAGATAGATTACCGAGAAAGATTTTGGAATGGAGTCCATCTGGAAGAAAAAGCAAAGGAAGACCTTGCAACTCATGGATATGGGAAATAAGAACTGGAATGAGAGTAAGAGAACTGTGAGGAATGGTATGGATGAGTGGAGCAAGAAGATTCGTTAGGCACAGGAATGTGTGTAAACATTGAAACTATGTATATAAACATTATTGGTGATTGTTAGTTATTTCAGAGCATTCATTGCCCTACAGGGGACCTCAGACCGTGTATTTCCAGTGATATCTCTGTACGGATCGAATTTTTGGGTGGAATGCAATACCTACCTTGTTATTTACGAGGTAGGGAAAGTAAAAACTGGTTGCAGCTGATGTTTGAAAATACATAACGCATTACGTCCTCAACTGAAGGAATCTAGGAATTTTAATCACAGATGAAATCGGGAGGTTATTCAATTGAGATGGCCAGAACAAAAAAATGCTGAATTGGCGGACAAGAATCCAATTAGCTTCTTATTTCACGTGAGGGGAAGAGATCTGCCACTGGAATTGAATGGGAGGAAGTCATCATTCACTGCTATCACAATCTGTCTTCGCTCGACTCCATTCAGTCAATGTCTTCTTCATTACCACATATTAACATTTGTGGCTTCTTCTTCTGCTGCTTCTTCTTCTTCTTCTTCTTCTTCTTCTTCTTCTTCTTCTTCTTCTTCTTCTTCTTCTTCTTCTTCTTCTTCTTCTTCTTCAAGGATCTGCAGCAGCACATGGAGATTCGGCAGCTGATGCTGGAGTCAGTCTTCCTTTCCCACAATCTCAAAACTCAACTACAACTTAAGGAGAGATTGACGGGTGTTTCTGGTCAAACTGTTGCATTTTTACTTTCTCTACTGGTGAGTAGGGGAAGCATTGTTTTCCACCCAAAAATTCGATGTCGACATTTCACCGGAAATATGTTTTGATACTCCCTGAATCCAAAAAAAAAAAAAAAAGAGCATTTTTAGAAAAAGGTCCCTGTGTGTGTCTGTGTGTCTGTCTGTGGACAGCATAAGTCAAAAACGAAAAGTCGGTTAAAAACCAAGATGGTATTTAAATGTAATGTCTTTCAAGGATGTGACACGAAGATTTTGGAGAAAATTTCTCCACCCTAAACTACCCTTTACATGGAAAATTTTTTGAATATTTTTATTTCCTTCAAAATGTCTCTAACGATTTTGGTTAAAATGCCATATGGTTTAAGATATTTGTATGGCAAATGAAATTTTGAATTTTCTGACTGTGTCTTATTTACTCTGGATGACTTTTGCATTACTGATAAACCGTAAGAAATTACCAAATCTTACTATACAGAAAGTGTAGATCTTTCTAAAACACAGATTTTTGTCTAAATAAATTTTTTGTACAGTAAACCATTTCGGAACTATTCCTTGTTATTTGTGTGAGGTTTGGAGAACTTACACTTCTGCCAAATGCAACATCGTTATTCGTTTTTACACGTTAACCGTGCAAAGAGAACGGAATTTGAAAGCATTAAAAAGATTTGATTATCGGTCAAAGCCTACTGTATTCCAATATTCCCCTTGTACCTACAAGGAAATAAGCAATAAGATAATTTCTGCAAATATTTATCTCAACTACCACGAAGAAGATATAGGAATAAGAGTAGAGAAAGTCATGTGAGTGCAACCCATCAGATTTTTTTGTTTTACTATCATTAATATCTGAAGTTTTCTGCGACTTTTGATGTATAATTTATTGTTATACTTTAATTCTGAGTGTCTTAAAATATGTATTTTTAGCATATTTGGCATTTAAAAATTGGTTAGATGTATTTTACAAAAACAAATAGCTTTTGATCCAATAAAACTGGAAAACTGGAACGTAGGCTATTTTTTAGAGGAAATTGAGATGTATATGTTGGTACACTTGGTGATGTTGGTAAGGGTTTCAATATGGATGCTGCCTTGTGTTTACAATTGCTGGTTTTGGTTTCCTGAGTTGTTTTTGTCAATTTGTTGTTTATAAAGTAGTATAGATTCATTTTTATTAGTGTGTTAGTGTTTATAGTCTTTATATAATAGCTTTATACTTACAGATGCGAAAACGAATAGGAGTGTTCAGAATACCTAAGTTTACTGCGAATCAGCAAACAAGAAAGAATGTTTTGGAAGAAAGTGCATCGCCCTCTGTAAATAAGGTGAGTTCATCTACACCTCCCCATTTTTGGTTATTTTAATTTTCACTTGTTAGTTTTTAGGGTGAGGTTTTATTGTTCGCTTGTTTTATTTTTGGACTTGGGGCCCTAATAACCTAGTTGTCGACGGGCCCTTAAATAAAACTCACTCACTCTACACCTCCTAGTACTTCTAACAAAGAATTGAAAATCAGTGAAGAAAGTAATTATACAAATGAGACAGTACTAATATATTAAACATTTATAAATATCTTCTATTCTTCAAGATCAGTTGCAATATTTGTTGTTGTGAGTTAAGTGGGATGTTTTGGATCTTAAATTGGCATTTTTGAAAAACTACATATTTTACTGTAAACGCCCCATTATCTCAGGAACTATGAATGACAGAGACATGAAATTATTACCACTTGTTTACAACAATGTAGGGTTCAAACAGAGCCACACTGACTGTTGTAGGTCCATTAAGTTATCAAAAATAAAATTTAGGCAAGATTGTTTTAAAAATCATAACCTTTTTACAATGTGTATTTTTGTAACAAAAAAAGGTCAATTTAAAGTATAATGTGTATATATACTGTAACAACTTAAGTTAATTTCATAAGTAGTTTCCGTATTAAGATAAGTTTACATTGGTAATATAGGGCGTTAATCTCCCCTAGACTGAAGAGTTAGAACCCTTCAGTTCGCTTTTCGTTATTCTTTCCTAGAAAACTAAACTGAAACCGAATTGAAAACAGCATACCATTGAGAAAAATGGTTGGAGTACTTGAGAAAACTGGATGATAGTGGAGAAAGTGAGTAGGCTTTTAGTAAAATATTAACTTTGGCTAGACATAGAGAAACCTGATGTGTTACACTCACATGACTTTCTCTACTCTTGTACTAACCATTCTTACAAACTCTTATTTCTCTATTTTCATGTTAGTCGAGATAAACATTTGCAGAAATTATCTTATTGCTAATTCCTTGTAGGTACAAGGGTAATATGGGAACTCAGTAGGCTTTGAGCGATAGTCAGATCATTTAAACCTGGCCACGATATGAAGCCTTAGAAATTCCGTTCTCTTTGTACGACGAAGATGTAAAAAGGTGAATAACGACTTTCCCTTTAAGAAAAGTGTAGCTATTGCAAAACTCACACAAATAACAAGGAATATCTCGAAATGTTCACTCACGAAATCTACATTCTTTGTCTGGTAAGATTTGATCTGTGTGACGGTTTACGAGCTATTTAAAAGTCATCCAGAGTAAACAGGACTACATAGACTATAGTCAGAAAATTCAAAATACACATTTCATTTGTCATAAAATATCTTAAACATATGACAATTTAATTAAAACCGTTAGGGCCATTTTCAAGAAAATCAAAATTTTCGAAAACTTTTCCACATAAGGGGTAGTATATTGTGGAGGAATTTTCTTCAAAATCTTCATGTCACATTCTTGAAAGACATTAAACTTAAATACCAACGTTTTTTAACCGACTTTTCTTTTTGAGTTATGCTGTCCACAGACTGACACACACACACACACACACACACACACACACACACACACACACACACACACTTTTGGGTCCTCAAAACCTGCATTTCCAGTGTAATCTCGGTGCCTTATGTTTCAGTGGATGGAGTGATTGTGTGTAACTTTGAGGGAGTTAGGCCCGTACATAAATGGCAGGGCAGAAGCTAAACAAACGCAGGTCACGTGATACCTATGCTTGTTTCTAGAGGCACTCTTGGGAATATGATACGAAGCAAGCAAGCAAGCAAGCTATATGCGGAACAATACGACACAGGGGAGCAAGGACTCAGTTAAATTTTGTAAAACAATGGCACTGGTACACTCCGCTAAAAATGTTTCGTGTCCCTTTAACACTAACAACTGGCAACTTAACGCCTTCTTTAATTTGTATTATCATTTATCATACATGAAATCTCCTAGTCTTCTGTGTGTATATAATCACTACGTCATTCTTTTGTTCAATCAGTGTCGCCAACTGTGCCCTAAAATCGCTGAAAGACAATTTATTACAATTAGCCATGAAAACTGCGCTCCATAACTGTGTTTTTTGAAATTATTATTTTAGTAATAAAGGTATTTTCTCAGAAGAAAGGTTGTGAGATTAATTTGAGATTATAAACTGGTTTTCTGCTATAACAAAAGAAGATCGAAATACATGTAATTCTTGGGCTTCGCTTTGCTCGGTTGGCAGTAATCAGTAAGTCAAACTGCACAAATTTAAATTATTATATTTTTGTAATATTTTTTATATAATTTTACAAGGTTATCAAGAATTCCAACCAAACTGTTGGCGATTAATGATGCTGCAGTTCTCATTTATTTGGGGTTTTTAGATGCCCAGTAATGCATTAATGTCTATTAACTTGTTTCGTTTGATATTTTATTTTTTCCCCGAGTTCACGAGGGAAATGTTTTCAATGAAGACATCCTATAACATATCAACAATTCTTCTTCTTCTTTACCTGATTACCTTCCCCTTATGTAGGACTTACAAGCCTGTGCCTAGAGTCAGACGCTTTTCGGGGAGTACAGGAACCCATGGACAGAGTGAAGACCTGGAAGCAGGTGGTCAGCCAAACACCAGGTATGATAGTGAGGAAGAGGATGATATGAAATGTAGGCGAAATGGATAATTGGAAAGGTGATGAGCAGTTGGTTGAATGAGCGGCGAGGGAAACCAGAGAACCCGCCCAGACGCCGCGTGTTCCACCACGAATACCAGATGTTCCCTGGGATCGAAACCCGGACGCCTAGGTGGTAGGTTAACGGTCTAACTACTCGGTCACGGCGCCGGCATGCTCAACGATCCATTTTAGAAAACTAAAATGTTTTAATAAGTTTCTTACTTTATTGTGAGGAACCAGAATATAGAAAAAGATACCATGGTTTGAGGTTGGGCTCCATAGGGGGCCCAATGAAAATATTTTCCATATAACAGTTTGAAAGGCCCCTTGCGCCTATAAAATTTGGAATTCATGGCATTTGGTTTTTTCTGTTCGTTTAAAAGATATTCACATATAAAACAATATAAGGTCATATGGAATAAGGGGAAGGAAACAAATGAGGGTGCTAGAACTAGGAAGGAGAGAGACAGAGAGAGAGAGAGAGAGAGAGAGAGAGAGAGAGAGAGAGAGAGAGAGAGAGAGAGAGAAGAATCTGTGTTGTTAACGCAATAACGCGAAAAGAGCTGAAGATTTGGCTGGTATTTTAATAAACTTGGTAAAAAATAACAATAGAAAAAGACGTAAGAAAGAATGAAGAAGACAAGAGAATTGTCTGATGGAAGGAAGGAAGGTCCATGAAGTGTGGACAGTCTGTATGAGGAGATGAGAATCACACAAACTCGGTGACCCGAAAATGTCTCCACAGTTGGAGGAGGTCAGAAGAAGAGAGAGGAGGGAGGATAACCCCTCCCCCCCTCTGGCTTTGGATGACCCCGCCTCGTGCCTGCTTTACTATCCACTTGAAAAAAGTTGAGTTAATCTCGCTGGAGTCATTGTATAGGTGGAATAGCGCCATCTACATTCTAATGCAATTGCCATGACAAGTGCATGTGCAAGTTTTAACTAATGCTTGTGCTCGACCAAGCCATAACGTATACGCCACTGTAGTGCACCTCATTATATGCAGCTGTTCATAACGATACTGCTGTCCACCAATCAAAAGTGCATCTCTTCATAACAATACTGCTGTCCACCAATCAAAAGTGCATCTCTTCATAACAATACTGCTGTCCACCAATCAAAAGTGCACCTCTTCATAACAATACTGCTGTCCACCAATCAAAAGTGCACCTCTTCATAACAATACTGCTGTCCACCAATCAAAAGTGCACCTCTTCATAGCAATACTGCTGTCCACCAATCAAAAGTGCACCTCTTCATAACAATACTGCTGTCCACCAATCAAAAGTGCACCTCTTCATAACAATACTGCTGTCCACCAATCAAAAGTGCACCTCTTCATAACAATACTGCTGTCCACCAATCAAAAGTGCACCTCTTCATAGCAATACTGCTGTCCACCAATCAAAAGTGCACCTCTTCATAACAATACTGCTGTCCACCAATCAAAAGTGCACCTCTTCATAACAATACTGCTGTCCACCAATCAAAAGTGCATCTCTTCATAACGATACTGCTGTCCATCAATCAAAAGTGCACCTCTTCATAACAATACTGCTGTCCACCAATCAAAAGCGCATCTCTTCATAACAATGCTTCTGTCCACCAATCAAAAGTGCACCTCTTCATAACGATACTGCTGTCCATCAATCAGAAGTGCACCTCTTCATAACAATACTGCTGTCCACCAATCAAAAGTGCACCTCTTCATAACGATACTGCTGTCCATCAATCAAAAGTGCACCTCTTCATAACAGTACTGCTGTCCACGAATCAGAAGTGCACCTTTTCATAACAATACTGCTTCCACCAATCAAAAGTGCACCTATTCATAACAATACTGCTGTCCAGCAATCAAAAGTGCACCTCTTCATAACAATACTGCTGTCCAGCAATCAAAAGTGCACCTCTTCATAACAATACTGCTGTCCATCAATCAAAAGTGCACCTCTTCATAACAATACTGCTGTCCAGCAATCAAAAGTGCACCTCTTCATAACAATACTGCTTCCACCAATCAAAAGTGCACCTCTTCATAACAATACTGCTGTCCAGCAATCAAAAGTGCACCTCTTCATAACAATACTGCTGTCCAGCAATCAAAAGTGCACCTATTCATAACAATACTGCTGTCCACAATCAAAAGTGCACCTCTTCATAACAATACTGCTGTCCAGCAATCAAAAGTGCACCTCTTCATAACAATACTGCTGTCCACCAATCAAAAGTGCACCTCTTCATAACAATACTGCTGTCCACCAATCAAAAGTGCACCTATTCATAACAATACTGCTGTCCAGCAATCAAAAGTGCACCTCTTCATAACGGTACTGCTGTCCACGAATCAGAAGTGCACCTTTTCATAACAACACTGCTGTCCAGCAATCAAAAGATCCACATGTAGCTATCAATAGTTTGCCGTTTGCGTACTTTCACACGCGGCTGAAAACGAAACTATCGATCCTTGTATGTTCAATCGAATAACAATTAGTTCGAGTTTAGAAAAGGTAAAAATTCTAATAAATTCAGTTTGTCTTCGGTTTTGAAAGTGTACTTTTTTAAAGGTTATAGCGTATACATAACCTCTTTCATCGTGCCAAGGCCAACGTAACAATAACATCAATAATTTCGCAGTTGCAGGCCTAACTATGTACAATTGATTAACAAATACATGTCGATGGCAATAACCTGTAGCGTAGAATATGAAATACATTTTTTACTAAGACACGTGGTCGAGGATAAATCGACGTTTGAAGCTTGAGTATAACTGCAATTAAGCTCTGGTCGCATAATGTAACAATTTTTGACCGAGCAACATTAATGGTTATACAGAATATACAGGAAGAGCATAAAACCTCCGAACGAACTGCGCGGTGTTTTGCCTGTCCCCGCCGCTATCACAGAAAGGCGCGGATGAAACCATACCACCATAAAACTGCTTTTAAAGGCTTTAGTTACTAACTTTATGGAAGGAGATGCTGAAACTGGTCACCGTCGTTGTCCATACATTTTGACACGTCTTTAGGAAACTATCCATCACTCGCCGTAGTTCACGTTGAGAAGTGCTGGTGTTTTCCTAGCGGATTTATTTTAATTCTTCCAGGGCGCGTGTGTGGTGTGTGGGTCTGTCTTATATATCTAGTTTATGTTTAAATTTACCCCAGAGATAGAAATCGCAGGGACCTAGGTCGGAGGACCTGGGGGGCCACAAATCTCTACTGATAATTGAGCCCTGAAACACACTGGAAATCTTTCCGCAAATCGCACTTTCACTAGGCGAGCTGACTGAGTTAACACATAGCATCATGAGTAAATACACGCTGTGCAGTGTTGAACATATAGACTTTGTGACTAAGTGCGTGACAAAATAATAAGTCACTCGTAATAGCTGAACCACATCACATGAGATGGCCGTGAGTCTGGTGGTTCTGTGATGACTTCTGATGCTAATGCTGAATACTGCAGAGGGTTCTGAAGTGCTCTTGTGCAGTGAGAATTCCAAACTCATGGTGAACTTGTTTGTTTCTTACATATTAAAGGACATTGCTCACTTTCCGAAGGAATTTCTTTTGTAGGTATAAGTTGTAGACGATGAATATACGTTTTCCTGGCTGAGCAGCAGCGTATGAGACCAGTGGACGTATTAAGAACTTGAATACAGAGTTGAACATTGAAGACCAAGTGGACACAGTCTGGTGTCGGCAAGTGTGCCAGGATAATTGGCTTATGCGTGTTGCGGAACTAAATGTCCTAAACGTAATATGCAAGTATTGCAGGGTCGCTTGTATTTGTTGGAATGCTTTTATGCTTATAACCTTAGAGTAAATGCAAAAGTTAGTTATATGAACGCAGTTCAATGATCGCGCTGGACATAGGCGTGTATTGGCGGCAACTCTGAACAACAGAATACAGTAAATGTCCTTAAAAGATTTAACTACTACATTTATGGTGTTAACCCATGACACCCAAAAATTCGATAGCGAGATCTCACTGGAAATAGTATGTTTTTGAATTCCCTGAATCCAAAAGAAAAAATCTGTGTAGCACTCACATGACTTTCTCTACTCTTGTACTAACCATTCTTACAAACTTTTATTCCTGCATCTTCTTCGTGTTAGTTGAGGTAAACATTTGCAGAAATTATCTTATTTGTTATTTCCTTGTAGGTACAAGGGGAATATTAGAATACAGTAGACTTTGTGCGATAGTCAAATGTTTTAAAGCTTTGAGATTCCGTTCTCTTTGCACGCTTAACATATACAAATTGAATAACGAAGTCCCGTTTGGCAGAAGTGTAAGTTCTCCAAAACTCACACAAATAACAAGGAATATCCCCGGAAATGTTCACCCTACAAAATAGAAGTTATTTGGACATAAATTGTGAGTTTTAGGAAGATCTACATTTTTCTTTAATAAGATTTGTTCTGCCTCTTACGGTTTACCAGTTATGCAAACGTCATCCAGAGTATATAGGACTTCATGGGCTATAGTCAGAAAATTCAAAATTTCATTTGTCATAAAAATATTTCAAACATATGACATTTTAATCAAAATCGTTCGAGCCATGTTCAAGAAAATAAAATTTTACGAAAAATTTTCCATGTAAATGTTAGTTTAGGATGGAGGAATTTTCTTCAAAATCTTCGTGTCGCATCCTTGAATGACATTAAACTTAAATACCAAATTTGGTTTTTAACTGACTTTTCGTGTTTGAGTTATGCTATCCACAGACAGACAGACACACACACAGACAGACAGACACACACAGACACACACACAGACAGACAGACACACACAGACAGACAGACAGACAGACAGACAGACACACACACAGACAGACACACACACAGACAGACAGACTCACACAGACAGACACACACACAGACAGACACACACAGACAGACAGACACACACAGACAGACACACACAGACAGACACACACAGACAGACAGACACACACACACAGACAGACAGACACACACAGACAGACAGACACACAGACACACACACAGACAGACAGACACACACACAGACAGACACACACAGACAGACAGACAGACACACACAGACAGACAGACACACACACAGACAGACACACACACAGACAGACACACACAGACAGACACACACACAGACAGACACACACAGACAGACACACACACAGACAGACACACACAGACAGACACACAGACAGACACACACACAGACAGACAGACACACACACAGACAGACAGACACACACACACAGACAGACAGACACACACACACAGACAGACACACAGACAGACAGACACACACACAGACAGACACACATAGACACACACAGACAGACAGACACACAGACACACACACAGACAGACACACACAGACAGACACACACACAGACACACACACAGACACACACAGATACACACAGACACACACACACAGACAGACACACACACACAGACAGACAGACACACACACACACACACACACACACACTCACACTGTAGACCTTTTCCTTAAGGTCTCCCGCGCGTCTGTGCCCCAACAGGATGACTAAAAAATGAAAACCAATCTTGTTATTTAAATTCAGTAGCTATTAAAGATGTTCACGAAGATCTCCGAAACCAAACCGGTGTTAAATGGAACATTTTCGAAATATATTCTTATTTTTTCAAAAATAGCTGTCATAATTTTGTTATTCAAATCCAGTAGCTATTAAAGATGCAACTCGAAGATGTTCACGAAGATCTCCGAAACCAAACCGGTCTTACATGGATCATTTTTGAAATATTTTCTTATTTTTTCAAAAATAGCTCTAATGATTTTCTGTGGAGTGAGCCTTGTTGTAGGTATGTTTATATTTTCCGGTACTTATACTTTTCTCACTCAAAGTCTACTTATTCCACATTCTCCTTGCACCTGCATAAAGATGTTCTTTTCTTCATGTTACGCACAATCGCCTGTTTTATCCATGAATCATTTCATCTTTCCATCCCTTTTGTGATCGTCCTGGACTTCTTCCTTCCAGGACTTTGTCTCTCGCTATTTTCACTAATCGTTCATCTGGCATCCTGGATATACGTATGTGCATTCCATTCCCCCTTCCTTCTTTCTAACCATTTAGTCTTACATATCTCTCTCATTTCTTCATTTCTTACTTTATCGTACATTGTCTTTCCAACTTTGTTCCTAACACTTTCATTTCCATCATTAGGCGCGTTCTTGTCGTCGGACTACTGTTCTATAAATGTATATTTCTCCATACTACGTAGATCATTAATATATAGCTACAGATATTTACAATTTGATTGTTAATTTCTTGGGGTAGATTTCCTCCACTAGTAATATTAACACCTGTTCTATAATGTTGTTTTCAATTTCTAATTTACACCTCAACAGTTCTTTACTGACCGTCAATACTTTTGTTTTATTTATGGAGATTTTCCATTTTCCAGAACAGTCGTACCAGAGTCTTTGCAGGTTATCCTCCGTGTCCGCCGCAAGTAGTAACGATTTGTTATATGTTGTTGATGTTATTGTGAGACGAACGTAGAGGTGTTGTTTAGCTTTTATTAATGTTCGTTGGAAGGAAAGTCTTCACCAAGTTTTGTTACTCTCGTCCCGGCCAGCTGTAGGGGTCTATTACTGTTGTCACAGACATTAGTACGGGTCTATCTTATACAGGAAACAAGCAATATTGTTTTAATGGATGTTTTGAACAATTTATGAACACTTAAAAATCAGTATCCTTCTCATGAAACACTTTTACAATTGTCTCGCTAAATGTGGCGGACTTCTTCGCCAACAGACGAAATGGCTAGGCACAGCCAATGATTGTGAAAAGTCAATGTTGTTTTCTAACCTCGCCGCACTCGATTGATCTCAGTCAATTACTGACAATATAGTTCCTTTTTATGAATATCACAATTTGACAATTAATTATCCACGTTTCGATTTACGATTATTATTTCTCGTCGTTATAATGTCGATCCAAATTCTGTTCACACACGAACAAAAGAAGTCAGCCTAAACTGCCTATAGTTTAACATGGTTATTTCAGAGGCTGGGCTTTCTGTTGCCTCCAGATTTACAATCTGAATCATTTCAGAGGACTTACACTAAAATACTGCCTCAAGTACAACATAGCAATAAAATAGTTTCTATAAAGGTTTGATAGAGGAGTAAACATTTGTAAGAGTAGTAGAGAAAGTCATGTGAGTGTAACAGTTGACATTTGTTTATGAATACCATAGATTGTGAGCACATGTGGCTGAGAGAAGTTGTCAATGAAGGATGTTCCTTCCATACGAAACAAGATAATTGTAGACGGGATGGGACGGTTTCCGTGTGTTGACTTTAACACTTGGCGAAGGGGAAGTTGGAGGGGTGGAGGGGTGGCTTGACAGCTTCTTGAGCAGGGTCAATTGCGTCAAATCGCGCAAATTAACCTAAGTTTACATTACGTTGGTTACATGAGCTGGGATCGTGCAGCGCAGTTGGTCCTTCCAGGAAGGAGGACAAATCCAGGACAAGAGCGTTCCAACTCCACCAAGGTCGGCTCATCGGCCTCAAGGTCGTTGACGGTCGACTCCTGGGCCCACAAACTTACTTACTTTCCATCCACACATAGTTCGATATTACTTGTGATATGTGTTTCAGGCCCTCTGTGCTTCTATCTCTCTTATAGTGCATTCCTTGCATCGAGCATATTACATCCAAGGGAAACTTTGAGTTATTTACCGTCCGAAGCTGTTACTTCAAAATACTGAGCTTCAGCGAGACTACGAGCGACACGAACATTTGTTGAGCTTCATGTTTCCAAAGGGACAAATGAAATTTCTGTACATTTGACAACTACTTTGTAATGTGTTGCAAATTGACACTGTGTAGTTTTTCTATTTGCTTTAATAGAATGTTAATTATTTAAAGTTCAATATCACGGACCCTCCACCATACAGCCCTGACCCAGAACCTTGATTTCTTTTGTATTTGTCATAATTGAATCTACTCTTATGCGAAATCTGCGCACTCATAGTCCTAATACCTTGTATATATGTAGTCCTTAAACACCTAGTTATGTATCTCAGGACGTCAATAAATACCAAGAGGAAGAAGTGGAAGAGGAGGAACAGGGGATGGAGGTGAAGGAGGAAGAGGGGAAGAGGAGGAGAAAGAGGAGAAACAGGGATGGAGGCGAAGGAGGAAGAGGGAGGAAGGGGGGAAGAAAAGGAGAAAGAGGAGGAAGAAGAGGAGGAACAGGGCATGGAGAGGAAGATGAAAACGAGGGGAAGAGGAGGGGAAGAAGAGGAAGAGGAGCAGAAAGAGGAGGAACAGGAAATGGAGGGGAAGAGGAGGGGAAGAAAAGGAAGAGGTGCAGAAAGAGGAGGAAGAGGAGGAACAGGAGATGGAGAGGAAGAGGTAGAGGAGAGGGGAAGGGGAAGAGGAGGAACAGGGCATGGAGAGGAAGAGGAAGAAGGGAGGAAAAGGAGCAGAAAAAGGGGAAAGAGAGGAGGAACAGGGCATGGAGAGCAAGAAGGGAAGAAAAGGAGAAGAAAGAGGAGGAACAGGAAGAGGGGAAGATGAGGGGGAGAAAGAAAAGGAAGGGGAGGAAGAGGGGAGCATGAAGAGGAAGAAGAGGAGAAAGGGGAAGACGAGAACGGCGAAGAGGAGGATGAGGAAGGAGGATGAAGAGAAGGAAGAGGAAGGAGAAGGGGGAAGAGAAGAAATAGGAAAGAGGGGGAAGAGAGGAAGAAAGAGAAAAGCATGATGAGGAAGAGGGAACAAGGAAAGGTGGCAGAGGGTAGGGGAAGAATAAGAGAAGGCAGAGAAAGGAGGAGGAGGAGCAGAAGAAGAGTAAATTCCTGGAAATTGCCGTTGCATTCTGTTGGCCATCCCTAGTACGCAATAAACAGCTGAAGAACATGCCTCGCATTGACGGATGATAAACAGCATGCTGCTGAGACTGAGAAATCTTTTCGATTAATGCCAACTTAATTGTATGATAAAGTGATGAAGTAGGTTTCTTCACCTTTCGGCACCGCGCACGCGCAGTGAGTTATCGCTTCCTGTTCACATAACGGGGTCGCACATGAAATATAATACAGATAGCGTACTGCATGATGGAATGTTATATGCAACTTCTGTCAACCTCTCAGCAAAATATACTGTCCAGGAACTAAGTGCGCAGCAGAATTGAGTCTCCGAAACAAGAGGCTGCCATCATCCACACAGGTCGTACAAGCAGGAGCAACTACGCACACCATAACGACAACGGCAACGGGAAGCAAGGCACCACTCAACAGTTTGCTTCACAACAGCCGGCAACGAGAACGGCAAGGTACATTATGGTTCAGCTTATCGATACGAAGTGGAAGTCGATATTGCGCATTGGGAATTCATTTGTTCTTAACTGACCAATTATATTTTGTTAGTTTTCGACTAGAGAGAGCTTTAGTGGCCGTTTCATGGTACGGCCACTGAGTAATTTGTACAGCCAAAAGTCTAATATGCTTAATATGAATCTGACATGCCGTGCCCAGTAACGGGAACAGAAAGTTACATGTTGGCCAAGTTCTTCATTGATTGCTTTCATCTTCTTCGTCGGTCTGGGTGGCTCATTTGGTTAGAGGCGGTCCTAATGATCCCAAGGTCGCGGGTTCAACTCCGGCCCAAACCCAGGGTTTTGTGTACTTAAAAACGACAGCTCCGTGTCAGTAGATTTAGTGGTGCGTAAATGAACTCCTGCGGGACGAAATTCCGGCACACCGGCGACGCTGATATTATGGCAATTGACTGCGCCGTTAAACAATAAAATAATTTGTCTTCTTTCCCGTTCCTAGAGTCAGGGACAGTTTCCCGTCGGTTGTGAACACTTCCATTTGAATACATGTATACCTACATTCTCGTACTGGTTACCGTTACCGTTGCCGTTGCCGGTGGTTATGAACCAGCCTATAGTCTGTTAGGTATGATACAGTGTCTATCACTTAAACATGGAAATTCTAAAAATGTTATCAACTCGTGTAGCAGAACGATAATTCATAACGTTTTGAAATTTTGACATTTAAACCAAAATGTTACATACATTTTTGAGAAAATACCAATAACTGACAATGTCCATGTAAAGGATAGCTTAGAGAGGGAGAATTTTCTTCAAAATCTTCGTGTCGCATCCTTAAAAGACATTAAACTTAAATACAAACTTTGGTTTTTAACCGACTTTCGTTTTTGAATCATGCTGTACACAGACACACACACACACACACACACACACACACACACACACACACAAACACACACACACACACGGACCTTTTTCTAAAAAAATTTTTTTCGATTCAGGGAGCCTCAAAACATGCATTTCCGGTGAAATCTCGACATCGAATTTTTGGGTGTAATACAATACTTCCTCTACTTTACTATGCGTAGCAGAGAAAGTAACAAAATGGAAAAAGGTCGTCGAGTTATTGAGAAGCAAGTTATGGGAGGTTCGCTGTATTGAGTAATGCAAATCTGGAATTCTCATTTCCCAACAGCCGTCGTTTTCTTGACATTGCAAATTTGCCTTGTTTTACGAATGAGCTGGCGACGATGCTGAACTACCTAAAGGACAGTTATTGATATACGACGGCCAAGGAAGCCGGATCTGCGGCTGTGGAATGATGACCAATCATAACAGAGAAATTACTTATTGGCCAACCACCAGGCGGGCTAACAACGGGAGTGGCTGATGAAAAACGCGAACCACTGTCATAAATAACAGAACAGTTTATTTAACTCGCTCGATTCTTCTTTGTATTTGTGTGTACAGGATGTTTAAAAGAAGCGTAATACCCTGGGCCCTAGGGGCCCCTGCTTCTGAGAAGTGTTCCACTATGTAGGCGCAATGCCAGCCAATGGATACTCAAAAGTTCATACATGTTTGAGACTCCCTGAATTAAAAGAAGCATTTTTCCTTTCTCTGCTCATGTGGCCCGCATTCGGGAGGTCATGAGGTCGATCCCCGTGGCCGCGCACTCCGTGGTTTCCCCAAGTCACTTAGGTGAATGCTGGGGTCTACTATTTCACACCATGATTTCCTTTCCATCATTTTCCTTCATTCCATTTTCTTATCTTTCAGGTGTTCTTCCAGGCGTATAGTGTTGTCAGTGCCGGGCAGATGGCGTGGATGATTGCGCGTGGTAACTGCTGTTCTCGGCGCTAGGTGGCGTTTGGCCGGATTTGAACCCGCTACCTTGGGATCAGTAGGCAAGCGTGTAACCAACTGAGCCTCTCAAATCGACCCTGCCGCCGGGATGAAGAGGTCTCAGCACTTGTTAGGGACTTCCGCGTGTCCCTGTGGCCTCTATAGCTACGAACCTTCACTTCCCTCAATCCAATAAAAAAGCATTCTGACAAGAAGGTCCGTATTAAAATGGTTAAAAAGCCAAAATGTAACTTTATATGACCCATGAGAATTGCACAATTTTCATTGCCAATGATAAAATCGTGCTTCTCTTGTATTTTCCATGGATAAAAACCACAAACAGGGCCCTGCTCATTACATAGCGACTAGCTCTTAAAGTATTTGATTGTCTCGTATTCCTATTGCATCTACCAGAATACATTTATATGTTTTGTAGTGTTTAACGCCCGGTTTTACTACTACGGCACCGCAGGCGGTGACACTGATGATACATGGAATGAAGATGGAGTAACGGTGGAATCAGATGGCGGGGAAAGCCGGAGAACCCGGAGGAAACCCGTCACAGCGCCGCTTTGTCCACCACGAATACTACACATAGGTTCCTGGGATCGAACCCGGGTCGTCTAGGTGGTAGGCGAACGCTCTAACCATTCAGCCACGGCGCCGCCTCCCTTCATATATTCTATGATCAATACAACTACCACATGTAACATTCATACGGTTATCTCTACTCACTTCTTTTATGAAACACAATTACATTTCTTTCTCTACTCCCTCTTCTACAAACAATTCATACAATTTTCTGTATGATGGGCATAGAAATGCAACGTGTTACATTCACACAGCTTTCTCTACTCACCTTTCTTCCTGTGATATTTGCGGATTTCAACGCTGCTTTTGATAGTGTCTTTCCGGTGCATTTATTTTGGTTTCTTTATAGTACGCAGCGTAAGTCTAAATGCTGTAGGGATAAAGTCGCCAAAGCAGAGTGTGTAGAGAAAGTCGTGTGACTGCAACACATGAGATTTTTCCTCGTTAGCAGGTCCGAGAACAAAGACAGACTTTGGCATGCGAGGAGCGAGTGCAGTCACGGAAGAGTTCCACGAATTTGCTGCTATGTGCAAACCCGACCTTTCAATGGCTGCCAGATAACAAGATAAAAGTCAACTTATATTAAACAACTTTATTGGCGAAAACCAAGGAAGCATAATAATTTAATTCCAGTCAAATGTCAGAAGGCAAGTTCCTGACCTTTGTAACCGACTGTGTGAAGTTAAGTGTACACTCACCCCCGTTAATGCCTTCCACCCTGGCAGTGACGCCCTGAGGCATGCGACATGGATCTATTGTACTCGTATAGGGGCAGTTCCCAAGCATTCAATATGGCCGACTTTACCAGTAAACACGGCGTGAAAGCTTTTAGGGCTACTTGTAGATGAAATCGCTTGAAATGGTCTAACCAACTAAATTATATAGATAAAACTTAGATGTGTTACACTCACATGACTTTCTCTACTCTTGTACTAACCATTCTTACAAACTCTTATTCCTATATCTTCTTCGTGTTAGTTAAGATAAACATTTGCACAAATTATCTTATTGCTTATTTCCTTGTAGGTACAAGGGGAATATTAGAATACAGTAGACTTTGAGCGATAGTCAAATATGTTAAAGCTTTCATAGCCCGTTCTGTTTACACGGTTATGAATAACGTTTCATTTGACACAAGTGTTGTTCTCCAAAACTCACAAATAACAAGGAATATCTCCGAAGTGGTTCACTCTTCAAAAAAAATTATTTAGACATAAATTTTGCAAAATCTACATATTTTAACCGACTTTTCGTTTTTATTTTCTCTACTGGTAAGTAGAAGTATTGTATTCCACCCAAAAATTCGATGTCAACATCCTACCGAAAATATGTTTTGAGATCCCCAGAATCCCATAAAAAACATTTTTAGAAAAAGTGTATATTACTAAATTCGTTTTGTGTATAACAGTCAATACAGGACCCGACTGCCGCAATCGCCACCTCTGCCCACAGCGGGCGTCATAAGTAGAGTGCATCATTAGAGAATGGGACGTGGTTAAGGCTCCCGCCCAACGGAGTTGTGAGCAGAGAATCAGCGTGCATTAAAATAGGTCTAGTCTCTTCTAGTCTCTTTGACCTTTAGGTCAATGTATTCTAGTCCACGTGTCCATATGGGAAGTAGAAAACAATACATCGTATTAATGAGCCAGATGATCAGTTAATACTAAAATGATTGATTTCCCAGTCGTAAACAATCCCTTTTTGTAGCTGTACGCTTACCGTAGACTAAGTAACCAACACGAAGCAATAGAACCTCTGATGTTAGGAAACGAAAGCTGCTATTACGTAATTCCCCGGCCATGTTGTCAACAGTGGCTTATTGCTCCAGAGTGCCAAATATTAACTATACTGTTAAATCATAATCAATTATGTCAATAAAACAACAGGCAACAACGGAAATAATTAAATCACCATAGGCACAAACTTCTCAAAAGCCATAATAGGTCCTTAGGTACTAAAAGCTACACTTCATAAAATAGGGGGGGGGGGGGGGGGGGAAAGTCACTATAAAGTTAGGACATTTTATTCCATTTAGCACGAAAAGCCTACCATAACAAAGTACAGAAATAAACTCATGCATAGCTTACTGTAATATATTATTCTAAGTACAAGAAACCACAACGAGCATGGCTCCCATGTGGTCTAGTGGCTAGGATACCTGGCTTTCACCCAGGAGGCCCGGGTTCGATTCCCGGCATGGGAACAATATTTTATGTACATTAGTATTACTTGCCACAGTATATAGTTACGAAGAATTTGGTCAGATGAATTAAAAGAGATATAGTGAACAAGACAAAATACATGTTACATCAAATATTTAGGAGAATAGTCACTAGCGACATCTTTGTGGTTATTTATGTATATTTAAGCACAGTAAGTAGACAGAATATTATATATCAATCAAGAATTCGATATCGAAATTACATCGGAAATTGAGAGCCCTTGAATCCAAACAAGAATTTTAAACTAAACACCCACCTGTGTGTGTGCGCGCGACTGTGAACAGAATGACTCAAAAATGAAAATTTGGTTAAATGCGAAACTTAGTACACTATAAACCCTTTTATCTATTTATCTTTTATTTTTGAAAGTTGAGTTTAAAATTTTGTTCAAAGTTCGCTACCGCTAGCGTTGACCTTGACCACTGCATTGCTAAGAATTTCCCGATATAACGAAAAAGCGTTGTGAATTATGTATGTCGCCAAAGAAAACTTACTGACGCCTTACTGCACCTGACGCCTTCGCTGATACCTGCGACCCTGAAAGGAATAACGCAGTGCGACATCAAGCTTTTAGAGAAAATTCCTCCACCCTAAACCACACTTTACATGGAACATTTTTCAAAGATTTTGATTTTCACAAAAACGGCTCTAACGACTTTGATTAAGGTGGCATATGTTTGAGATATTTTTATGGCAAATGAAATGTATATTTTGAACTTTCTGCCTATAGCCCCTCTAGTCCTGCTTACTCTGGATGACCATTTATAACTGGCAAACCTTAAGAGATAGACCAAATCTTACTGTACAACAAAATGTAGATCTTTCTAAAACGACCAAATCTTACTGTACAACAAAATGTAGATCTTTCTAAAACACAACTTATGTCCAAATGCATTTCTGTGTAGTGAACCACTTCGGAGATATTCCTTTTATTACTTTCTCTACTGTTAAGTAGGGGAAGTATTGTAGCACCCAAAAATTCGATGTGGAGATTTCACCTGAAATATGTTTTGAGGCCCCCTAAATCCAAAAAAAGCATTTTTAGAAAAAGGTTCGTGTGTGTGTGTCTGTGTGTCAGTCTGTGGACAGCATAGCTCAAAAACGAAAAGTTGGTTAAAAACCAAAGTTGGTATTTAAGTTCAATGTCTTTCAAGGATGCGACATGAAGATTTTGAAGAAAATAGCCCCAGCCTAAACTACCCTTTATATGGAAAATTTTTCGAAAATTTTGATTTTCTTGAAAATGGCTCTTAACGATTTTGATTAAAATGTCCTATGTTTGAGATATTTTTATGACAAATGAAATGTATATCTTGAATTTTCTGGCTATAGCCCATGTAGTCGTATTTACTCTGGACGACTTTTGCATAACTGGTAAACCGTTAGAGATAGACCAAATCATACTATACAAAACATGTAGATCTTGCTAAAATACACAATTTATGTCTCAATAAATTTTCTTGTAGGGTGAACCATTTCGGAGATATTCCTTGTTATTTGTGTGAGTTTCGGAAAACTTAGAACTTTCGTGAAATGGATCATCGTTGTTCATTTTTTTATATGTTAAGTGTGCAAAGACAACAGAATCTCAAAGCTTTAAAAGATTTGACTATCGCACAAAGCCTACAGTATTCCCATATTCCCCTTGTACCTACAAGTAAATAAGCAATAAGATAATTTGTACAAATGTTTATCTCAACTAACACGAAGAAGATATAGGAATAAGAGTTAGTAAGAATGGTTAGTACAAAAGTAGAGAAAGTCATGTGAGTGCAACACATCAGATTTTTTTTTGTGTGAGTTTTGCAATACTTATACGTTTCTCAAATGGATGGCCGATATTCACTTTTTTATTTCCTGGCCGTGAACAGAACTTCATATTCCCCTTGTACCTACAAGGAAATAAGCAATAAGATAATTTGTACAAATGTTTGTCTCAGCTAACACGAAGAAGATATAGGAATAAGAGTTTGTAAGAATGGTTAGTACAAGAGTAGAGAAAGTTATGTGAGTGTAACACAGCAGATTTTTGCTGTATAACATCTCGGCAACTAACCAAAAAGTAATTGTTTTGACAATATCGGCAGACTATTGAAGAGTTATTTCTGCAGCTTGTGTTTGAGAGTGCTTGCTGTATATTGGTTTAAGCTGTAAATTTTCAGTCAGTGTGAGCTAGTTCGTGGAAACGTAAATTGGACTGCAGATCGTCAGTTGTTGGTGTTTAGGACCAGCCTATATATAACTCCATCCGTACGTAGCTGGAATCCAAATTTCCCTATTTTAAGACCTTAATTTCCACCAATTACGGACAGCGCAACTCCTAAGAAAGAAAGCTCATAAAAAATGCACTTGATGGAGAAATAAGTCGTCTAATATAACGCGTTGAGGGGGGAGGGGCTCTATGACGTCATATAAGAGGGCAAAGGGTAATTATTTATGACGTGGTGGGGGTTAGGAGGTGTCGGGGAGGACAGCAGAAAGAAGTCTTTACTTAAAATGCTTTTAATGTGCATATTTTCGTTCCTTGGCGCCACGAATACCAGTACTAATACCCGTAAAACGAGGCAATATGGCCAACTTTTACAACATACGATATCTTACGTTTCAAGTATGCCCATGCATATTTGCAGTTTAGCTTTATTATGATATTCAAGTCTGCCCTACTCGTAGCAATGCACATATTTTTACTACAAGTAGAGCAAGTATTCTATTCCACCCAAAAATTCCATGTCGAGATTTCACCGGAAATATATGTTTTGAGGCCCCCCGTGTGTCTCTCTGTGTATGAACAGAATAACTCACAAACTAAGTCTATTAAGGACCAAAGTTGGTATTTATGTTTAATATGCTTCAAGGAGGCGGCACGAAGATTTTGAAGAAAATTCTTCGACCCTAAACTACCCTTTACATGGAAAATTTTTCGAATATTTTGATTTTCTCGAAAATGATTAACGATTTTGATTAAAATGCCATATGTTTGAGATATTTTTATGGCAAACGAAATGTATATTTTGAATTTTCTGGCTATGTCCATGTAGTCCTGTTTACTCTGGATGACTAGCATAACTGGTAAACCGTAAGAGATACACAAAATCTTACTATATAAAAATGTAGATCTTGCTAAAACACACAATTTATGTCTAAATACATTTTTTTTTGTAGAGTGAACCATTTCGGAGATACTCCTTATGTCGAGATTTCACCGGAAATATGTTTTGTGGCCCCCTGAATCCAAAAAAAGCATTTTTAGAAAAAGGTCCGTGTGTGTGTCTGTGTGTGTCAGTCTGTGGACAGCATAACTCAAAAACGAAAAGTCGGTTAAAAACCAAAGTTGGTATTTAAGTTTAATGTCTTTCAAGGATGCGACACGAAGATTTTGAAGAAAATAGCCCCACCCTACACTACCCTTTACATGGAAGATTTTTCGAAAATTTTGATTTTCTGGAAAATGGCTCTAACGATTTTCATTAAAATGTCATATGTTTGAGATATTTTGATGACAAATGAAATGTATATCTTGAATTTTCTGGCTATAGCCCCTGTAGTCGTATTTACTCTGGACGACTTTTGCATAACTGGTAAACTGTTAGAGATAGACCAAATCATACTATACAAAAAATGTAGATCTTGCTAAAATACACAATTTATGTTTCAATAAATTTTCTTGTAGGGTGAACCATTTCGGAGATATTCCTTGTTATGTGTGTGAGTTTCGGAAAACTTCTGCGAAATGCAATAACGTTGTTCATTTTTTTATATGTTAATCGTGCAAAGAGAACGGAATCTCAAAGGTCAAAAAGATTTGACTGTCGCACAAAGCCTTCTGTATTCTAATATTCCCCTTGTACCTACAAGGACATAAGCAATAAGATAATTTGTACGAATGTTTATCTCAACTAACATGGAGGTATAGGAATAAGAGTTTGTTAGAATGGTTAGTACAAGAGTAGAGAAAGTCATGTGAGTGCAACACATCAGATTTTTTATGTTAAGCGTGCAAAGAGAACGGCATCTCAAAGCTTTAAAATATTTGACTATCGCACAAAGTCTACTGTATTACCATATTCCCCTTGTACCTACAAAAAGAGCAGCAATAAGATAATTTCTGCAAATGTTTATCTCAACTAACACTAAGAAGATATAGGAATAAGAGTTTGTTAGAATGGTTAGTACAAGAGTAGAGAAAGTCATGTGAGTGCAACACATCAGATGTTTACATATGTCTAATTTGATTACCGTGTGGTATAGAAGAGTATAGGTTTAGTTAGAATAATTAGAGTTAATGGAGAGAAGTTTGGGGTAGGTATTTAGTGGGGCCTGGAGGAACGATCGACGGACGGACGAAGGGAAATGTGAAAGAAAATCGCTGAGTAGCAGCAATACTTGAGGTGACTACGGGCTGACGAGGTAGAAGTAAAACAAACAGCAGGCACCAAGGAGCACCTGAGATCCTACAAACAGGAAGTTGGGAATGCTTATATAGCGACCGGAAGTGCCTCTGAAGATGGTCACATCCGGGAGAGAGCTGTTTCCAAACGGAGACATTCTCCAATAATCTGATCAGTAGTCAAACCGACCAATTTGAGGGTATGCATAGGTGAAATTTCTAAATCTTGCAGTTGTATCTAAATTTTGACACTTGCTCTAGCAGGACCCGGGTGTTTATGACCTAAAAATTTTACAAATATGCAAAAAATTAGAAAATATAAGGATAAATATAGTCTAATTTTTTGTTTGCATTTTCGAAATTTACTTTAAAAATGTAGCACATGATCAATATTAGTTCTACTGTTCCATTTTTAATTTATTTAATTTCTCAATGCAGAGTTAATCCCCACGCTGCACAGAATGAAATAAATGTCATATTTTGAAGGGCGATCAAAAGGTAGCAAATTACATACATTTTAAATTTTTCAAAAGGGAAAGAAGGCGGCGCCGTGATCGAGTGGTTAGACCGTTCGCCTACCACCTAGGGGGCCCGGGTTCGATCTCAGGCACCCGCATGTGGTATTCGTGGTGGACGAAGCGGCGTTGGGCGGGTTTTCTCTGGGTTCTCCGGTTCCCGCCGCCAGTCATTCCACCTATTGCTCCGTGATCGCCTATCCATTCCGCCTACATTTCATATCATCCTCTTCCTCACTCTCATACTGACCCTAACTTCCAAGTGCTCACTCTGTGCTCCCCGACAGGCGTCTGACCCTAGGCACTGGCCTGTAAGACCCAAGGGGAAGGTAATCAGGTAAAGAAGAAGAAAAAGAGGAAACCAGCTTCTGTTTGCAAGTAATATTGTAACGAGAAAAAGATAGGAATATTACAAACAGGAGACGACTGCAAGTACATATGTGTAACTAGAATAGAAATATCAAATATGACAAAAATACGAAAATTTAAGAGTTTGTAAGAATAGTTAGTAGAAGAGTATAGAAAGTCATGTGAGTGCAGCACATGAGATTTTTATAGCTACAACTAAATTAGGATGAAGGATTTGCTGGTGTAGCGGGCCTTGAAAAACTATGCTGATGATCTCACTACATGTTTTGGCATAGGTTAAGAACTCTGAATAAAAAGTCGGTTGTAAATGGTGCGTGAGCGTTGACACAGGAAATTGTGTTTGTTTCAATACTGGGCCTGCTGATGAGATCCATTAGGAGTAACCGTTCCTTCCGCCTCTAATTATTGCCATAACTGATGGAAAATTGGACTTGCTGGCGGAATGATTCACAGAGCAGCATTCCTCTGTCAGTGGCTAGCTAGGGTGACCAAACTCTTACTGCTATATTCACTTTCTGGTGTAGGTACGTAAAGCAAGGCAACATCGTCATCTGGGTACCTACGTAAAACAAATGTAGTAAAATGCAAGAGTATCATGATCGGTTAGCAAGGCCTTCGTAGCTTCTCCTTTAACCCTCTCCAATGGGAGCAGTTCAGGGTTATCACACGTCCGGAAATTCCCGGACATACCCTGCATTTTTACTTTCTCTACTGGTAAGTAGGGGAAGTAGGTATTGTATTCCACCCAAAAATTCGATGTCGAGGTTTCACCGGAAAAAAAAAAAAAAAAAAAAAAGTCGGTTAAAAACCAAAGTTGGTATTTAAGTTTGTCTTTCAAGGATGCGATACGAAGATATTGAAGAAAATAGCCCCACCCTAAACTATCCTTTATATGGGAAATTATTCGAAAATTTTGATTTTCTTGAAAATGGCTCTAACGATTTTCATTAAAATGTCATATGTTTGAGATATTTTAATGACAAATGAAATGTATATCTTGAATTTTCTGGCTATAGCCCCTGTAGTTGTATTTACTCTGGACGACTTTTGTATAACTGGTAAACCGTTAGAGATAGACCAAATCATACTGTACAAAAAATGTAGATCTTGCTAAAATACATAATTTATGTCTCAATACATTTTCTTGTAGGTTGAACCATTTTGGAGACATTCCTTGTATGTGTGTGAGTTTCGGAAAACTTAGAACTTTCGTGAAATGGATCATCGTTGTTCATTGTTTTATATGTTAAGTGTGCAAAGACAACACAATCTCAAACATTTGCCTATCGCTCAAAGCCTACTGTATTCTAATATTCCCCTTGTACCTACAAGGAAATAAACAATAAGATAATTTGTACAAATGTTTATCTCAACTAACACGAAGAAGATACAGCAATAAGAGTTTGTAAGAATGGTTAGTACAAGAGTAGAGAAAGTCATGTGAGTGCAACACGTTATATTTTTAGAAAAAAAGTTTGTGTGTGTGCGTGCGTGTGTGCGTGTTGGTGTGTGTGCGTGCGTGCGTGCGTGTGTGCGTGCGTGTGTGTGTGCGCGCGCGTGAACAGTATAGTAATTTAATAAAACAGTTTCATTTCCTTAAGAGATTCTGTTTTACGTTTCGTAATGAATGCCATATTTTAGGTGTGTCCGTTTGAAAAGGGCTAACCGTTTTGGTGAAGGTATTAATTCCACATGGAAGGGAGGAAGGATGAGGTCCTCCAGATGAGCATTTTGTGTATCTAAAGTTAGTAAGATCATACAGACATCCCTTTCCTGTGCGTGTGTTTCCCTGTACTACTTCCGGTCCGTATGAGGCGAGGCGCAGGGCTATTTCTAGTTCACACAAATCAACAGCTCTTCATCCTGCTGGGTCGACAGCGAAAGCTTCCCCCTCCCCCTCCCCCTCCCCCCCACATCCGCTCTCTTCTGGTCCAGACATTGCTCCACACAACGCACGGCGCGGCGCGATGAATGGATGAACCAACTTGCTGCATTCATTGCTCCACGGCTTCACTTTTAAACTTCACTAACAAATTCATCTGCAGCCACGTGCTTAAGAATTACTGCGCGATAATCTACAAGAGTTTATATAGCCAGAAAATTCAAAATATACATTTTATTTGTCATAAAAATATCATAAACATATGGCATTTTAATCAAAATCGTTAGAACTATTTAAGAGGTGGAATCAGCAGTAGGCTTGTTGGCATAAATAAACAATAGCTCAGAAGTGACAAAGTGTTTTAACCAGATCTAAACTTTTTGTGGAATAAAATGTTGAGTTACCGTTCACCAGTTCTCCAAAAATCATGTGGGATGAAGGCCTCTGAGGGTAATCCCAGAAAGTTCAAGATGTACGTTTCATTTGTCATGGAAATTCGGACAATTCAGCTATGGTAATCCCCAAGTAAGCAATGTTGTCATCAAGGAAAGCAGCTGGTATCAAATTGTCGCCTACTAATGCTGAATAAATGTCACTTGTATGACTAATGAACAGGAAGTAGATAAGATTACCATCGGCTTAATGATGACTTTACCAACACATTTCCGTTCCACATACTCATGCGGTCTTTCTTCAGTACGAGCGCAATTTTTAGGTTTCAATCTATATTTACTTTCCTATGTATAATAAGTAGCGGAAGTATTGTATTAGACACAACATTTCTATGTCGACATTTCACCAGAAATATCTTTAGAGGCCCCCTGAATCCAAAATAGTTATTTATGATAAAAGGGTTAAAAGGAACATTTTACTGTGTGAGTAAGTGTGATTCCGAAACGCGACCGTAGGCCGAGGAGTTGAGGAAACCTACGAACAAAATAAAATCCTGTTAACACGTGCATCATGCACTACTTTCTAGACAATGCCGAATATTTATAGGTATATTATATATTATATGTAAATATACATTATTTACCTTTTTATGGTCATGCTAGTCATTGGACTGCGCTGTTCAGTTGTTGCCTTTTTTAGCATCAGTGTTACCAACACGATGACTTTCACAAAACCACAACATTCTACACAAAGAAGGCAGTGGAAAAATATTTTATTTTGCACCAGTGCAGAATGTGTTGTATGCAAAGTCGTATTGGTTTCTTGATTTTTTGGATAACAATTCTAATTTGAGTCTCTCTGCTGCTTGCGAAATTTCAATAGGTTCAGCATAGTCCATATTTACATTCAAAATGGCTCACCATTTCACACAAACGTTGCATAACTGAGATTCCTGGCCTACTTGAATGCGGCCATAGTCACATTCTGCAAGAAACCAAAGTTGGCATTATCAGAGTGTTAAAAGCTTTTGAGTACTGAATGGAAGAAATTGTGCTTTTAAAAAGTCCGACTTTTACTATCAATTGGCTAAAAAAACAATTTTATAAAAAAGATCTATCTGCGAACAGCACAAGTCAAAAACGAAAAATCGGTTAAAAATTACAGTTAGTATTTAAGTTTAGTAGCTTGCAAGGATGCAACACGAAAATTCTGAAGAACATTCCTCTTCCCTAAACTGCCCTTTACATGAAAACTTTGATTATCTTAAAAATGGCTAATGATTATGATTAAGAAGCTATATGTTTAAGATGTTTGTGTGGCAAATGAAATGTATATTTTCAATTTCTGGCTATAGCCTATGTAGTCCTGTTCACTCTGGATGACTTTTACATAACTGGTAAACCGTAAGGGATAGATCGAATTAATGCAGATCTCCTTAAAACACACAGTTTATGTCTAAATGCATTTTTTGTGGAGTGAACCATTTCAGAGATATTACTTCTTATTTGTGTGTTTTGCAATACTTAAATGTTTCTAAAATGGAAGTTGGTAGCGTACATTCTTATCTCTTGGGCATCAAAGAGAACGTAATTTCAAAGCCTTCATATAGCAACCAGCTTTAAAAGATTTGACTATCACTCAAATTCTACTATATTCCCGTTGCACCTACAAGCAAATAAGCTATAATTTCTGCAAATATTTATCTTGACTATCATTAAGAAGATAGAGTAGTTAGAGCTTGTAAGAATGGTTAGTACAAGAGTAGAGAAAATCACGTGAGTGCAACACATCAGATTTTCTTCGTTCGCTATTCAATTAACAACTGGTAGAAAGTTGAGAGCTACTTTCGTAAGTCTGTCATAGTCCATCCTCTCCACATGTAACAGCCAATTATTCCTACAGTATTGTTCATTTATAGATTTCACTTGCAGATCTGTTCTTATTTCAACATTATTTATGTGGTATAATTTTGTTTATCCTTTAGTTCTTCACAAGTATTTCATTTCACATCCTTGTAACTTAGTTTACATCTTCTTTGTTATAACCCAGGCTTCACTTCCAGGCTATAGCCAGAAAATTCAAAATTTACATTTTATTTGCCATAAAATATCTTAAACATGTTCCACTTTAATCAAAATCGTTATATAAATTTTCGAGAAAATTAGTTTTAATGTATTAGAGAAACTAAGAACGAATTTGTGTGTTGAGAATGCTGCAGTGAAGTTTTGGCAGGCAGCAGTTGGAGCAGGAAGTGAATTGGCTCTCGCTCGCTCGTTCGTTCGCTTGCCTGCAGATTTCTAATGAATGAGTTACTAGTGTCCCCCACTAGAACTGCTGGTTCAACCTTGAGTTGCTTTTGCCAGCACGCGAATGTCAAGGGGCAAAATAATATTATGCAAGGTTGATTCATTAACGTGATTCTAATCTGTAAGGCCACAGTTTTTGTGTTCAGTCATGGAATACTCCACACATCCTGCCAGTCAAACAGAATCATCACCACGACTTTATCACAAGGTTCACAGAGAGGTGTTAGCATCAGTCATGGAATACTCCACACATCCTGTCAGTCAAACAGAATCATCACCACGACTTTATCACAAGGTTCACAGAGAGGTGTTAGCATCAGTCATGGAATACTCCACACATCCTGTCAGTCAAACAGAATCATCACCACGACTTTATCACAAGGTTCACAGAGGAGTGTTAGCATCAGTCATGGAATACTCCACACATCCTGCCAGTCAAACAGAATCATCACCACGACTTTATCACAAGGTTCACAGAGAGGTGTTAGCATCAGTCATGGAATACTCCACACATCCTGCCAGTCAAACAGAATCATCACCACGACTTTATCACAAGGTTCACAGAGGAGTGTTAGCATCAGTCATGGAATACTCCACACATCCTGTCAGTCAAACAGAATCATCACCACGACTTTATCACAAGGTTCACAGAGAGGTGTTAGCATCAGTCATGGAATACTCCACACATCCTGTCAGTCAAACAGAATCATCACCACGACTTTATCACAAGGTTCACAGAGGAGTGTTAGCATCAGTCATGGAATACTCCACACATCCTGCCAGTCAAACAGAATCATCACCACGACTTTATCACAAGGTTCACAGAGAGGTGTTAGCATCAGTCATGGAATACTCCACACATCCTGTCAGTCAAACAGAATCATCACCACGACTTTATCACAAGGTTCACAGAGGAGTGTTAGCATCAGTCATGGAATACTCCACACATCCTGCCAGTCAAACAGAATCATCACCACGACTTTATCACAAGGTTCACAGAGAGGTGTTAGCATCAGTCATGGAATACTCCACACATCCTGTCAGTCAAACAGAATCATCACCACGACTTTATCACAAGGTTCACAGAGAGGTGTTAGCATCAGTCATGGAATACTCCACACATCCTGTCAGTCAAACAGAATCATCACCACGACTTTATCACAAGGTTCACAGAGGAGTGTTAGCATCAGTCATGGAATACTCCACACATCCTGCCAGTCAAACAGAATCATCACCACGACTTTATCACAAGGTTCACAGAGAGGTGTTAGCATCAGTCATGGAATACTCCACACATCCTGCCAGTCAAACAGAATCATCACCACGACTTTATCACAAGGTTCACAGAGGAGTGTTAGCATCAGTCATGGAATACTCCACACATCCTGTCAGTCAAACAGAATCATCACCACGACTTTATCACAAGGTTCACAGAGAGGTGTTAGCATCAGTCATGGAATACTCCACACATCCTGTCAGTCAAACAGAATCATCACCACGACTTTATCACAAGGTTCACAGAGGAGTGTTAGCATCAGTCATGGAATACTCCACACATCCTGCCAGTCAAACAGAATCATCACCACGACTTTATCACAAGGTTCACAGAGAGGTGTTAGCATCAGTCATGGAATACTCCACACATCCTGCCAGTCAAACAGAATCATCACCACGACTTTATCACAAGGTTCACAGAGAGGTGTTAGCATCAGTCATGGAATACTCCACACATCCTGTCAGTCAAACAGAATCATCACCACGACTTTATCACAAGGTTCACAGAGGAGTGTTAGCATCAGTCATGGAATACTCCACACATCCTGTCAGTCAAACAGAATCATCACCACGACTTTATCACAAGGTTCACAGAGAGGTGTTAGCATCAGTCATGGAATACTCCACACATCCTGCCAGTCAAACAGAATCATCACCACGACTTTATCACAAGGTTCACAGAGAGGTGTTAGCATCAGTCATGGAATACTCCACACATCCTGTCAGTCAAACAGAATCATCACCACGACTTTATCACAAGGTTCACAGAGAGGAGTGTTAGCATCAGTCATGGAATACTCCACACATCCTGCCAGTCAAACAGAATCATCACCACCACGACTTTATCACAAGGTTCACAGAGGAGTGTTAGCATCAGTCATGGAATACTCCACACATCCTGCCAGTCAAACAGAATCATCACCACGACTTTATCACAAGGTTCACAGAGGAGTGTTAGCATCAGTCATGGAATACTCCACACATCCTGCCAGTCAAACAGAATCATCACCACCACGACTTTATCACAAGGTTCACAGAGAGGAGTGTTAGCATCAGTCATGGAATACTCCACACATCCTGCCAGTCAAACAGAATCATCACCACCACGACTTTATCACAAGGTTCACAGAGGAGTGTTAGCATCAGTCATGGAATACTCCACACATCCTGCCAGTCAAACAGAATCATCACCACGACTTTATCACAAGGTTCACAGAGGAGTGTTAGCATCAGTCATGGAATACTCCACACATCCTGCCAGTCAAACAGAATCATCACCACCACGACTTTATCACAAGGTTCACAGAGGAGTGTTAGCATCAGTCATGGAATACTCCACACATCCTGTCAGTCAAACAGAATCATCACCACGACTTTATCACAAGGTTCACAGAGGAGTGTTAGCATCAGTCATGGAATACTCCACACATCCTGCCAGTCAAACAGAATCATCACCACCACGACTTTATCACAAGGTTCACAGAGGAGTGTTAGCATCAGTCATGGAATACTCCACACATCCTGCCAGTCAAACAGAATCATCACCACGACTTTATCACAAGGTTCACAGAGAGAGGAGTGTTAGCATCAGTCATGGAATACTCCACACATCCTGCCAGTCAAACAGAATCATCACCACGACTTTATCACAAGGTTCACAGAGAGAGGAGTGTTAGCATCAGTCATGGAATACTCCACACATCCTGCCAGTCAAACAGAATCATCACCACAACTTTATCACAAGGTTCACAGAGAGAGGAGTGTTAGCATCAGTCATGGAATACTCCACACATCCTGCCAGTCAAACAGAATCATCACCACGACTTTATCACAAGGTTCACAGAGGAGTGTTAGCATCAGTCATGGAATACTCCACACATCCTGCCAGTCAAACAGAATCATCACCACGACTTTATCACAAGGTTCACAGAGAGGTGTTAGCATCAGTCATGGAATACTCCACACATCCTGCCAGTCAAACAGAATCATCACCACGACTTTATCACAAGGTTCACAGAGAGAGGAGTGTTAGCATCAGTCATGGAATACTCCACACATCCTGCCAGTCAAACAGAATCATCACCACGACTTTATCACAAGGTTCACAGAGAGGAATGTTAGCATCAGTCATGGAATACTCCACACATCCTGCCAGTCAAACGGAATCATCACCACGACTTTATCACAAGGTTCACAGAGGAGTGTTAGCATCAGTCATGGAATACTCCACACATCCTGTCAGTCAAACAGAATCATCACCACGACTTTGTCACAAGGTTCACAGAGGAGTGTTAGCATCAGTCATGGAATACTCCACACATCCTGCCAGTCAAACAGAATCATCACCACGACTTTATCGCAAGGTTCACAGAGAGGTGTTAGTGTCTGGGGCCTTGAAACTCTGTGAGCCTATGCCCCTGGCAAGTAGGGGTGAGGTGAGAAGTTACTAAGGGTCCGTACCTGAGGACAGGCTACAGTATGTGTTAGGGTCCCTAAAGGATATGGTATGAAGCTCCCTAGAGGCGGCTCGTACACCGGTTTCCTCTTGAGGGAAGGGCAGGGACTCGGAGACTTCCCCTATTCGCAGAGCGAGGATTTACAAAGAGCAAATTCCCCGCCATGCACGCCGAAACTCCCGTCAACACTTGAAACCCTGTAACAACCAATCGGAGTGAGGTCAAATGGTGGGACAGAATATTCGGGAAAGGAATTTCGTATAATAGAGAGTTTTTGCCCACGTTTATTACACTTACCGTAAACGTTAAAGTCAGGTGGGCTACGTTCTACGTCAGTCTCCCGTAAAGAAGTAACGAATAACTCTACACCCTAAACTTCATTTAACGTGAGGTTTTACGCCGAACTGATTGTAGCAGAATGCCAGACTGCGTTTTAGTGTTACTTATGGTCTTTGATTAACGCGAGAAGTAATTGCAACAAACCCATATGACGATATTACTCTGTGGAAGGAAGTGCAAACAAAAGTGGTGCAACAGGCAAGAATTATCTTATATAAAGATGTATGCATAAACTTACCTGATACGACATAACCTCAATACATATGAAAATAGTGTTTGCATTATTGCATTATTCAATGGTTAATTGATTTAAATTCAGTTGTCGATATTGTTCATTTCTTCATCTACTAATACTACACAGTGAAATATCTTCAAATAATTCATAAGTGCCACCAAACGCTGTGCTATCTAGCAGTTGCTCCATTTTCCATACTACCATTAACGTAGCGCATTCTTCGGCGCATGCAGAAACTGTAACTGCTATAGTTACGTTATAGCATTACTGTAGTCGGTCACGTGACATTAGGGGATAGCGTATCAGAAAACATAGTATGGCAAAACTTCCTATTGACGCAAAACTGGTAAACGATAAGCCACAAATGAGAATGTACTGTAGAAAACAACAGTGTGGTGAATAAGCCATTTCCGAGATATTCGTCCAGTATGTTGTCATTGTTTCAAAGTCTTGCGGATATTCAGTTTTTCCTCACGATTGCACGAACAGAGGTAATTTTAAAGTCAATCCAGTTCTTAAATATCTGACTAAACTATTCCTTTTGTATCTATAAAGGAATGTGTAATGTAGTTATTTCTGTAAATGTTTATCTCTATTAAAACGAAGTGGTTAAAAAAATAGAAGTTCATAAGACTCCATTATATATCCATTATTCTATATACTTGTGTTTGAGGTTATGTATGTGTTCCTTATAAACTTCTACACCGTTACACTGATTTTGGCCAATCTTGACACAGATAGATAATCTTTGACACAAAGCAAAAGTTACTTTGTAGCTTAAAATTAGAAATTTCACACTATTTCACATAATTAATTATTAAAAATTATATAATGTCAACAAAAGTTCGTAAGGCCATCTATATCTTTGCCAACAGGAATCTTATTAAGCTCGAACATTGCCAACATAAGAATAATTATGTATGTTTTCATAGCCTCACAAAATAACAACGGGACATAGAGTTCATGTATTCGTTAATCTCCTCTCTGGCATCAAACATGGATTAATAAAACAGTCAAATGTCGTGTTCTTTTGTTTTGACTTTCGTATACTTTCTTACTGAGAATAACAAGGTTGTGTTGACGTTACTTATACTGCCATTACTTCTTTCCAATGAGATTTTCTCTATAAATAGCGACGAGGTAGCCTAAATATGACAACGTGGTACTCATCACTACACACTCTGGTGTTTGTGGTTATTCGACAGTGGCTTTGCATACTATTTTCTCGGCATTTTATTATGTTATATGTATATTGTTTACTTTCTCTACTATGTATAGTAAATAGAGAAAGTATTGTATTCCACCTAAAAATTCGGTGTGGAGGTTCAAACGGATATGTTTTGAGGCCCCCTGAATCTCCCCCCCCCCCCCCCCAAGAAAAGCATGTCCATGTGTGTGCGTATGTCTGTCTGTGGACAGCATAACTCAAAAACGAAAAGTCGGTTAAAAACCAAAGTTGTTATTTAATATTAATATCTCTCAAGGAAGCGACACGAAGAGTTTGAAGAAAATTCCTCCACCCTAAACTACTTTTAAGTTTTAGAAAATTTTTATTTTCTCTAAAATGGCTCTAGTAGCTTTGATTAAAATACTACATGTATAAGATATTTTATGACAAATAAAATGTATATGTTGAATTTTCTGGCTATAGCCCATATAGTGCCTCTGGCGCGGAGGACCCGGGTTCGATCCCCTGTACCAGCATGGGGATTTTATCCCCTCTGGGCGGTCTGGCACGGGGTGCACTCAGCCTCGTTAGGTCCTGGGGGGACCAATTGAGAAGCTACTTCATGGAGAAGTAGTGGCCCCAGGTCTAGAAGACCGCATAACCGGCCGGGAGGGCTCGGGGCGCTGACCACGTCCCACCCTCCAATACTGCACCTCACCAATGACGCCTGTAGTGGGGAGAGGTGGGGGACGCAGCGGCTGGGCGGTAGGCCTTGGCCCTTTGTGGGCTGTCGCGCCGGTGTTTAGTTTTAGCTTAGCCCATATAGTCCTGTTTATTCTGGATGACTTGAATAACTGATAATCCGTAAGAGATAGACAAATCTTACTATAACATTTAGATCTATAAAACACACAACTTTTGTCTAAAATTTTTTGAGTGAACCATTTCGGAGATATTCCTTGTTATTTATGTGAGTTTGGAGTTCCTAAGCTTTAGTGAAATGAAAGATCGTTATTCATGTTTTATATCTTAGCCGTGCAAAGAGAACGGAATTTCAAATCTTTAAAAGATTTGACTATCGCACAAAACCTACTGTATTCTAATATTCCCCTTGTACCTACAAGGAAATAAGTAGTAAGATAACTTGTACAAATGTTTATCTCAACTAACACGAAGAAGATATAGGAATAAGAGTTTGTAAGAATGGTTAGTACAAGAGTAGAGAAAGTCATGTGAGTGCAACACATCAAATTTTTTGTTTTTATAGTGTTCTGAGAGTATTGGTAATTGTCTAAGTTTTGGAATTTCTCCACAGAAACACAAGGCTATTGGACAAGTAGGGATAAATCGTCAAACCACAGACAGCGACAGGTATTTCAGCTAGTGAACAACAGAAAGGAAAGAAACTGGTGTGAATGCAACACATCAGATTTTATCTACCATTAATGTTTTTACTTGTGTGACATATTGTTGCACGTTTTCCGTCCTTGAAAAAGTAACTTGCCTGTGTTAAAGGTTATAAGTGACTTCGGATACAGAGAAGGAACCTGTTTTCTTGAAGCTAATGCGTTCTTAATGAGCATCGTTTTCAATGGTACAGGTATCCACATATCATCCCCAGTCCAAAGTTTGTCCAGAAGTCTTAATTGTGCCTGGTTCGTTCTACAAATGGCCAAAACGTTTCAGTGAAGTCCATGCGTTTTGCAGGCAGCAGTCCCAAACGTGTGCCAAGTCCATTGTCGTCATGGAAAAAAAAAAAAAAAAAAAAAAAAAAAAAAAAAAAAAAAAAAAAAAAAAAAAACTATTTTTCTCTTGAGCTGTAGACGTTTAGCATCCTTCAGTTGGTCCAGTAGTGAAGCAGGATTTTGTCCTTCTGGAGGTGGTTTGTGGGTACCACACCGTGAGAATTACAGAAAATCCCACCTATATATTTTCCTGTAGATGGGGCCGTGCTTGTTTTATTTGATGTACTTTCACACTATTTGAACTGTTCCTTCGTCTCTGCCGTGCAGTGATTAAGGCATGTTTAAGCTACTGTGAAGAATTGTCGAGGAAATGTATTGCAGATGTGCTTAAGCAAGTCTAAGAATCTTTGGTTCGTAGTTCTCAAATGCAGCGCCCATGAAGCGGAATGCTTCCTCATCCCCAAAACTTCATGTCGAATGTTGTGGACTCGATCCGTTAAGTGTGGTCTGGTAGTGTTGAGTTCGCAGAAGGCAAATCTGGATCACCCACCTTAGAGTCCAGACCTGGTTTCCACGCTTTTGGGCCGTTGATGAAGTTCCTGGCAGAATAGTGATTTACATGAAATGATCAAGTTATGACAACAGTCCTAGGGTTGTTCCACTGTCAACCGGGTGAATTCTACCACAGGGGCGTCTCAAATGGCTGTACTGCTGTGGGATTTATGTGGGGAAAATAGTGTAAGATACGCAGCGTATATATGTGTACTTATCTGTATGTACATACTTTCTGGTTCGCCCAATAGAAACTAGTTCACTAATTGGCCTCTATTAAATTTGTCATCCAGCTAAAATGTGATGTCAGTTCTCACAGAAACGTCTCTTGTATAATGCATGACTCCTACATTTGATTAAGGATTTTCTTGATTTTAAAAGAGAAATAAGTCCAAGACTAGTTTCTCTTTTGTACTCATAGATTGATGCTGGCTAATTGCGAAGAGTTACTGTATTCAGTAATTGTTCCTTCACTAAATATACGATTGACTTCAAAACCATGGTGATCGAAGTATTTCAAAAAGACAAGCAAAGCTATTGCTCATCCTGTCATTGTGAGCCTGGGATCACTCCTTCAAAGTATGAGAATCTAACCTACTTTGATTACTTGGAGACACGTGAATATATTATACTGTGCATCTTCTGACAAACAAATGTTTCATATACGAAACATATATATTTCGCATAACTGCCAAAAACCATTCTTCTCTATTCGCCCACTATCTCTCTGTTAAGTGTCTATCTCTCATTGCATCCAAAATTCCATACTTCCATATTACCTTAGGTCAGCCCTTTTTTCTTCTTCTTCTTCTTCTTCTTGCAATCCACTCATAAGCAATTTTTGGTATTCTGTTTTCCTGCATTCGCTTTACATGTCCAAACCTTATCAACTGTTTAGTCGAAATATCATATAGCATATTTTATGTCCATGTTCTATGTAATAATATTGTTTCTAATCTTCTCTCTTCTTGATATCCGAGCGGATCTCTCCAAACATTTCTGCTTATCCCATGACATTCCAGTGAAATGTGAGATTGCTTTTTTTCCTTTCTTTAATCTGTTCTTAATTTCTAACTCATTTTTCCATCATTTGTAATGTTATCATCACAATGCATCACCTATTTATCATATCTTGTTTATTTCTTCCTAATACCATGCAATTTGACTTTTAAAAATTAAATTTCAGACTCTACCCATATATTCTAAATCGTTATATTCTTGTGCCAATAATATCTCGTCGTCTGCAAATTGTAAGCAATAAATTATGTTTTCACCAACTTCTTCAATATACATTTTGAATAAAGTTGGTGATAAACATCATCCTTGTGTTAGCCCTTTTGACATTTCAAAACCTACTGACACTGTTACCCAGGTTAATTTTTCCAATGGACTTTTTATACAACTTTTGCATTGCATTTATCATATTACTTGATATACCTGTGTTTTCTAAATATTCCCATACTTTATTCAGTGGAACTGAATCAAAGGCTTTTTCCAGAAGGTTACCAATCGTTGATCTTCCTACCCTAAATCCAGATTGTTCTTCTGCTTCTTTGTTCTTATGTTGTTATTCCAATATTTCTTTTAGAGTCCATCCATAAATTCAACTCAAGGTATTAGAGTCAGTCCTCTCTTCACCATTTATACGTCCCTGGAATAGGTGTCTTAATAATTCGCACAGTTTTTTGTGCCATGTTTGATCAATTGTACAGAAATTCACCCACAACCATGAGCCTTGTTTTTTTAAACGTTGTATTGCTCGTTCTGCCATCAGAATATTAATATGAACATGCACGTTATTTTCAAAGTGTTATCTCCCCTGAATTTAAATTTAAATATTGTGGTCGATTTTAAGTTGGCAAATATTATTCTAAAATCCTTATTTATATAGATTCAAAGTATTCAAGTTTTATTTTCAACATCTGTGTATTTTCTCGCACATATCAGTTGATGTTAGTTTCGTTTGAGGAAAACCCATGAACTAAACAAACTGGGGCAAAGCACTGCAGATAGGCCAGTGTTACCTTTTGTAGGAAGGGATGAGGGATAGCACACCCTGGCGATGATGCGAGCAATTATGGAGGTGGTCCACTAACTTAAGGCAAACTACTGTTAAGATTATACCTAGGGGCCTCTACATGTGGCTTAGGTAATCACAAATGCACTAATGTACTGGTATTTTAACAAAAAATGCTAAAACTGTCCTAAGATATAATTAAAAATTTTCTTAACGGCTCCAGATTAAACGCATCCCATACCGATCAATGAGCCCATAAGCTCCGAGACCCTGGGGGCACCTACAGCCCAGGGGATGATTTTATTCCACGAAAGCATTGCTTCCGCTTTAATTGTTAGTGATACATTTTCAAACTGCACACGCAAATTACTACAAAGTTTGCACTTTTGTAAGTAGTCTCCTGGGGCCCCAACAGATGTCATGGAGTGTTTGCTGGTGGTCGATATTTAAATATAATGTCGATATATGCAATCTCGTTTTGTGGAAGTAAGGTATTTCTTGGGAGGTACAATTGGGACTGAAAAATTCAATGCCACAGCTGGGATTGAATCACAGACCCTCCACTTGCCAGGCGGGTGCTCTAATTACCATCTGAAGCAATTCCCTATGGGTAATGGAGATCATAAAATCAAATCAATTTATGTGTTTCTTATAAATAATTAGTTTAGTAGTTTAGTAAATAGTTTAGTAGTACGCGATGTTGCAGATGTTTTTAACATGGGCGTCGGCAGACCATTTTCCAGTGGGGGTGGGGGGGGGGGGTCGAATGTTGGAAGTTTGCAATTAAAAAATATTAACTCATTATTTTATTGGCAAAAGTTATAGTATTTGTATTGGATAGCCGTGTTAATTTGTGCTAAATAGAAATTGGTTTTACATCAAAACTAAAATAATAGCCTAATGGTTAATAATTGATTGCACATTGAGTGTATTATATTCCGGGGGGTCGCGACCCCCCTTGCCACCCCTATGGTTTTTAATGGAATGTTTGTTCGACTAGTTTCATTTCTAAATACAGAATTGCACCTGTTTTGGTAATTAGGAAAATGGCATTTACAGCAAGCATTTTTTTAAAAAAGTGTAAATTCCTTGTGTTTTACGGTAAAAGCATGACTGCAGCGAAGAGTAGTGAAACATGTCTGTAAAACTAACTTTCCTAAGACAGAAACAACAATTACTTTGCACTACAAACAAAAGCCATCCCTTTTTCCTTTTATTATTGTTTCCTTATCATATATTGTCACCACATATTACTGCGAAGAGAGAAACCTTTCCAAAGGCCGCTTCTACCGCCCCTCCGCAACACACCGAACACCGTCACCTGGTGCTTCAGTCCTCAAACAGAGGATACAGAAAAGTCGTGATAGTAAAGCAACCGCCTCAGGATTCGTCTACCGACGAGGGGAAACCAAGGAAAAACTCAGGGTCAGGAGTCGAAGCCCGGATGCGAGCGGGGCCTCTAAGAAAGGGGAAGTTTTGAATGTTTGGCACCCCTGTGTTAGCCTTAAGGTTTCCAGGTGCTCGTTTGGAACCCATGATCTTGTATTGTTTTAGAGTATTCGTTTGAGGAGACTAGAAAGTGGCTTTTGGAGGAGTTTTTGACTTTGATGGATTACTGGAGGTGGGTAAGTAACCACCTCCGCGCTAAATAACATTCCAGAGGTTACCCTGGGGGTGTGTGTGTGTGCACTTGGGTTTCTCCAGATCGCTTACCTTCCTACCTTCCTTCCTTCCTTCAGCTCGCCAATTGCAATTGCTCTGCCAAAACAACTAACCGCTCCACACAATAAACCAGCCAAGTTCAAAGTCCGATCATACAGTGGTCTAGAAATGAACTACTAAATGTATGTGTTACATTCACATGACTTTCTCCACCACGTGGCTACTTAAGGAAGTATTGCATACCACCTAAACATTTGATACTGACATTTCTCTGGAAATATATACTTTGAGATTCTCTGAGCATTTTTAGAAAAATCTCCGTGTGTGCGCGCGCATGTCTATGGACAGCAAGTACAAAAACGAAAAAAAAAAAAAAATCATGTGTTGCATTTACATGACTTTCTCACCTCACTCTTATTCTTACAAACACTTATTCCTCTATCTACTTCATGTTAACAAACATAAACGGATAGTCAAATACTTTAAGAGCTAGTTGCTATGCGACGGCTTTGAAATTCCGTTCACTTTGCATGCTCAAGAGATGAAAGAATGAAATACGACCTCCCATTGAGAAAAGTATAAATATTGGAAATTTCAGACGAATACCAAGGAATATCTCCGAAATGGTTCACTCCACAAGAAATGCATTTAGACATAAATTGTGTTTTAACGAGATGTACATTTTTTGTATAGCAACATTTGGTCTACCTTTTACGGTTTATGCAAAAGTAATCAAAAGTAAGCAGGACTACATAGAATTCGAAATATACATTTGATTTGCCATAAAAATAACTTCAACATATGGCATTTTAATCAAACTCCTTACAGTTATGTTTGACAAAACCAAAGTTTTCGAACAATTTTCCATGCAAAGAGTAGTTTAGGGTGGAGGAATTTACTTCAAAATCTTAGTGTCGGATCCTTGAAAGATATTACACTTAAACACCAACGTTGGTTTTTGAGTTACGCTGTTCACAGACACATTTTTTTCTAAAATTACTTTTTTTTTTTAAATTCAGAAGGCCTCAAAATGGCTATTTCAGGTGCAATCTCTGTATTGAATTTTTGGGCGCAATACAATTACTTACAGAAAGTAAAAATGTATGTCTTTTTTGAGTGGATAACCCTCAAGATATTCCTGTTTATTGGTTTGAATTTTCAAGTACTTATACTTTTCTCAAATAAAAAATTGTAACTCGAATTCATTTTTTATCTCTTAGTCATGCAAAGAGAATAGAATTTCATAGCCATCACATAGCGCTCACCTCTTAAAATATTTGACTATCGCTTAAAGCTAAAGCATTACCATTGTACCTTATAGGAAATAAGAAATAAAACCATCTCAACAAACGTTTACCTCGATTAACATGAAGTAGATGGAATAAGCGTGTTTAATTACGTTTATGCAAGAGGGCAGAGAAAGTCAGGTGAGAGTATAATTAAGATTTTTGCAGTATTAACCATTTCCGAGATATTCTTTGTTATTGGTTTCATTTCAAAATGCACCATCTCTTAAACTGCTAATTTTTCTTTACCTCGTTGTTATGTAAAGGGAATAGAATTTCAAAGGTTTCATATGAGGATTCCCTCTGATTATAGCTCCTTTTACTTCATAGTAAGTAGAGGGAGTATTGTATACCATTCAAAAATTCGGTGTCGAGTTTTCACTGCAAATATACGTTTTGGGGTCCCTGAATCCAAAAACAGTATTTTCAGAAAAAGGTCCGTGTGTATGTGTCTGTGAACTGCATAACTCAAAAACGAAAAGATGGTTAAAAACCAAAGTTGGTATTTAAGTTTAATGAGTTTTAAGGATGCGACACGAAGATTTTGAAGAAAATAGCCCCTCTCTAAACTACCCTTTACATGGAACATTTTTAAAAAATTTTGATTTTCTCGAAAATGGCTGTAACGATTTTGATTAAAATGTCATATGTTTAAGATATTTTTATGACAAATGAAATGTAAATTTTGAATTTTCTGGCTATAGCCTACGTAGTCGTATTTACTCTGGATGAGTTTTGAATAACTTGTAAACCGTAAGAAATAGACAAAATCTTACTATACAAAAATGGTGGATCTTGCTAAAACACAAAATTTATGGCTGTCATTTTTTTTTAAGAGAACCATTTTGGAGATATTCCTTGTTATTTGTGTCAGTTTTGCAATTTGAAAGCTTTAAAATATTTGACTATTACTCAAAACCAACTGTATTCCCATATTCCCTTTGTATCTGCAAGAAACGGAGCAATAATACAATTTCTGCAAATGTTTATCTCAACTAACACGAAGAAGATATAGGAATAAGAGTTTGTAAGAATGGTTAGTACAAGAGTAGAGAAAGTCATGTGAGTGCAACACATATTTTGTAAGTAAATCATTTCGAAGAGGAGTGAAATTATTGTAATTGTTATAATACGGTATGTATATAAATAAAGAGTGTTTTGAGACAGAATCAATATTGAGTGTGGAGAGCGTCGAACCCGCGCCGCGGCGGTCGCATGAATGAATCGCGTCCCCTGTAAAGGTCATCCAGATAACAGAACTGCTTCCACCATCATTCCTTTCTTAAACTTGAAAGTAACTCTTTGCCAGCCAGAGGTTTGGGGAACTGGTCTCAAAACATCGGCCGGATGTGGGATGCTAGGAGGGGGGGAAGCTCTTCCTGCACTCTGGACCACGCGCACCATCTGCCACCTGTCGGGAGAAGCGTGTACTAGCTGGCACAGGACTAGCGCAAGATGACGTACCATATCGGACACGCTGGCTGCCTGTGTGGCGCGGCAGATTCGAACCTCCCGAGCTGGTGCATTGCACTCACACGACTTTCTCCACTCACTGTCATATACACTATACTTACTTCGTCTACCACGCACAGTAAGTAGGGCGGTGTCAGGATGGCCCCCTGATTCCAAAAAGAGTATTTTTAGAAAAAGGTCCGTCTGTTTGCCTATTTTTTTTTGGCATATCCTTAAAAGACATTAAACTTCAATACCAACTTTGGTTTTTACCGAATTTTCGTTTTTGAGTTATGCTGTTTACAGGCTGACACACAAATATACACACACGCGCGTGGAGCTTTTCTTAAAAATGCCTTTTTTTCTCACTCAGGGTGCCTCAAAACATATATTTTTGGTAAAATCTCGACATCGAATTTTTGGGTGAAATGCAATACTTCCTCTACTTACTATACGTGGCGAAGAAAGTAAAAAGAAAAGGCAAAAAGAAAAAAAGTGTTTTAAGATTTAGCGGTTTACGTATAGCATTTTGAAATGCAGATGATATCTTTTCACTTAGGATTAATATTTATTTTATTTTAGAGCTTCCTTTATTAACAGGCTGCCTCTTGGACAAAGCTTAACAATGGCTAACGCAAAATTTAATGGCGAGTGACTCAATACAACATCCAGTGACAGACTTGCCGATGATACAAATACCATTTGCGCCCACAACATTTATTTGCACAACAGGAAGGAGAATGGACTCGGCACTGTGGCTGAGTGGTTAGAATCTGATAATAACAATAACAGTAACGTGATTTTCCAGTAGGTACTGAATATTTTGGCGCATACTGTACCTCTGAATATCCTGCTTGCTTAAAGAAATAATGAATCAAGCCGGACAAATAAACTTCTAACCACCAAAGCATGCAATAGGGAACCACTCTGGAAAAATATACATTAAGAATGGGTTGCGGGAAAATTATGTCTGAGCAAAATAATGACCAGAAAATAACATTAGAACTAAAGGGCAAACAGATATGATATTTGTGCTCTATCTGAAATACAAAGGAAAAGGGTTACTCCCATCTGCGGATTTTACTTTGCTGTATAGTCAAGTTCGAAAGGAAGGTAGAGCTAAAGATTAACGGAAATATGTTGATTCCATTTTGTGCACTGAATAATCTTAGAGGGCGGCAACGTGGCCGAGTGGCTAGACCGTTCGCCTACCACCTAAGCGGCCTGGGTTTGAACCCAGGGACCCGCATCTGGTATTCGAGGTGAACGAAGCGGCGTCACGGCGGGTTTTCTCCGGGTTCTCCCGTTTCCTCCGCCATTCATTTCACTAGTTGCTCTATCACCTTTTCATTCATCGATTTCACCTGCATGTCATATTATTCTCTTCCTCACTCTCATGCTGGCCACTTCACTCTGTCCGCTACATAGGTTCCTGTGTTCCCCGACAGGTGTCTGACCCTAGGCACTGACTTGTAAGTCGTACATAAGGGGAGGGTAATCGTTGCCATCTTTATAGACGACAGATAAAAACATTACAATTACACAACAAACAAGAATAAAAAACTCAAACACACAGTAAACAAGACCACACAGTAAACATAAACACACACAAACACAAACACACACACTATACACACACAAACACAAACACACACACCTTCATAACCTAACATATAAAACAACACAACAAATATAAAAAATTACATTCGAGCCGGGGCAGCAACAAACAAACAAAAACTCCCTAAAATCAATACTTATTTCTCGGCGGGCAGAAGCCACCACCACGCAGCTGGGGACGACAACACACACATACACAAACAAACACAAACAAACACATAAGCCACATCACTACAAGCAAAACAATACACGCACACGCCAGGAAGTTTCTCCCACCCGACAAGCAAAAATACCAAGACGGGGCTGAAGAGGGACTGTCCCTAAACAGCCTGGGCATGTTGAAAAACATGCCCGAATTACCTTTTTCATTTCATTTCATTCATTTCATTCTTCTTCCTCACTCTCATACTGACCACTTCACTCTGTCTGGTACATAGGTTCCTGTGTTCCCCGACAGGCGTCTGACCCTAGGCACTGGCTTGTAAGTCCTACATAAGGGGAGGGTAATCACTTCCTCACTCTCATGCTGGCCACTTCACTCTGTCCGGTACATAGGTTCCTGTGCTCCGCGACAGATGTCTGACCCTAGGCACTGACTTGTAAGTCGTACATAAGGGGAGGGTAATCACTTCCTCATTCTCATACTGACCACTTCACTCTGTCTGGTACATAGGTTACTGTGCTCCCCGACAGGTGTCTGACTCTAGGCACTGGCTTGTAAGTCCTACATAAGGGGAGGGTAATCACTTGCTCACTCTCATACTGACCACTTCACTCTTTCTGGTACATAGGTTCCTGTGTTCCCTGACAGGCGTCTGACCCTAGGACTGGCTTGTAAGTCCTACATAAGGAGAGGGTAATCACTTCCTCACTCTCATACTGACTTCACTCTGTCTGGAACATAGGTTCCTGTGTTCCCCGACAGACGTCTGACTCTAGGCACTGGCTTGTAAGTCCTACATAAGGGAAGGGTAATCACTTCCTCACTCTCATACTGACCACTTCACTCTGTCTGGTACATAGGTTTCTGTGTTCCCCGACAGGTGTCTGACCCTAGACACTGGCTTGTAAGTCCTACATAAGGGGAGGGTAATCACTTGCTCACTCTCATACTGGCCACTTCACTCTGTCTGGTACATGGGTTCCTGTGCTCCCCGACAGGTGTCTGACTCTAGACACTGGCTTGTAAGTCCTACATAAGGGGAGGGTAATCACCTGCTCACTCTCATACTGACCACTTCACTCTGTCTGGTACATAGGTTCCTGTGTTCCCCGACAGGTGTCTAACCCTAGACACTGACTTGTAAGTCCTACATAAGGGGAGGGTAATCACATGCTCACTCTCATACTGACCACTTCACTCTGTCTGGTACATAGGTTCCTGTGCTCCCCGACAGGTGTCTGACTCTAGACACTGGCTTGTAAGTCCTACATAAGGGGAGGGTAATCACCTGCTCACTCTCATACTGACCACTTCACTCTGTCTGGTACATAGGTTCCTGTGTTCCCCGACAGGTGTCTGACTCTAGGCACTGGCTTGAAAGTCCTACATAAGGGGAGGGTAATCACCTGCTCACTCTCATACTGACCACTTCACTCTGTCTGGTACATAGGTTCCTGTGTTCCCCGACAGGTGTCTAACCCTAGACACTGACTTGTAAGTCCTACATAAGGGGAGGGTAATCACATGCTCACTCTCATACTGACCACTTCACTCTGTCTGGTACATAGGTTCCTGTGTTCCCCGACAGGTGTCTAACCCTAGGCACTGGCTTGTAAGTCCTACATAAGGGAAGGGTAATCACTTGCTCACTCTCATACTGACCACTTCACTCTGTCTGTTACATAGGTTCCTGTGTTCCCCGACAGGTGTCTAACCCTAGACACTGGCTTGTAAGTCCTACATAAGGGGAGGGTAATCACTTGCTCACTCTCATACTGACCACTTCACTCTGTCTGGTACATAGGTTCCTGTGTTCCCCGACAGGCGTCTGACCCTAGACACTGGCTTGTAAGTCCTACATAAGGGGAGGGTAATCACTTGCTCACTCTCATACTGACCACTTCACTCTGTCTGGTACATAGGTTCCTGTGTTCCCCGACAGACGTCTGACTCTAGACACTGGCTTGTAAGTCCTACATAAGGGGAGGGTAATCACTTGCTCACTCTCATACTGACCACTTCACTCTGTCTGGTACATAGGTTCCTGTGTTCCCCGACAGACGTCTGACCCTAGACACTGGCTTGTAAGTCCTACATAAGGGGAGGGTAATCACTTGCTCACTCTCATACTGACCACTTCACTCTGTCTGGTACATAGGTTCCTGTGTTCCCCGACAGGCGTCTGACCCTAGACACTGGCTTGTAAGTCCTACATAAGGGGAGGGTAATCACTTGCTCACTCTCATACTGACCACTTCACTCTGTCTGGTCCATAGGTTCCTGTGTTCCCCGACAGGTGTCTAACCCTAGGCACTGGCTTGTAAGTCCTACATAAGGGAAGGGTAATCACTTGCTCACTCTCATACTGACCACTTCACTCTGTCTGTTACATAGGTTCCTGTGTTCCCCGACAGGTGTCTAACCCTAGACACTGGCTTGTAAGTCCTACATAAGGGGAGGGTAATCACTTGCTCACTCTCATACTGACCACTTCACTCTGTCTGTTACATAGGTTCCTGTGTTCCCCGACAGGTGTCTAACCCTAGACACTGGCTTGTAAGTCCTACATAAGGGGAGGGTAATCACTTGCTCACTCTCATACTGACCACTTCACTCTGTCTGGTACATAGGTTCCTGTGTTCCCCGACAGGCGTCTGACCCTAGGCACTGGCTTGTAAGTCCTACATAAGGGGAGGGTAATCACTTCCTCACTCTCATGCTGGCCACTTCACTCTGTCCGGTACATAGGTTCCTGTGCTCCGCGACAGATGTCTGACCCTAGGCACTGACTTGTAAGTCGTACATAAGGGGAGGGTAATCACTTCCTCATTCTCATACTGACCACTTCACTCTGTCTGGTACATAGGTTACTGTGCTCCCCGACAGGTGTCTGACTCTAGACACTGGCTTGTAAGTCCTACATAAGGGGAGGGTAATCACTTGCTCACTCTCATACTGACCACTTCACTCTTTCTGGTACATAGGTTCCTGTGTTCCCTGACAGGCGTCTGACCCTAGGACTGGCTTGTAAGTCCTACATAAGGAGAGGGTAATCACTTCCTCACTCTCATACTGACTTCACTCTGTCTGGTACATAGGTTCCTGTGTTCCCCGACAGACGTCTGACTCTAGGCACTGGCTTGTAAGTCCTACATAAGGGAAGGGTAATCACTTCCTCACTCTCATACTGACCACTTCACTCTGTCTGGTACATAGGTTTCTGTGTTCCCCGACAGGTGTCTGACCCTAGACACTGGCTTGTAAGTCCTACATAAGGGGAGGGTAATCACTTGCTCACTCTCATACTGACCACTTCACTCTGTCTGGTACATAGGTTCCTGTGTTCCCCGACAGGTGTCTAACCCTAGGCACTGGCTTGTAAGTCCTACATAAGGGAAGGGTAATCACTTGCTCACTCTCATACTGACCACTTCACTCTGTCTGTTACATAGGTTCCTGTGTTCCCCGACAGGTGTCTAACCCTAGACACTGGCTTGTAAGTCCTACATAAGGGGAGGGTAATCACTTGCTCACTCTCATACTGACCACTTCACTCTGTCTGGTACATAGGTTCCTGTGTTCCCCGACAGGTGTCTAACCCTAGGCACTGGCTTGTAAGTCCTACATAAGGGGAGGGTAATCACTTGCTCACTCTCATACTGACCACTTCACTCTGTCTGGTACATAGGTTCCTGTGTTCCCCGACAGACGTCTGACCCTAGGCACTGGCTTGTAAGTCCTACATAAGGGGAGGGTAATCACTTGCTCACTCTCATACTGACCACTTCACTCTGTCTGGTACATAGGTTCCTGTGTTCCCCGACAGACGTCTGACCCTAGACACTGGCTTGTAAGTCCTACATAAGGGGAGGGTAATCACTTGCTCACTCTCATACTGACCACTTCACTCTGTCTGGTACATAGGTTCCTGTGTTCCCCGATAGGTGTCTGACCCTAGACACTGGCTTGTAAGTCCTACATAAGGGGAGGGTAATGACTTGCTCACTCTCATACTGACCACCAATATCCGGTATCGTTTCCCTCGTCCCCATCCGTCCCCGATGATGTCGTCCAGGCTCCTGTACAAGGCGCTAGCATCACTCGAAGGGTCGGTGATGACGGCTCCGACGTACATCTCGTCACGCCAGTATTTATCCTTTTTCCATTTGTTCATCGGTCGATTGTGGACAGTCCTTCACCGATTGTCCTGGCTACCCACACTCCGGAGATCGTCGATGGCCTTGGGCTGTTTTCCCATCCCACACGACCGAAAACTCTGGGGGCCGTTTTTACTTTGGCGCCTCCAGCCTCAGCCCGGCTAACGGGGCATGGTGGATGGTGTCATATTCGCCGAGTATCACAAGCTAAGTCGTGCAGCCCGTCGACAAAGGAGTAGCTAACTTCCTGGGTCACGTATCCGGCCGTGAGATTGTTCACCAGTTCACTATCAAGGGGAACAGCTGGAGCATCTCCCATGGCTGTTACAGCTTTGACGTTAGCTGGCTTGCGATAGGCAGTATCCGAACCGGTTTTCAAGGATCTTCTAGACGTCTCGGGACGTGCATAGTTGTGGTTGGAGTCACGTTCGGTATTTTTGTGGTGCTCTAGTGGGTAACATTTTTGATCATTCTGTTAGTTTTCTCGTGACATTGGCCTTTTAAGAAGTAAATATCCACGAGTGGAGTGCGAACGATTGCTCGGAGAAAACGCGACAACGCTGCTTTTAGCGACAGTGAATGCCTTCATTTCCTCACTCGGCTTTGACACTTCGCATGTTAACTATTATACTGGGCACACACACGCATCATGTTTGCGTCCGCTTTTAGGCGCGTAATATTTGCGTACATTTGAGAACTAAATATTACGGTTGAGACACACGCTCAGTTCTCCAATGATGAAAATGAAAATGTTTATTTGGAGTTCTCCAAGACGGAAGCTGATGAATTTATTGCTGTAGTGATCTTGCCTAAGCCGTACTAAAGAGAACGAAGAAGGTGGTGGGTATTCCCAATTAATAGCGAGAGATTTGCACGGCAATAACTACACACTCTATCCTCGACTCCGTGAACATAGTGACAACATTTTAAATTATTTTCGATTGTCAGCTTCTTTACTTAATAAACTTGTTTCAAATATAAAGACACTTGTCCTTGTATACATTACAAGCCATATCCCATAACATAGGACGAACTTCAACCTCACTTATTAATCTCTCTGTATCCACATTTGCAATTGCAGAGAAGCAGAACGCTAAATAAACGCGCTGAATGTGAAGTGCTTCACTTGTTCTCTTGTTATGCTAGTGAGTTCAGTGCGCACGCAGCTTCTAGATTACGTGCGTTCTAGCATTTCAGTTCTGCTCTCCGCTAAGACGCGCGTTTTCGCTCGCTTTGCTTTCATGACCTTGATTACACGCTGAGCATGTGAGCTTTTCCATTGGATGCTTAGTGAAGCTAAGCTGCGCGCATATTACGTGCGTAAAGCGCACGCAAAACAAACGCTGGTGTATTCACAGGATTAGAGTAGCACAATAGGTAGAGGTGAGGTGAGAGACAAAGGGCGGTCGATACAGGAGCCACGACAGAGCAGAGGGCGGGTTCTTAACAACTCCAGATTGAAGATCCACAGTGGGGTCTAGTGCAACCGGCAGCGTCTCTCACTGGAGGCTTGAGTATCCCCTAGGGAGGCTCGGAAACCGGGGGATGGAGGTTTACACAGATCATCCCTTTTACCTGCCATGCAGCGCTGAGACACCTTTCGATACGAGTCAACTTTCAAAGAATCAAGCGGATGGAGATGAACTGAAATGAATAGAGAGGAAATTTAGAGGATGTAATGAACCTTCGCAACATTCTACTAGCAACACGGGGAAACTCCAGAAAGAAGCCCATGTGTCAGGAAGGCCGGCCACTCAAATTCAACCCATTATCTTCCAAATGCGAGCTTCGCAGTTGTACTTTGTGTGTGTGTGTGTGTGTGTGTGTGTGTGTGTGTGTGTGTGTGTGTGTGTGTGTGTGTGTGTGTTGTGTTTAACGCCCGCTTTTACTACTACGGCACCGCAGGCGATGACACTGATGATACTTGGAATGAAGATGAAGCACCGGTGGAATGAGATGGTGGGGGAAACGGAAGAACCCGGAGAAAACCTGCCCCAGCGCCGCTTTGTCCACCAGGAAACCCACATGCGGTTGCCTGGGATCGAACCCGGGCCGCTTTGGTGAGAAGCGAATGGTCTCACTACGGCGCGGTCGCATGTGTGTGTATTAATGAAAGGGGACATGCGACCCCAACATGTATTTATTGCGGGCTGCCCCACCCCCCAGGGGGAACGGATGAGGCGAAGTGAGACCGGAGGTTTGTCAGAGAGCGGAACCAGTCAAGCACACAGAGGCATAGAGATCCCTAACAGTTCCAGATATTGACACCTGGCGTACAACCAAAGTGTTTCCTCTACCCAGGGAGAGGGCGATGAGGCGATCCTTGTGGCCCGGATAGCAACTTCCAGAAGGGGCCAGGGAAGGGTCTCCAGAGCGCAAGCACTGTGCAATCTGTCCGCATCCGCTGAAACGAACCGCGCTACCAAGCAAACTTGAAATATGACAAGGGAGACAAATGAGAAATTGAAGGAAAGGAATCCGCGGAGAAGAAAGTCCAAACCAGCATTCGCCTAGTGACAAGGGGAAACCACGGGAAAACCCAAGTGCTCCCCTATTTGTAGCCAACTTCTTTACTTCTCCCCATGTTTTCCTTCTATAGTAATTTCTTCAAGAACTGTTCATTTCCATGTATTTTTAGGTCTTCTTCTCGCTCTTCTGCGAGAGTCATTCTTTCTAGTGATTTGTCTCCTCTTCTTAGTGCATGTCCTACGTATCTATTTTCAGTTTCGTCTTTTGATTTCTATTATAGTTTGTTTTTGGTTTGTTATCTTTCATAATTCTAGATTTGAACTTAAATCTGGCCATCTGGTTTTTAGAATTCTTCGCAGACATCTATTAACAAATGTTAATAATTTATTTTATTTTCCATATTTTACAACCATACAATAATACTAATATCATATTAATATTGAAGACTCTGACTTTAGCAGATGTCGATATAAAATTTAATTTCCAGATTGGACAAGAAGACAAATGCACTGTTTACTTTCTTTTTTCGATTTTTAACATCCTCAAGAGCTCCACCATACTTATCAATTATGCTAGCCAAATATATAAATACCTTAACAGTATCAATATTTTTATTATTTAGTATGATTTTGTTTGTCATTTTACTATTTAATCTCATTTCTTTAGTTTTGGTAAATTAAAGTACGTTGTAAATATGAGCCCAGCCAATGAACCGTGTGGCGTGAAGACAGTATGGGAATATGAATGGGCAGAAGGCATGTTGATTGTGTGCACAGAGGAAGTGAAGTTGCTCATTGGCCAGGTCATTGCCTCATATTCGCCAACAGCATTGCAAATTACCACTGTCCAAAATGTTTCACTCCCTCTCCTAATCTCTACGTCACGGTGAGACTAATTAACACTGTGTCACTCACATGACTTTCTCTACTCGCGTACTAACCATTCTTACAAACTCTTCTTCGTGTTAGTTGAGATAAACATTTGTACAAATTATTTTATTGCTCATTTCCTTGTAGGTACAAGGGAAATATTAGAATACAGTAGGCTTTGTGCGATAGTCAAATGTTTTAAAGTTTTGAGATCCCGTTCTCGTTGCACGCTTAGCATATAAAATGAACACCGATGATCCATTTCACGAAAGTTTTAAGTTTTCCGAAACTGACACAAATAACAAGGAATATCTCCGAAATGGTTCACTCTACAAAATAATTTATTCATACATAAATTGTATGTTTTAGCGAGATCTACATTTTTTGTATAGTAAGATTTTGTCTATCTCTTACGGTTTACCAGTTATGCAAAAGTCATCCAGAGTAAACAGGACTACATGGACTATAGCCAGAAAATACAACATATACATTTGCAATAAAAATATCTCAAACATTTGGCATTTTAATCAAAATCGTTCGAGTCATTTTCGAGAAAATGAAAATTTTCTAAAACTTTTTCACGTAAAGGTTTGTTTAGGCTGGAGCAATTTTCTTCAAAATCTTAGTGTCACATCCTTGAAAAACATTAAACTTAAGTACCAACTTTGGTTTTTAAACGACTTTTCGTTTTTGAATTAATATACTGTCCACAGACTCACACACACCCCCCATACACACACAGGCACCGCGGACCTTCTTCTAAATAAGCTATTATTTTGGATTCAGGGGGTCTCAAAACATATATTTTACCTTGAAATCTCCACATTGAATTTTTGGATGGAATACAACACTTCCTCTACTTACTATATGTAGTAGAGAAAGTAGTAGGATAGAATTGTATGCAACAAAATTGTATCCAATTCTCTATGTGTCACGATGCACTTTTGGACCAAAATGTTGGACCACTGCACATCGGCTTTAAGAATCATTTTTCTGTAATTTTACAATGTTTTATCTGATACGCCCACTTTTTACAACTTAGACGTCATTTTAAAGTCGTTTTTCAGATCAAATCCAGGTTTTTGTCATTTTCGCGGGTTTGTTTGCATTATCCTTATATTAGAATTAAGTTTGAGAATCTCAAAATCTAAAATTGTTGAACTTCTATTGGAATGCGGCTCCCTTATTCATATTTTTGTTGAACATTTAAACTCGTCAACCACAGATTAATCTCCAAACTAAACACTTTACGTCTTTTCTAAGACAGATAGACTTATCTAAAGAAATGCATGGTGAATCTGTCTGCTACTTTAAAGAGTCGTACCACGCCTACCGTTACTGGTTCACAAGCAGAAGCTAGTGCTTGAGGTGTTATTTGTATTTGATCATTATGAAATACGAATAAGTACTTGTATGCAATTGAAAATCAAATAGAACTTGTGAAATCAGTTGCAAGTCGTGTAGAAGGTGAAATGTACAAATTGTCTTTGCTCAAATGTAAAATGTGTTGGAGAAGAACAGCACAAGATTGTTGATTTACTGTCAGATAAGAATTCCCTCCATGAAGAAACACGCAATGTTTGTTACTTTAGGTAAAGTTTGTGGAAAAGCTGGCAGACGAAGAGAAAAATCAAATAACACACCCAACTGGATACATATTCAGGTAGCATTTATCAAAATACCTCTAGTTATGCCCTGACACCTGTATATAGTAATTAGAGGTAGCACTGCATTCCATTAAAAAATTCAATATTGAAATTTCCTCGAAAGTGCACCTTTTTGAAATTTCATAAATCGAAAATAAAAGCGGCTGGCCCCTTAACTCAGTTGGTACAGCACCTGCCTACTCTGCAAGGGGTCCGGGTTCGATTCCCGGCAGGGTGGGGGGGGGGGGGTAGGAATTTTTCTCCAGCCAGGATTATTCCTCATCCTTCCCTGAATCTGGAAGTATAATGGCGGCGCCGTGGCTGAGTGGTTAGACCGCTCGCCTACCACCTAGACGGGACCCGCATATGGTATTCGTGGTGGACGAAGCGGTCGGCGTCTGGGCGGGTTTTCTCCGGGTTCTCTGGTTTACCCCGCTATTCATTCCAGTAATTGCTCCATTATCACTCTTCCAATCATCCAATTTGCCTGCATTTCATATCATCCTCTTCCTCACTATCATACCTGGTGCTTGGTTGACCACCTGCTTCCGGTCTTCACTGTCTGGTCAGAGGTTCCTGTGTTCCCCGACAGGTGTCTGACCCTAGGCACTGGCAACATAAGGGGAGAATAATTAGGGAAAGAAGAAAAAATAAAAGCCCTTTTAGAAAAAGGTGTGTGTGCGTATCTTGCTTGTCTGTGTGTTTTATTTGTGTGCATGCATTTTGTTTGTGTGTGTTTGAGTGTTTGTGGGTATGTGTGTTTGTGTGTGTGTCTGTGTTTGTGTGTGTGTCTTTGTTTGTTGTGTGTGTGTGTGTGTGTGTGTGTGTGTGTGTGTGTGTGTGTGTGTGTGTGTGTGTGTGTGTGTGTGTGTGTGATATCAGTAACGTTGATACTTCCAAACTCTGTGGGAGATAGAGAATTATTTTGGTTAAAGAACAAATATGCCCAACCCCAAGTCGGGAATCAAATTCAAGACTATCGATATTCCCTTTGAAGCTATAACGATATGTGTAGTGGTAGGTATTTCTGCAAAGGTTTGTTTCGTTTGAAGTAAAATAGTTTTATAAAATAGTGTTGTACATCCACTAATAAATGATAGGGTATAGTTTATGTACGAGTACGAGGTAATTCAAGGACTGGTATTTGTGTGATGAAACAGACGTAAATACAAATACTTTGTTGCTGTATTTTTATGAGAAGACAGAAAGTAATAAAGTTTCGAGAAAGAAAATTGAGAGGGAAAGAAGAAAATTCACTAATATTTAGGGGAGTAAGTTCAACTGCAATCTTCAACATTACTTCACATAGGACAATGGGTATTACACATTGTAATGGTTATAATATTACAATCACTGTCAATTAGGTGAGAAAGTTTTTCTTTCAATGCATACTGGATGACCCGGTGAACTTTATACCACCTAAAATTAACTTGGTTGTTACTCCTCATAATTGATTATCAATCATGATCAACCTCCCAACTCCAATTTACTGAGTTTGATAATATTAGATGCATCGTGTTCGGTTTGAATGTTGTTTGGCTATTAAATGAAACTCATTTGTAGTTCAAATGAACTTATTTTTGTATGAAAAAACCGTTTTACCTAAATGTATTGCAGCTGTCAAACGATAGGTCCGTCACACACACCATATATTCAATGTAATATTTCAGCCCGTCCTCTCCTTGGCATGTAATGGACACTAACATTGTTTTCACAGTCACTCAGATTTTTTGAAGTTACGTTGACAAGTTTATAGAATTGAAATCCTGAAACTAATGCCTCGAGTTTCGCTAAAATGTTTTGTTTATTTCTAAGCATATTAAGTAAATTTACCTTATTAGAATGACTGATCAAAATTAATGTTTGCAAAATGTAATTGAGTTGAATTTAACCAAATGTATTCTCAAACTCCACTATAATTTATGATAAAACGATTTTAAATGTAATAGGTGCAAGCGATAGATAGGTTCGCCACAAACGCCATATATTGAAAGTAATCCGAAATGGCAATTCCCATTCAAAATTACCAATTTCGATTTTTTCGATTTTTGGATTGTTACTTTGCGTTTTTCCTAATGTTGCTTCTTCCTAAACCATCCTAGTATTGGAAAAAAAAAAAAAAAAAAAAAAAGGAAATTATTCCAATCTGTCGTTCCACTTTTGAGTTTTTGCTAGACTAACGCACGGCAGCTTGCGGACCCAACAGACGTCGTTGTATATCTAAAATGTATACAATTGTGTGAAGAAACTAACATGTCACTGTGAAAGAAACAAAAATGAAAACATCGCTAACACCGCGAACTTCGCTTCTCCTGTAGGTTAGAAGTCGCCATTGTGCATTCTCTGTAGCGGGAAGGTGGCTGTTTGTTGCACTTACTTGATTATGTTACTGTAGAAGAAAACTTGCTAAACAGGGTGGGTTGGTGGGTGGGTGGGTTCCAGGCCGTATCTACAATGGACAGCATCGCAACACCCCTAAGTAATTACTTCACTTCCCTCAAACTAAAGTACGTACTTTACCTTATATTATAAACAATGAATCATAAATATGTTAAGAACGCACGCTCGATTTGCTCAAGTGATTTATTATGATCAGTATGTGCTAATTAAACACAAGGGAGCCATGTTCAGAGTTGGTCGTGCTTTACTTGGACGGAAACCGCTTATTTATCTATCTCTTTTGCTTTTCTACCATTTGTTGTATAATGTTCACATGGTTGTTGGCTCTAGCACAATTTGTACAATGTATATTGTTTAATTACACTTCAAAAGCGTACTTCAGTAAACAATAGTATATTACATTCCAAGGTTAAGTGGATAGCATGACGTGTATACATAATTGCAATTTATGACAAATGATGCTCACTTCAATATTGCACATTACACATTTGCACAATGTATTTTAAGTTTTGACCGCGTGTTCTGTAAGAATATACAGTATAGTTTTGTTGCCTAGTAAACCATCATTGACAGTATTAGATGAAGACATATTAAAGTACATTAATCCAGAAACTTGAGGAGGGGTTGGGGTTCGGGGGGGGGAGCAGTGCCCTGGCTCTGTAAGTAACGGGCAAAGGACAGAAAGCAGGTGCCTTGCCCCTATAAGGCGTCTATGTTAATATGGCACAAGTGCAACACACGGATCAATGAAACGCAGTGCCGAGGTTTGCGGAACACCCGGTGTTGCATGAAACTGTATGAATGGAACAGATCTGGGCGGGGAGAACAGATGCAACAGGTCTTGCCTTCCCCTCCCCTCCCCTCTCCCCCTCCTTTCTGACGTGCATGTTGACCCACATTCTGCACACAGGTCCTAAGTACTGCAAGCCAATCACAGTTCTTTGCAATTATGTGCTGCGCTGCAACACTTTTTGGGTCTTATTTCTCTAGATCATTGTTGCAAATAGACCTTCATCCCTGCTGTTCTACTGTTTCTTTTATTATGCTTTTCTTGTTGTAATCTGCAATATTGAATTTTGTAAATAACTTTTTAGGCTCTTAGGGTGTTTTAGTTTTTAACGTTTTAATAAGTTACCTTTTTGCCGATCTGTTTTTATGTTTTAAGTTTTATTAATGTCACACGTCTCAGCACCTAAATGTAGAATTAAGCTTATCTGGTTTTCTACTTTAAGAAATTCTTGCTCATATGTCTCAACAATTTACTACTTTTTCACGATCACTAAGCATTTTCACCTTCTATCAACTGAAGGGTTGAGAAAGTTGTCTGAGGTAATCAGGATGGGGTAAAGAAAGAACATTGGAATCACGTAACTGTCTGTAAGCTGCTGGGTGACAAAAATAAATTGAGCACGCCCATAACAGGGTATCGGGCGTTTATTTAATTGCCCTTTGGCTGACCAATTTTACCTGCTCTTCTAGGAATTTAGTTTTTAGATATTCTGTGGAATCTTCATTCATGTCCTTCCAACATTCCTTTAAAATGTTAGCGGCCTGAAATAGTTTATGTTCTGTTGCTATTGTGAACCAAAAGAGCGTCAAATTTACACCATTTATCCAATATCATTTGTTTACCGAAAATCCATTAAAACTTACTATTGGGTATTACAATTTTACCATATAGAACCTGAATTATAAAATTGGAATTAATTTTTAATGCTGCTACAATTTTAGGAATAACATACTTTTCTACACTTGTTTTATAGTTTGAGGTATAACTCGGCACACAACACTTCCTAGGCATTTTGTGGTAAAAACTACACCACTTAGTAATTCGGTGTTTCGTTCACTTAATTGTTTACTGACACGTTGTAAGACACAAGGAACTTCTTAGCATTCCAACCACGCACTGATAGTTGCATTCCCGTATTAAACAAGCAGATGATAAATATGAGCCCCCCGTGATGACGTCATTAACATAATCTCTTTCCGTCTTCAGACCTGTTTAGATAAAGATGGCCTTGGTCTGTGTGTGTTTCTCTGTGTCTCTGGCTGTGTGTGTGTGTGTGTGTGTGTGTGTCTGTGTGTGTGTGTGTGTGTGTGTGTGTGTGTGTGTGTGTGTCTGTGTGTGTGTGTGTGTGTGTCAGTCTGTGGACAGCATAACTAAAAAACGAATAGTCGGTTAACAACCAAAGTTGGTATTTAACTTTAATGTCTTTCAAGGATGCGACACGAAGATTTTGAAGAAAATTGCTACACCTTAAACTACCCTTCACATGAAAACTTATTCGACAATTTTAATTTTCTTGAAAATGGCCTAACCATTTTGATTAAAATGTCATATGTCAGACATATTTTTATGACAAATGAAATGTATACCTATCTTGAATTTTCTGGCTATAGCACATGAAGTCCTATTTACTCTGGATTACTTTTGCATAAGTGGTAAACCGTTAGAGATAGACCAAATCTTACTGTAAAAAAAAATATATCTTGCTAAAACATACAATTCATGTCGAAATAATTTTGTTGTGTGAAGCGAACCATTTCGGAGATATCCTTGTTTATTTGTGTGAGTTTTGAAGAGCTTATACTTCTGTGTAATGGAACATCGCTATTCATTTTTCTAGTCGTATATGTTAACCAAGCAAAGAGAACGGAATCTCAAAGCTTTAAAAGATTTGACTGTCGCAAAAAGCCTACTGTATTCCCATATTCCCCTTGTACCTACAAGGAAATAAGCAGTAAGATAATTTGTACAAATGTTTATCTCAACTAACATGAAGAACATATAGGAATAAGAGTTTGTAAGAATGGTTAGTACAAGAGTAGAGAAAGCCATGTGAGTGTAATACATAAGATTTTTGTTCTATTCTGTTGCACTTGCTTTTCTGTTGTAATCTATTCCATTCTTTTATTTTTAGTTGTATTCTGATTCTGTTGCATTGTATTTTGCTGTGCTATATTTGGTACTCTTTTCTGTTTTATTTTGCCTTTCTGTTGCAATCTTTTCTACTCTTTTCTATTTCATTGTATTCTGTTGTCTTCTATTGTGCTATGATATCTCGTATTGCTCTCTGTTCTTTTGCTCTTTTGTATTGTTTTACATGTAGTCTTTCTATTGCTCTCTATTCTGTTCTGTTTTGTTCTATTCCATTCTATTGCTTTTTATTCGTTATTTTCTGTTTTGTTATACTTTGTTCTATTTTCTCTATTCACTTCTATTACTATCTACTGTGTTTTATTACTCTCTGTTCTGTTCTATTTTGCTTTTCTCTGCTTTATTACTCTCTGTTCTGTTCTATGTTGCTTTTCTCTGCTTTATTACTCTCTGTTATGTTGCATTTTTCTCTTGTCTGTTGTATTACTTCTTTTCTTTTCTGTTATTTTGTGTTCTATTTTGATAACTGCAGTTTTATTCTACCTTATTCTGTTTTGTTCTATTTTGCTGTACTTTATTATATTGCTCCTTATTCTATTTCGCTCTGCCCTGTTTTTCTACTCGGCTTTATTCCTTGCTCTTATTCTATTACACTCTGTTCTGCTCTATTTTGCTTTACTCTGTTTTATTATTCTATATTCTGTTATTTTCGTTCTATTTTTCTTTACTATGTTCTATTACTCTCTTTTCTGTTCTATTTTGTTCTGTTTTTCTCTGCTCTCTTTTATTACTCTCTCTTCTGTTCTGTTCGTTTGCAGTTTTCTCTATTTCTCTTTATTCTGTTCTGCTCTGTTCCATTCTGCTCTAATGTCTTCTGTTACTCTCCATTCTGTTTTTTCTCGTTTCTCAACACCTGTCCGCAGAGGCCTTAGTGCTAAGCAACCGTATCTCTGCAGAGGCATTAGGCTGTCGTTCAGTCAGGACCTCCTAAATACCGGACCTGACACTGTGATTCAAGATGGCGGCCTATGTGGTGGGAACTACTTGTAAACAACAGGCTACGATTTCAACGCAGTAAAATAAAAATGTTGTGTAATAACACGCCTATTTTGTGAATATGGGCTGTGTTAAACACAAAAACACTGTCTTAAACATAACCTCAAGTAAACAAAAAGGATGACATTTAATATTAAACGATAACCCATGGGCAATGAAATATATAACCTTAAATATCATTCATGCAATCTACAGGTCTACATGCCATTATGTAACTGCATTACACACTCAAATTACAAAGAAGATAGACAAAACTGCAAGCAGCGTGTTACTTAAATAAAACAGAAGTGTTGACATTTACTTGACTCAATTATTAATCATTGTTTACACTGTTTGTCACACTTGTACAATGTACATAATGTTATATACCTACACAAAACATACTGGATGGCTGATATACAAATGCTGCCATTTAGGATAATTAACTACCTACTAAATTCAAAAGCTTTAGGGTGGAAATTTGCTTTTACTATTACTGAAACTTTTGATTACTCAGTTTGCAACAACATATTACTCAGCACTTCATGACACTTTATTTTACAGGGGGAATCCACAAAAGCAGATGAAATATTAAAAATAATAACCGTAAAACAGCACTGTAAATTAAATATATTAAATACGTAATCTTAAATCAGCATTGTAAAGCAACATTGTGTTAGGTTAGGTTAGTGTATGTATATGAGTGGGGTGACAGGGTGCTGTGTTATCGAAATATTTACAATTTGGGCAGTGTTTATGCAATAATTTCAACGTAAATGCATTAATCAATCATTGTAGCATATATTACACTCGGTTATATACATTTATTAGCTAAATATCCGCCGCATAAGGCACTGCCACTGCTGGCACACATCTTTAACAGTTTGCTCCGCCTGGCACATTTTCCTGCCGCTTGGAAGCATGCTGGAATTGTAACTCTGCTCAAGCCAGGAAAAATCCACAACACCCGGGAAATCACAGGCCCATCAGCCTGCTACTGTCTATTAGCAAGCTGTTCGACTCCTACGCCTAGTGGACGAGGTGATACGCGGTTGCAACAACAGACATTACGTTGGAGCCCTATTCCTGGACATCTCCAAAGCGTTCGATGCCGTGTGGCATGAAAGACTCATACACCGGCTTATCAGTTACGACATCCTACCTTACCTAGTGCATTTAATACACAGCTTCCTTTCCAACCGATCCGGGCAGGGGCAGTATCCAATCTCAACCCTACGCTATCAACGCAGGGGTACCCCAAGGCAGCGTTTTGGGCCCCCTGCTATTTCTCATCTACATCAATAGTCTTCCTCCTCTCCGGGGCCGCAATGTGTACCTGTTCGCAGACAACAACGGCATCGTCATACCATGCCATAGCGACACAACGTCTACATGTTGGCCGCTTGGTTTTCCGCATGGCGACTGAAGATCAACGCCGCAAAATCGCAAGCCGTCACCTTCACCAGACGCCACCTCCAAGATGTGGACGATCTACACCTAGCAGGTGACCAAATCCCTTGGTCTACTGAGGCAAACCATCTTGGAGTACGACTGGCTATGCGCCCAACCTGGAAGGCTCATATCACATCGCTGGCTTCGAAAATCAACAGTAGGATGGCCATGCTGAACCCGTTATACAACAAAAACTCCCCTATGAGCCTTAAGAACAAGGTCCTTCTATACATACAGGTCCTGCGACCTATACTTGTTTACGGCTGCCAAGTCTGGAGAGCTGCTGCCAAAACCAACCTGTACCCTCTCCAAGTCCTCCAAAACCGTTAACTTCGGACAGCAATCGCAGTCGAATGATACATTTCTAATGCCAACATCCATGCTGACCTGTCCTTCCCAACCCTAACAGAATATATCCTTATCCTGTCCCAGAGCTTTTGTGCTAGACTCCCGTCCAGTTTCAACCATCTTATCCGCGGCTTCGGGGAGTATGATAGCGACCCACACGAGTGCTAGGCCAATAAGTATAACACGTGATGCGACATTGTCATCATCAAGTACTCCATAGACATTAAAAAAAAACCCACCCTTGTATTCCACTCCTATATCTCAAGAAAGAAAGAAAATCCCTAGCCTCATTCACCACCCTTAACCCACCATCAGTTCCTTAACCACCACATCAACGCCAGCAGGGGACAATGTCCTGGAATGGCAATAGTCCGAGGGCGCCTCCCCCCGGGGAGGATAACCCCTCAGTGACACCGTCAACTAGAAGAACATCCTATTATCATCAAGAAATACATCGGGTCAAGTCCCTCAAGTATAATAAAAATTGCTTCCCAGCATGCGAGCGAAGCAAGGGTACATCGCCATTCAATCGATTCCAGACATGCTTACTATCGGAAAGAATGGGTCTCCGATACGACTAGTTTAACCTTGAGACCACCTAGCTAGAGGGGTCAGTCAAGAACCCTTGTGTTGACATGAAATTGGGAGTTACACTTAACCACACTTTTTGTTGTTAGATATACTCATCACATAACTAAGTGAATAAAATGAAAATAATATTTATGTTTATTAAATGAGGTCTATGTTGACCCCACTTGGTAGTGGGCGTTGTATAGAGCAAACAGCTTATTGGAATACCCCAAAAACCAGCTATGACCCCCCCCCCCCCATTATGGCGTAGCATGTTATATTTAGTGATATTCCATCTGTTAGGTTGCATTAGTACCGCAAACTGTTGGTAAATATAACCACGGTAAAGCTACGGCCATAGTGGGTGCTATTGCATCCGGCATATTGCCACAGAAGCCCCGTTTTTGAACCCATTGCAGAGAAGCCAACCGATAGATTTTAAAATAAGATTCTATTTAGACGCCGTATTGATTAATCAATCAATCAATCAATCAATCAATCTGTGGACGCCATTGTATTGCTCATGTGTGCGTGGTTTTGTCTTGGAATGTTTTAGAGCAGTTATGCAATTATTGTTACTGTTGTTATTTTTATGTTCGCTACACAGTAATGCATTAAATATATATTACGACATTTAGCGTTCGGAAGTGATTTTATCATGACTTGTGTGGTAACGATGTTCAAGCTTATTATCGTTTTAAAGCTTATTACTTTAACCTTGTGGTATTTGAGGTTAGAAATAATGCTTTTATTATGTCGGTTGGCAGTACTGCTTTCTGGTGAAAGATCGACTGTGGTTCAGTGGAATGTCGGCCATATTGGATTATTGAGAACTGCCGATAATCTATTTCCCCTATACAAACATTTCTTTTTCAGGATATCATTTCTCTTCGTACCCTTGGCAATAATGATACCGCTAAATACATTTCGGTATGTTCATTGTTGGGAGTATGAATAGCCATTGTTGTTTTGCCTGACTACGTTTAGCTTGTCATTGATCTGAGAGGTTACAATTGCTGTTTGTGCCAGTGAAATAGAATGTCAAAAATCGTTCGTGATTTATATGATCTACTCGTAAATAACCTTGCTCATCTTAGTGAAGTAATTTCCAAATACAGAACGATAGAGATAGTGAAGAATTAAATAGTGAGAATGAAACAGAATCATCACAAAATGAGAATGTGTTAGCGGTAGAAGAAGAAATAATATTTCGGAAATGGTTCACTCAAAAGAAAAACAAGGTATTTGACATAAATTCTGTGATTTAGTGTTTTTGGTTTTGTTTTACCGTCTCAGCCTTCAAAGAAAGGAATATGTGCTGTATAAATTTATGTTATCTGTACTGACTGAAGTGAACATGGAGATACAAACAGTCGTAAGTTCCTTTAAACACCGAGGAAAGCTGCACTAGAATTAATAGTTGTGTGACTATTTGTGGTAACCACAAGTACAGTTAAGCTGACTGCATGATCAGTGAGTTATATGACAAAGAAAAACAGAACTGAACATACATTTTGAGGTCAGTACTTAAAAATGAGTTTATTTAAAATATCAAAATGGGAATTTGATGCAACAGGCGCAGCCCTGAATCATACCACGCACTAACCCTGGCACTCTATGTCCACCTTCTCTCATTTTTACTTCCTCTACTGGTAAGTAGGGCAAGTATTGTATTCCACCCAAAAATTCCATTTCGAGATTTCACCGGAAATTCGTGTTTTGAGGTCCCCTGAATCCAAAACAAAGCATTTTTAGAAAAAGGTCCGCGCGCGTGTATCAGTCTGTAAACAGCATAATAGAAAAACGAAAAGTCAGTTAAAAACCAAAATTAGTATTTAAGTTTAATGTCTTTCAAGGATGCAACACGAAGATTTTGAAGAAAATACCCCCACCCTAAAGTACCCTTTACATGGAAAATTTTTCGAAAGTTTTCATTTTCTTGAAAATGGCTCTAACGATTTTGATTAAAATGTCATATGTTTGTGATATTTTCATGACAAATGAAATGTATATCTTGAATTTTCTGGCTATAGCCCCTGTAGTCATATTTACTCTGGACGACTTTTGCATAACTGGTAAACCGTTAGACATAGACCAAATCATACTATACAAAAAATGTAGATCTTGATAAAATACACAATTTATGTCTCAATAAATTTTCTTGTAGAGTGAACCATTTCAGAGATATTCCTTTTTATTTGTATCAGTTTCGGAAAACAAAACTTTCGTGAAATGCAACATGGTTATTAATGTTTTATATGCTAAGCGTACAAAGAGAACGGAATCTCAAAGCTTTAAAACATTTGACAAAGTCTACTGTATTCCCATATTCCCCTTGTACTTACAAGGAAATAAGCAATAAGATAATTTGTACAAATGTTTATCTCAACTAACACGAAGAAGATATAGGAATAAGAGTTTGTAAGAATGGTTAGTACAAGAGTAGAGAAAGTCATGTGAGTGCAACACATCAGATTTTTAATTTGCCTGTACAATACCAAGGTTCTCTTAACCCTAATACTACTAAATATCTCTTGTATATTAATATGCTGAATTTTCTGTTTGATCTCTTTCCAAATCTGTCCTAAAATTTCTCTGTCTCTCCATATATTCCCCATTCCTGGTTCCTCTATAATGTTCTATAAAGATGAAGCCCAAGAATCAGCCAGTAATGTTTTTTCTTGTATAATCCAAATGGTTTAGTATATTGTGATCTTCCAACACTCTTACCCGACACCAAAACTTTGTCAATCTTTCCATTACTAGCCCTTTACTTCCTGTTCTACCTAACAATGCTACTCCCACAAGTGGTGCAACTGGTAAACTCAAAATTAACTGACAAAAACTTCTGAGTATTAAGTCCACCCTTTGCCAACCTTCTCCTTATCCCCATACCTCTATCCCATACAACATTTTAGCTTCCACTATTGCCTTATACACTCTTATACACCATTTAATTTTTGGAATTAAAAAACTCTCAGCACTGGCTTCGTTGAAAACGTAAAGCGAAATATTATATTGTAACTGATTAATACCTCTATGGAGAAAGCTTGCCATATAGTAGATACTCTTTGGAGGTTGATAGTTGCCAAACAGACTGTGTGATAAAGGTTAATACTTAAAAGTGAATGTAAAGTTCGATATTGGTGTAGGTGAGGTCACATCAATTGCAATAAGTTGTGAAAATAAATAACGGAAACAACATTAGTGTTACATATTTTCAATAGTTTTATTATAAGCTTCCATTTTCCTCCGTAAGTGTTGAAACAAATAAAACATCTGCAAAGCAACCATTTTACGTCATACATCTGTGATCTCTGATACATTATAATTATAGATTTAGAAAATGTATTGGTTACTTTTACATATCTTAATACTATAATTGCAAAAAGCGTTGTATGTAACACGTGTATAAACTTTTCAATGTGACACTTGTAAAAACTAAACATACATTCGTGTCACAATCAGTCCGACTATGCACTAGTATTATATTATGCTGCAGCTATTGGTACTCGCACTAGTGATACATGTAGCTGGTATTTATTGCCATTGGATGTCCTGGAAAAAGGGCAGACGCCACACAGCAGCGGTTTGCGAACCACCTTGTAGTGACCCCAATTTTAAAACTCCAATAACACACGCACAGTTTCCTATTTTCTTGTGCTCATATCATATTAAAGTCGCCCTTTTAATGGGGAATTTAAACGAATGACATTTTACCTGCTGTGTATTTATTTAGAATTGTTAACAACTTGGGATAAAGCGCACGATATGGGCGTCCTGAGAATTCATTCATAACTTGGAGGACTGCAGTCGTGGTGTATAGAAGCGTACAGAAGGACGGGGGAAGGTAACAAAAGTGCCATAACTAGAGGACAGGACTCAGATTGCAGGATCCAGGAGGTTATGTAGGATCTGCGGTACCTGTGACTTGAAACAACGTATAGCAGTAGTGGTAGGAGACAGCTGAATGCGCTTCATTCATTGATCGTCCGCCAGGGTCAAGCGCAGCGGGTCAGCCGTATCTATATACCTACCCTCGCTACTGCTGACTTCAAAACAAACGACTGTCCTCAACATGGGGCTCCATTTGCGATTCATTTGTTGTTGCCCTTACTAAAGCGTCTATTAACATTATGTTGAACTAGCTAAAATACTCGGCTTTGTCCCAGCGATTTATCCCTACAACATTTAGACTTGTCCAATAGTCTTGTGTTTCTTTGTTACTAGCTGAAATACCCGACGTTGCCCGTGGTTTGATGGTTTATCACTACAACATTTAGACTTAGGTTGTACTTGTCCAATGGCCTTGTGTTTCTTTGTTACTAACTGAAATACCCGACGTTGTCCGTGGTTTGATGATTTATCACTACAACTTTTGCCTGAAATTATCCAACAGCCTTGTGTTTCTACCTTTAATGAAAACCTATAACGCAAATCCGTTCATTTATAGTCACATGTCTAATTTCTTATTTCCCTGGGTTAGATGCTAAAATTAGTGTTGTTCTTCTCACAGCCCACTGCATTAGTTGTAATGCCAACTGTGAAAATAAATCTTAATTAAAATGTATGAATGTTATTGCCAGTTGTTTACTTCTAAGTCATGATTAATATTAAATAGTAATAAATAAATGAATTATTAAGTATTTCTCGGAATACACTAAACAAACATCACTCGACGCACCGCGCTCCCAAAATTACGGTCATATGAAGCCCTCTTGTGGTATTATTACTACAGATAATTGTTGTGCTGCTAAAATAGCCAATAAAGACAGCGATTCTGAACATAATTTCTTAGCAAATAAGTTTATTGCCCAGAAATATGGCGATTTTTATCATTCATGAACTTACCTTACCAGGACCATGAAATTAAATATTATTCTTTTTTTCTTTCCCCCATTGCCCTCCCCTTATGTAGGACTTACAAGTGCCTTGGGTCAGACATCTGTCGGGGTGCAGAGGGACCTATGGGCTCGTTAAAACAGACAGTTTATGTCCAAATACACTTTTTGTAGAGCGAACCATTTCGGAGATATTCCTTGTTATTTGTGTGAGTTTTGGAAAACTTTCGTCAAATGGAAAATCGTTGGCCATTTTTTTGTTCAGAATTTGAAAGCTTTAAAAGATTTGACTATCGCTCAAAGCCTACTGTATTCTCATATTCCCATTGTACCTACAAGGAAATAAGTAATAAGGTATCTTCTGCAAATGTTTATCTCAACCAATAAAAGAACATATAGGAATAAGTTTTTAAGAATGATTAGTACAAGAGTAGAGAAAATCATGTGAGTGCAACACATCAGATCTTTTTTAGAATAATAGTCATTTCTATGAATTTCACGCAATAAAATTTATAAGGTGCTGAGCCGCAATAAGTTTTCTCTGTAGCGCAGTTGAAAAAGACGATAAACTTTTTTTTCTCAAAAATTATTTCACGCTTTTCTTTGAAAACTTAGGAAATGATTATAACTTTATGAGCGTGTGATAAAAATAAAGCTTTTTCGTTATGAAACATAGGAATTGAAGGTTTTACAGGTTGTCGCCCACTATTGGGGAGTCGAAGTGGTGTATTTTGTGATTTTTGTGTAAGTTTCATACACGTACGCTAATTTTTAAGTTGTTATTGAAAATAACGCTGCTTGTATTTTTTAGGCTCTTTTACCTTGTTTAAATCCAATTTCTGAAGAAAAAAAAATTCTGTACAAATATCCCATCATCTTTGAAACACAGACAAAAATTTGTATTACACATTTGCAGTTAAATAAGCTTTATTTTAATGAAAAGGATAGTCATTTGTTTTAAAATCTAAATATCTTTATTTTTCAATAAAAAGTTGGCATTATATTAAAAAATCATAACTTTACTTCTGATGAGTAAAAAATTATTTCGTTTCACCGGTCAGCTATAAAAGTACTAGTAAACTTGCCTTGAAAAATTCAGGTAATAATCTTAAATAGTTTGCTAGATAATGAGTCACCAGTTAACATTGCTCACATAGGGCATTTCAGCTTCCCTTTATGTCGTGTGTGAATTTAAACCACACATACGTCACTGTTGCACATATAGCTTGTCATTTGTTGCTTAGTTTTGGCAAAACAAAACACTGAATTGAAGCGTACTAAAACGCCATGTCTGGACGATTGAAGTACAAATTAAAATAAGAGTTGAAACTTTGAGCTGGTTGTATTACAAATACAGGTAAGGAGCGATCTGTATTCCTGCATAAGACGATATTACGTCACACATTGTGCTGTTTTGTATATGTACGTATAGCAGACTGTTTGCGTGCTTTTCGTCCGTAAGCGATTGCTTCCTACTGTATCGATTTCACGTTCATACTTCGTTTTAAAGGTGATGAAAGGGCAATCTTTAAAATTACACGATAATCAACGTTGTATTTAACGGCGGGCTGGTGTCTTGTGTTATACTATTATACAAATATGTGTTAGATAGATGAAATAATATACAGGAGCCCTATTATCTTTCCTAACCCTAACCCTAAGACAGTTACTACGAATATAATTTGCTCTTATTCCTAAAATTAAAACTTTAAATATGTTTAGCAGTTCTTATCAATGAACACTGATATTGCCAACTGTCTACACTTTCCGCGTATGAGGTTACGAAGCTGTTTCCTTTAAGGTCAAGATATTTTAGGTTGGCAAAACCAAATAGGTTTAGGAATTGTAAATCCTGTGTGCACACTGATGAGAATTTCACTAATAATACAAAATGAATGTGACAAGTCTGTATAAAAATCTGATGTCTTGCACTCACATGACTTTCTCTACTCTTGTACTAACCATTCTTACAAACTCTTATTCCTATATCTTCTTCGTGTTAGTTGAGATAAACATTTGTACAAATTACCTTATTGCTTATTTCCTTGTAGGTACAAGGGAAATATGGGAATACAGTAGGCCTTGAGCGATAGTCGGCTCTTTCAAAGCTTTCAAATACCGTTCTTTGCACGGTTAGCATATAAAAATGAATAACGATCTTCCATTTGTGGAAAGTGTAAAGAATATCTCCGAAATGGTTCATTGTACCAAACATTTATTTGGACATAAAGTTATGAAGTAAGGCTTGGTAATGCAAGGGTTAAACTATTTAGAGTAATTATTTTAATTATATGAATATTGTGCTTAAAAGAATTTTAGTTATGCTTTGTTTATTTTCTTTATTTTAATATCTTTCTCAGACCTTTGGATGTTTGCCTAGCTTTTTATTATGAACTTTTTTCAGCGTCCTTTAATTGGTTTTTTCACATCGAACAATGAATGAAATGGGTGAAGTGATGCTCAAATGAGCCCGGTGTCCATCGAGCCGAGTTACCCGACATTTATCTTTCAGGATTAACGAATATCTGGGAGAAAAACTTATTCAGGTAACTCACCTAACGGAGATTCGAACTCGGTACCTTTGATGGTGAGGCAGAAACGCTACCCATTTTACACATTTTATGTGTAACAAAAAGCTGAGCTTTTACGTGGAAAAATGATTATTTTTCCAAAAGATTTATTATGTCATTCCCGCCCGAGTATTGTCAAACATTTAAGTCAAAATAAAAGAAAGATCGCACTTTTGGGGTTAACCCTTTAGTGATGGTAAAGTTTTAGATTTGTGTAATTACTTTTGTTTTAATTTCATACAGACGCTTATCCTCGTATCTACTTCATGTAAATCCAGATAAACATTTGTAGAAATGGTTTTGTTATATATTTCCTTGTAGATACAATGGGAATAGTAAAATACATTAGGCTTAAGTGTGCATGGCAATTTTTGTTCTTTCCTTTTTTATTTTCGACGATAGTAAATAATACAAATAGCACTTACAGGAATATATAATTAATAATTTAGTAACAATTGTTGAACTTGTGGTTACAGTATCAAGGTCACCAGTATTAACCTTGGTGACGATCGATTACTCACGCCTGGTTCTTGACCTTAGAAAATCAATAACTTGCAGCTCATGCTAGCTGCTGGATGAATTAAATGGAATATAAATATCTTGATGTACATAAAACTGGATGTGTGTGAGTATGTGTGTATGCGCGCGCATGTGTGTGTGTGTGTGTGTGTGTGTGTGTGTGGGGTGTGTGTGTGTGGGGTGTGTGTGTGTGTGTGTGTGTGTGTGTGTGTGTGTGTGTGTGTGTGTGTGTGTGTGTGTGTGTGTGTGTGTGTGTGTGTGCTTTATAGACTTCTACACTGTTGCAGATAACCTTTAACACAAGGCGAACATTCGTCCAGGTTAGAATTCCAAATTCTACGCACTTTCAAACAATTATTTAATTGTATGAATGCCTACTAAGACCATCTATATCTTTGGCAACGATCGTCGTAACAGCTCGAACATTGCCAACATAGAATAATTACTTATGTTTTCACGGCCTCACAAAATAACAAATGAGCAGCGAGTTCATATAATATTGTTCAGCTGTCTGACGTCGATCATGGAGTAATAACACAGTCAGCTTTCGTCTTTCTTTTGTTATGACTTTCTTGTGTTTTCTTAGTAGTTCTGTGTGTGTTGGTTACTGGGAATAAACAAGGGTTTATTAACGTTACTTAAGCTAATATTATTTCTTCAGAATGAGATTTTGTGTATAAATAGCGGCGAGGTAGCCTCTCAGCTGCAGTAACGAGACATCATTACAAACTCTGGTATTTGTGAGTGTTTTGCATTGTATTTTTATTATATGTACCTTTAGTTCCGAGAGTTTTAAGTATTTAAGTGTCTTGTGTAATATTTTGAAATGCTCCAAAGAAATAAGACTTAGGCAAGTGCAACCTAAGTCTAAAAGCTGTAGAGATAAATGCCAAACCACGAGCAACACTGGGTATTTCAGCTGGTGATAAATATTAAAAGTTAGGAGGATTCAGTATAGTTTGTACATATACCTACATTCATTAAAATAGGCAACACAAGTAAATAGGTTAAGTTACCAACACCGACTGCAAGAACTGAACGTTTTACCATCACACCATGCACGGGAAGTTGATAAAAATAATATTGGCGAAAGAATGTAACGGAAATTGCTTAGAAAATGTCCTTTCTTTACTGATATTGAAATTAAAACGTCACCAAAGGGCTGTACGCAGGACAACGTCTGAAAAATTAAATGCTATAGCCTGGATTTGAAGCACGTATCTTGCGGTCTCCTTCCGGTTGCTCTAACCACTGAGCTACCACAGCAATATGTCGACAGGTATTAAATTCATCAGTTATCTCGCACTTTTACCGGTAAACCACGAGGAGATTTCAGATTATAATATTGTAAATCTTGGAAGAGTTTAATTCTTCAAACCCAACGGTCGGTAATTTATTTCAATAATAATTTAATAATTTGTCTCCATTAATGGTGTTGCTTATCCTAGCACACACCCACGTGTATCCTGAGAACACTTCTTTAAGTGATTTCAAATGTTTTAAGCTGGTCACTATGTGATGGCTTTGATATTCCGTTGTCTTTGCACGACCAAGAGATAAAACAAAACGAATAGCAACTTCTTATTTAAGAAAAGCAAATGGAAAATTTAAATCAATACATAGGAATATCTCGGAAATGGTTAACTCAGATTTGATAAAACTTGTGTAGTAAGATTTTGTCTTGGAGGTTCCAGAACTGTTAAGGGAAGGTTAAGTCAGTCAGACACTCCGATGTTTCTTATTCGTTATTAGGAATATCTGGAATTGTACACAATTAAGAATCATAACGGGCAAAGGGGAGAATTAACCATTATATTCTCTAGATTATTATAATAGCTTCAGAAATCACGGAGGGAGGTTACTGAAATTTATTAAATCATCATTGAACCATGTTTATTTCAAATAACATGAAGATAGTGAAATAACACATCAGATTTTACTTTAGTGGTTTGCTGACCTGGAAGAACAATTGCGGAAACTACAACTCCTAGCCTTCTGTAGTCCTGTTGTGTTGGACCATAACGCCATCTGAGGGGAGCTCAGTGTGCGAGTAGCGAAGTGTACAAAGTTATTGGTTGGAGTAGTACAGAGGTGGGCAAAAGGGGATTTATGAACCCGTGTGGTTCCTGAACCTTTCGTCGTGTAGTTATGCAACACAACGGTCAGTTTAGTCCTCTAACTCTGGTATTTGCTGCTCCTTAAGATAAATATCCTACATTGGATTGCAATTATTAATTTGTAACTCCATATTTGTTTAATACCAATAAACATTTCAGATGACCACCTCTCGATGTAACTGCGTATTGCTGTTACAGATATTACACCACAGTTTGAACGATGTCACATAATAGAAGTATGACCATCTCTTTCCTGTTTGAAACAAACGCGCTAATCGTTAACTGTATCACTCCGCCACTGTCAGGAGTTTAAGAAGGGAAGAACTAGCACTTGTCCAACCAGTAAGAATGTTATGCGGGTTGCGTGCACAGTGCATTCGCAGCAGACAGTGTTCTCCCCGTCCCTGGCATATTGAGAAATCTTTCATTCCTCATTTGTCTTTTGTAGAAACCGCGGCTGGATATGAACAGCCTTTTGATCAACATAACATTCCTAACACTTTAACGTAGGTATATCCTGTGTACTAAGGAAGACGCCAACAGGTTACAACGTGGACCGTTTTCTTGAATGAATCCGGAGCGCCGCGAAGTGCAGATGGCGTGGAAAAGTCCAAACCAAGACATAGGAGTAGGTAGGTAGGCAGGTTCCTAACACTAGTGCCACGTGTCGCTTACTCGGGGATTCACCAAACAGTCACACAGCTACTCCTGCCTTGCCCTAATCACCTCAAGCAAAATCATGGGCAGTACCCGACTTCCTTAACTTCCCCCGGAGAGCCTTGCAATGCTGCAGAACCTTTTGGTGGTGGAACAATCATCGGTCGAAAAAAGACTACAACCACTGCCACCACCACCGCCGCCACCACCACCACCACCTCCACCACAAGCACCACCACCACAACCACTGCCACCACCACAACCACTACCACCACCACAACTACTGCAACAACCACCACCGCCGCCACCACACCACCATCACCACTACCACCACCACCACCGCCGCCGCCACCACCACCACAACCACTCCCACCAACACCGCCGCCGCCACCACCACTGCCACCACCACAACCAGTACCACCACCGCCGCCACCACCACCACCGCCACCACCACAACTGCCACCACCACAACCACTGCCACCACCACAACTGTCACCACCACCACCACTGCCACCACCACCGCCACCACCACCACAACCACTGCCACCACCACCACAGCCACCACCGCCACTACCCCCACCACCACAACCACTGCCACCACCACAACCACTGCCACCACCACCACAACCACTACCACCACCGCCACCACCACAACCGCCACCACCACAACCACTGCCACCACCACAACCACTGCCACCACCACCACAGCCACCACCGCCACTGCCACTACCACCGCCACCACCACAACCACTGCCACCACCACCACAGCCACCACCACCACCACAGCCACCACCACTGCCACCACCACCGCCACCACCACCACTGCCACCACCACCGCCACCACCACCGCCACCACCACCACCACCACAACCACTCCCACCACCACAGCCACTGCCACCACCACCACCACAACCACTGCCACCACCACCACAACCACTACCACCACCACCGCCGCCACCACAAGCGCCACCACCACAACCACTGCCACCACCGCCACCACCACAACCACTGCCACCACCGCCACCACCACAACCACTGCAACCACAACCACCGCCACCACCACCACCACTACCACCACCACCGCCACCACCACAACCGCCACCACCACCACAACCACTGCCACCACCGCCACCACCACAACCACTGCCACCACCGCCACCACCACCACCACAACCACTGCCACCACAACCACTACCACCACCACCACAGCCACCACCACTACCACCACAACCACTGCCACCACAACCACTACCACCACCACAACCACTACCACCACCACAGCCACCACCACTACCACCACAACAACAAAGAATATTTTAGCTTTAGTTAATCTTATGAGCTTAAACACATAGCGAGCTTATTCCATTTCTTCTTGCTGCAGCGATACACAGTTTCATTCATGACGCACTACCTCTCAATGAAACATTTCATTCACTTGCATTAATATTGTGTTTTGTCAATGGATGCGCTCACGTGGGGTACGAACTGTTCCTACCGAACCTGCCTATTCCTCATTAATCGACGTGCTCCTCTGCAGTTGTTACAGATGAATTCCCTACCACAAGACAATAGCTAACGGAACTTTGTGCAGTTCAAGAAGCAAATTGTCGGTCTGGGGGGATCAGTTGGTTAGGCACTGGCCTATTGATCCTAAGGGGGGCCAGACCGATGACGTCGTCACCGCTACAACATAATTGTCCCTAACGTGCCTGTAAGAAAACATGAAATCGTCACTCTCGAAAACTAACGTATTTTGCGATTCTCCATGCACAAAACTTTTTATATTCTTTTTTCGTAAACATTTTTTTATTTTCTGAGGTATTAATAAACTCTCAGTACTCGGTTTCGTTTAAATGTCAAGTGTAAAAAGTCTACACTTTCAATAGTTTTATCATAACCTTCCATTTTCCTCTGTGAGTGTTGAAACAAATTAAACATCTGTTTAGCAACCATATTACTTCATACATCTGTGTTCTGATACATTATAAATTTACATTTAGCAAATTTGTTAGTTACTTTTACGTATTTTAATGTTGAAATTGCATAAAACGTATGTTTTCGTTGTGACACTTGTAACGTTCACTTTCACTCACACACTAAACATATACTCTAGCTTACACACTAGTTACATAAATAAATATTTTAGCATACTGCATCCAAACTAAAAGGCTTCCATTATGGCACTAGGGCAATAATATTTTAAACTATTCTATCGTGGCAAACTTTGGTTTCAAGTCAATCACGTCACGATTACACTTTATATTTGTTGATGTTTAATAGTTCTACTTGTTTGATTAGGTTTCATTTTTAATTGTGTTTTTACACGATTAATTTGTCATTATCTGTTCACAACACAAATGCCACATGTAATTTATCACAGTTCGTTGTAGAGTTAACCTATACGTTATATTGGCAGCATTGTGCTTTCTTGATCTAATACGTTATTCTTTTATCTAGTATAACCTACATAAATATGAAATAGCTGCAAATATGAATTTAGAAGAAAATTAAATGAAGGAACACAAGCTGCAAGAAGAATAACACTAAAACTGCTACCCAAAAACATCCAGAAAGCATTTAATCACTTCATTGCCTGTTTTAAGGCAAAATAAGTGAATCAATAATACACGAAAACATCTGACCTCTCGCTGCACACGAGAGTTAACCTCGTTTTTAATGTAATTTCCGAGTTTCAGGTATGAACATAATAGTACAGATATGTTAAAAATACGAGTGCTGTTTTAAAAATGTATAAGCCACACGTGTTAACATTAGTTTTATTTTGCTTGTAGGAATGCGGAATACCTCGACACCGGAAGGTACAAGAGGATCGACTAAGTAAGTACTGCAGAATAAAACGCTACTTTTAACCATTCTATCATAATGTACTATTTTAACAAGACAATTAGAGTATACATTTATGTACATTCAACTTATTTCTGCTGCTATATTATAACAATTACCTCACAGTGTTCATTAATTTTACTATTATTAGTTGTTAGCACATAATATTTCAAATTTAAATACTAACCCTAGCATTACCATTGCGTTATGCCCACAATCTGCAATTTTTTAAATTCTGTCTTTTAATTTCTTTTTATTAAACAAACTACTCCTAAAAACACTTCTATCTACTCTATATTAATCCAGATAAACATTCGCAGAAATAGTGTTTTACAGATTTTCGTACAGGTACAATTGAATAGGAGAACACTTAAGGCTTAACTGATAGTAACATATTTTAAGAGCTGGTCGCTATGTGATGACTTTGTAATTCCATTGTCTTTGCATGTCAAGGTCATAAAAGTGAATAACGACTTCCCATTTGAGGAAGTATAAGTATTGCAAAATTCAAACTAATATCAAAGTATATGTTGCAAATGCTTCACTCCACAAAAAATCTGATGTGTTGCACTCACATGACTTTCTCTACTCTTGTACAAACTCTTATTCCTATATCTTCTTCGTGTTAGTTGAGATAAACATTTGTACAAATTATTTTACTGCTTATTTCCTTGTAGGTACAAGGGGAATATTAGAATACAGTAGGCTTTGTGCGATAGTCAAATCTTTTAAAGCTTTGAGATTCCGTTCTCTTTGCACACTTAACATGCAAAACAAACGAACAACGATGTTCCATTTCACGAAAATTTTAAATTTTCCGAAACTCACACACATGACAAGGAATATCTCCGAAATGGTTCAACCTACAAGAAAATTTATTGAGACATAAATTGTGTATTTTAGCAAGATCTACATTTTTGGTATAGTAAGATTTGGTCTATCTCTAACGGTTTACCAGTTATGCAAAAGTCGTGCAGAGTAAATACGACTACAGGGGCTATAGCCAGAAAATTCGAGATATACATTTCATTTGTCATACAAATATCTCAAACATATGACATTTTAATCAAAATCGTTAGAGCCATTTTCAAGAAAATCAAAATGTTCCATGTAAAGGGTAGTTTTGAGTGGGGCTATTTTCTTCAAAATCTTCGTGTCGCATCCTTGAAAGACATTAAACTTAAATACCAGCTTTGGTTTTTAACCAACTTTTCGTTTTTGAGATATGCTGTCCACAGACACACACACGGACCCTTTTCTAAAAAATGCTTTTTTGGGATTCAGGGGGCCTCAAAAAATGTATTTCCGGCGAAATCTCGACATCGAATTTTTGGGTAGAATACAATACTTCCCCTACTTAACAGTAGAGAAAGTGAAAATGCTTTTTTTTGGATTCAGGGATCTCAAAACATATATTTCCGGTGAAATCTCGACATCGAATTTTTGGGTGGAATACTCTGTTTCTTCTGAAAATGCAGACCAGGGTTAATGGCTGCTGAATCTACAGGCGCATTGAATCTATTATTGATTTTCTCTATACTAGCACTAGTTACATTGGTATTCCCTCTTCGTACAAAAAATCCTTCGTCCTTTGTCCAATTCCTCCACTTGCTTCATCGTTCCACTTATACCCCACTTCAACTTCAATGGTTAGGTGTATCAGCGGCCTTTCCTTTGGAACACATTGCCCATTCAATGGGGTTAACCCGTAGATAGTGGTAAGTATAGGGAATAATCATGTGTAGAGAACGCTCCCACTCTCCAGCCGGGAATCGAACCCTGGACGCCTCGCACGGTAGGTACTCTACTCACTGAGCTACCGGACCAGCCCTTTCTCTTGCTTTGTAACCAGCGCTAACCTGTATAAAGTTACATAAATTCAACAATAAGGATTAGTATTTCATAGAGAATTCGTTTCATTTGATGTTGACATCTCAAACACATGACATTGGAAAATAAAAATTGCAAGACCCAGAAACAGAAATATTTTCCATGTAAAGCTTAATTTTAGGAGAGGAATTTTCTAAAAATCCTCGCTAAGAATCTTTGAATAGTTTATTACTCTAGCTAGCGTGGCATTTATGGGTTTTGAGCTGCGATATTATTTGACAGACATTTATTATTTATGTTTTTGTTTAAAGTAGACCATGAAAAGTGCATTTCCTGGGAACTTTCGGGATGAATTTCTCAATACAATATATTATTTCCACTGTTTATTACAACAGAGAAGGTAAAACGCATTTTGTATACCTAAAGGAGAAACAACCACAATAAAATTTTGCTCCAACAAGTACTGTCACCAAATGTTTAAATAAATATCACATTTCCTGCAAGAGAAGCCAAGAAAGCAACCACTGCTGCCATCTGTAGGTTCTCTTGCACACTCAGTGTGTGACAACTATAGCTATTTGACCTCTTATTCAGCTTGCTTTTAAAAACAATGCCTTTCCTATTAACCTACTGTAATCTTCTGATAAAACGAAAAGTAGAAATATGTAAGAAATACAAAGGTTTTGTAGAAATACTTCAGGACAGATGGTTGTGAATGTGAATCATCCGATGTTTCCAACTAGTAGATTGATATTGGTTTTTACTTTCTCTCTCTATTGCATACTTATAGAAGTAGTATTGTATTCCATTAAAAATTCGATATCCAAATTTCACCGGAAATATGTCTTGAGGTCCCCTGAAATCAAAATAGCATTTTTAGAAGAAGGTCTGTGTGTGTGAGTATGTCTGTGAGTATGTGTGTGTGTGTGTGTGTGTGTGTGTGTGTGTGTGTGTGTGTGTCTGTGTGTGCGTGTGCGCGCAGCATAACTCAAAAATGAAAAACTGGTTAAACACCAAAATTGGTATTTAAGTTTAATATCTTTCAAGAATGCGACACGAAGATTTTGAAAAAAATTCCTCTAAACTGCCCTTTAAATGGATATTTTTATGGCAAATGAAGTGTATATTTTGAATTTTCTGGCTATAGCCCATGCAGTCCTGTTTACTCTGGGTGACTTTTGAATAACTCGTAAACCGTTAGAGATAGACAAAATCTTACTGTACAAAAAATGCAGATCTCGGTAAAACACACAATTTATGTCCAAATAAAATTTTTTGTAGAGTGAACCATTTCGGAGATATTTCTTGTTATTTGTGACAGTTTCGGAGAACTTCAATTTTCGTGAAATGCAACATCGTTGTTCATTTTTTATATGTTAAACGTGTAAAGAGAACGGGATTTCAAAGTTTTAAAAGATTTGACTATCGCACAAAGCCTACTGTATTCTAATATTCCCCTTGTACCTAGAAGGAAGTAAGCAATAAGATAATTTCTACAAATATTTATCTCAAGTAACAGGAGGAAGATAGAGGAAAAAGAGTTTGTAAGAATGGTTAGTATAAGATTAGAGAAAGTCGTGTGAGTGCAACACGTCAGATTTTTTCTTTTTGGTGTTAAACATTTGACAATCTGTATTCTTCTATGAAATGCATGGAGGTTACGAATGAAATGCTCGTCTTCAGTTGTTTCGACTTTCTTAAGTTAATATTAATTAATGTCTGACTCTAATATGAAAGGAGCGTTTGCATATTTGAGCAGTTTCAATAGTGAGGCGACTATTAGCTCTGAAATATCGGGTTTTATAGACAACTTGGGAATTCAGAAGGTTATTCTTGAATGAATCCCAACGCGCCATCTTGTTTGTTTGCTATAAATGTTGTTTAGAACAATGGCTTGAGAGACTTAATTGTTTCACGGTCTACATTCCATGTTAAACGTAAGCATTTTTATGTCGTGACCTGGAGCAATGAATGATTTCCGTGTGTTCCGTGACCGCCACATGGAGCGCCACCGTCAATTGCAGTGCAATGTTAACAATGAGCGATCGATCCGGCAGCGTGGGAGTTAGTCCTCTCTCTCTGTCTCTCTCTCTCTCTCTGTCTCACTCGGTTGACCTAGCAGTTTCCGCTTTGCCCGTTCATTCATTTCTTTCATTCATTTGAGTTTGATGCGATGCCTTCCTTCATTATCCCACACACACACACACACCTGCCTGCCCAATTATTAACTGTGTTTGTGTATGTCATTATGCTCATATCGATAGCTAGGTCGGCAATACTTCATTAGCACGTTTTATGGCTCCCTAGGCCATTATACCACTTCCTTTTGTGTCACTTACATTACTTCATAATTAACTTCAACAGCTCGACGAAAGGCAGCGCTAAAACAATTGAAGAGAGCAAGCAGCCTTTTGCACTCTGTGATGAGATTAGGCCCGTGTCTGGGTACAGAGGAAGTTAATACCTACAGGTCCGAACGGCTCAACCTATTACGTCTAACGTAACTTGTAACTGTTCCTGTACCCCAGAGCTTTTCATTTCGATTGACTCCTAAATCATTTAAAGATATAGCACGTCTCACGCGTAAAAGACATAACTGGGGCGCACTGTTGCCACACGTACAGTGCTGCCAACCTATAACAACACATTTGGTCAGTAGGAAAAAAATCTGATGTGTTGCACTCACATGACTTTCTCTACTCTTGTACTAACCATTCTTACAAACTCTTATTCCTATATCAGATTTTTGTATTTTGTTTCGTATCCCAAACGATTTCAGTACAACAGCTCACGTGGAAACAGGTGCTACTGTCTTTTGTTCCCAATGTGTTGTTTTAACTCGGAATTCGAATTTAGAAGTTGGCCAATTCAAGTGGACAATATGTTCATTCACGTTATCCTGCCAGCCGTTCATTGACAAATACAGATGTCAGCAAGCATTTAACCTTTGACCTTAGACTGTGTCCGGACGGAAGATCTATTAATAGTAACACTGCAATAGGGAATTGTAAACTCATACGTCACTAGCAGACCTCCTGTGTGCATACAGGGATTGATTTTATCGTATCAATTTGTACTTTTCAAGTTAATGTGAGTTCTGTACAATCTCGAGGAACCTAAATTGTAAGCTGTAGCACTATTATTATACGTAAAAAAAGTCTGATGTTTTGCACTCACATGACTTTCTCTACTCTTGTAGTAACCATTCTTACAAACTCTTATTGCTGTACCTTCTTCGTGTTAGTTGAGATAAACGTTTGTACAAATTACCTTATTGCTTATTTCCTTGTAGGTACAAGGGCAATGTTAGAATACAGTAGGCTTTAAGCGATAGTCAAATCTTTTGAAGCTTTCAAATTCCGTTCTATTTGCATGGTTAACATACAAAACATTAATAGCGATGTTCCATTTGACAGAAGTGGAAGTTCTCCAAAACTTACACAAACAACAACGAATATCTCCGAAATTGTTCACACTAAAAATTTTCATTTAGACATAAATTACGTGTTTTAGCAAGATCTACATTTTTTGTATCCTAAGAATTTGTCTAACGGTTTACTAGTTGTGCAAACATCGTCCAGAGTAAATACGACTACAAGGGCTATAGACAGAAAATTCAAGATATGCATTTCATTTGTCATAAAAATATCTGAAACATATGACATTTTAATCAAAATCGATAGAGCCATTTTTAAGAAAATCCAAATTTTCGAAAAATTGTCCATGTAAAGGGTAGTTTAGGGTGGAGCGATTTTCTTCATAATCTTCGTGTCGCATCCTTGAAAGACATTAAACTTAAATACCAACTTTGGTTTTTAACAGACTTTTAGTCTTTGAGTTATGCTGTCCATAGACTGACAGACAGACACACACACGGACCTTTTTCTAAAAGTGCTTTTTCTGAATTCAGAAGGCCTCAAAACACATATTTCCGGTGAAATCTCGACATCAAATTTTTGTTTGGAATACAATATTTCCTCTACTTCACTAAATGTAGTATAGAAAGTAAAGTCATGTTGTGTAGAGGGCGGATTTATAGGCACTAAAATGTGAAATAGGCAGGCAAAAAGGCTCCAAAATATACACTTAAATAGGTAAATAAATCCTTGGGAACACAACATTTGAGCAAAATAGGCACTTAAAATGTACCATAATTAATTTTATTGTGGTGCTTACAAATTATACAGGGACCTAACGAGGCTGAGTGTACCCCGCGCCAGACCTCCCAGAGGGGATAATATCCCCATGCTGGTACCGGGGATCAAACCCGCATACTCCGCGCCAAAGGCAAGTGCGCTACCAAATGTGCTACGGAGACGGTCATATCATTATCGTACTTTGCATTACAATGGACAATTATATACTTTTCAACATTTTCAGGTGTAAATTTAAGTCCGTTTGCTCATAACATCTGTGCTAAAAGATGAATCACGGCATATTTGTGTAAGAAACTGCTAGTGATCTATGCACTTGAAACAATGGGCTTTAGTAAAATGGAACATCGTTGTTCATTTTTTTATATGTTAAGTGTGCAAAGAGAACGGAATCTCAAAGCTTTAAAAGATTTGACTATCGCTCAAAGCCTACTGTATTCCCATATTCCCCCTTGTACCTACAAGGAAATAAGCAATAAGATAATTTGTACAAATGTTTATCTCAACTAACACGAAGAAGATATAGAAATAAGAGTTTGTAAAAATGGTTAGTACAAGAGTAGAGAAAGTCATGTGAGCATTTGGGTGGAAGGCAATGCTTATTCTAGGTAAAGTAGCAGAGACAGTAAAAATAAGAAGGCCCAAAGCAAGTTTACGAATGGCCTGACTAAGAGGAGTATTTCATGAAATAAAATATCACCTCTCAACGCTACAGTCGACATAAAACCAGTATCTGTCACTGTGACGTGGAAAGTCATTATATCAGCTATTTATTTACGAAGCGCGTCGTTGAAAATTGTGTCTGAAAACGAGAATTGGCCCAAATCCCGAATGTACAGGAATAGGATATCTGGTATATGGAGGGGAGCAGGCAGTGCTGGTTGGTGCAAAACAACAAGAGAACACTAGGGGAGCATTGTTGTCTGTATGCTTTGTTGACCTTCCCCACTTTCCGAACTCATTTTCAAATAAACCAGGAAAAATTCTGTTGTGTCGCATTCATATAATTTTCTCTTGCTTTATGTTAATAGACACCATTTCACACATGGACACGTTAGAATAACATATACAATTATCAGCTGGTCATTCTGTTGTTTTGTACACATTACCACTAGCTCATTCTTTGTTTAGTCAATGTCGCCAACTGTATCTCTAAATCGCTGAAAAAACAATTTTTACACATTAAAATTGATTAACAATCGAAACGGTACTACACTTCAATTTGACAAATGTGTTCTTTTCATATATGTTAGTGTTTTCTGTTATAACAAGAAGAGAAAATTAAAAAAGTAGCTCAATAATACGTATCGATACTGCCACCTGTGAGGTAGAACAAATGCATAATGAAAACGCAAAAATCCACACAGTTATACAATACGTTTACTACAAAACTTGGCCGGCAGGTGTACGTCCCGTGTGCGCGTGCGCCAGTCTTACTTCTGCTAGATAGGTGTTCTAGTTCAATTCAGACGTTAAAAACATTAGCAGCTTTTAGAAGTGTTTAGTTTTGCTTGTAATGTTTTCAAAATAAATCGATTGCAGTATACCTACAGTACAACAAAGAGTGTTTATGCACCATACGTGTGTGCTTATACATATAATCCTGTGGGGAAGTTGTAAAACAATTTGAAAGTGAATTCCCTGGCTCCGTGTTCCGAGCAAAGATACCTTCGTTTGCTTGTACATAAGTTCAGGGAGACGGGATCAATTCGTGATAGGAAAAGAAAGGTAAAACGACATAAGCTTAGGGAACAGAAATTAGAGGAAATCGGAGAAGGGCAAGAACGGTCACCTAGAAAATCTCATAGGCGCCTTGCGCAATACACAATTAAGACAAAATATCAGGGCAGAAATTAACGCTATTTCGGAAACTGAACTAATGCGTGTGAATGAAAGTTTCCTCAGAAGACGCTGTAGATGTACTATGTAGTGATGCAGATAGACGGCATCTCCAACATCTCCTGTGATGAAGCTTATTCTGGTAATCGTTAATGTGATTTGAGATTGGATTTGACGTCCATGCATGTGCGCCTGCTGGCCAAGTTTTGTAGTAAACGTACCGTATAAACTGAAGCTTTCATGACTATGAACGTCTCTTTATCTCTTCAGGGCTAGTACTGGAAATTGGAGGCAAACAAAGAAGAGCACAGAGCTGTGGTTCGTTTTTTGGAGGCTGAGGGCGCTGAAACCCGCGTGATTCTTTTATTTAGATATAAATTGTGTGTTTTAGCTAGACCTACATTTTTGTATAGTAAGATTTGGTCTATCTCTTACGGTTTACCAGATACAAAAGTTATCCAGGACTACATAAGCTATAGCCAGAAAATACAAAATATGAATTTCATTTATCATAAAAATATCTTAAATATATGGCATTTTAATCAAAATCGTTAGAGAAAACTAAATTTTCGAAAAATTTTCCATGTAAAAGGTAGTTTAGGGTGCAGGAATTTTCTTCAGTATTTTCGTGTCACGTCCTTAAAAGATATTAAACTTAAATATCAACTTTGGTTTTAACCGACTTTTCGTTTTCAAATTATACTGTCCACAGACTGAAAGACACACACACGGACCTTTTTCTAATTTTTTTTGGATTCAGGGGACTTCAAAACATATATTTGCAGTGAAATATTGATATTGAATTTTTGGGGTCGAATACATACCTGCCCTATTTACTGTACGAAGTAGAGAAAATAATACAATACAGATGATCATTATTAAAACGTATTTTACTGTTTGTTGAAGCTATATTTAGTTTTGATATCGTGTTGTGTGTTTGTTAGAATATAAAGTATGGCTTTTGTGGGCTGTAACATATTGAATGCCTTCGTGTTTATTGTATACATAATATAATTTAAAATGCTCGACAGTTAGAATGGCGTTGTGCTTAAAAAGAAGTCATTAATTGTTCAAAGAAGAGCATTTTAAAGTAAATGTAGTTAATTGATGTTGTTAGTGGCAGTAAGGGGTGTTATTGTGAGAAGTGAAGGGTTAAGGTGCAACTGTGGCGTGTGTGAGGGAGATTTTAAAAATACCTTCCGTTGCTTGGAACGTCTGCCAGTCGCATGGTGGGATATGGCCCAAAATACCTACTCGTCGTCGTCGTCGTCGTTTGGCGGCGTCCTTTGTGACGTCAGCACCGAGACAGAAGTGGGGCGAGGGGCAATTCATCTCGCATAACGGCGCGAGGGTCATTGCCCACTTTCATTCATTGCCACCCCCGTCTTACGACACCAGTGTCCCAGTGACAGCGGCGTGCGGACGGGCGGGCGGGCGCGCGGCGCAAGCAAGCAAGCAAACTCAACACGCGATACCAACTCTTCTATATCTCATAAATGGTTAACGCCATACACAACTTTGTTTACTTTCTCTATTAATTATTGTATAGTAGAGGAAGTATTGTACTGCACCCAAAAATTCGATGTCGAGATCTCACCGGAAATATATATCTTGAGACCCCCTGGACCCCCCCCCCTAAAAAAGCATTTTAGAGAAAGGTATGTGTTGGTTAAAAACCAAAATTAGTATTTAAGTATATGCGACACGGACTTTTGAAGAAAATTCCTGCACTTTAAACTACCCTTTACATGGAAAATTTTGATTTTCTCAAAAATGGCTGTAGCAATTTTAATTAAAATACTATATATTTTAAGATATTTTTATGGCAAACGAAATGTATATTTTGAGTATTTTGGCTGGAGCCCATGTAGTCCTGATTACTCTTAATGCCATTTGCATAACTGGTAAACCGTAAGAGATACACCAAATCTTACTATACAAAAATATAGATCTTGTTAAAAAACACCAATGACGTCTAAATGCATTTTTCTTGAAGTGAACCATTTCGGAGATATTTCATGTTATTTGTGTGTGTTTTACAATACTTACACTTTTCTCAAATGAAAGGTCGTTATTCACTTTTTTATCTTTTCGTCATGCAAAGAGAACGGAGTTTCAAAGTCATCATATAGCGACCACTCTTAAAACATGTGACTGTCACTGCATTTCCCTTGTACCTACAAGGAAATAAGCAATAAGATAATTTGTACAAATGTTTATCTCAACTAACATGAAGATATAGGAATAAGAGTTGTAAGAATGGTTAGTACAAGAGTAGAGAAAGTCATGTGAGTGTAACGCTTCAGATTTTTACTTTAAAGCTACTGTTCTTATGCGACTTTATGTATCTAAATATATGGGGGAAAAAATTGAAAAGTGGTTTCCTTTATGCGATTTTTGTGTAATTTATGTGAATATATCAAAATATTTTACATAAAAAATCGGAAAATATGCATTTTTATGTGCAATAAAACATACAATATTTGGTCCGTAAGTTTAAAGTCAGTATTAGGTCGCAACCAACTAAAAACTAAAAACCCGAGCGCTAGTCATGATCATTAAGGCACGGCGAAATCAGTGCTCAATTCAAAGCCGAACGACGTGAGTTCGAACCCCAGCGACTGCAGAATGGGGTAACGGATGGGAAGGGTGCGCGTAAAATATTAGATGCGTCGGTGTGGACGGAGTTACATTTGCTTCCAGTTACATGAACGTTTATTTTACTTCTAAAATAAAAACGGAAGCACTACAATGGCAACTAAATAATAGTTATTTATGATACAAGGGTTAAAAGGAACATTTTACTGTGTGAGTTAAGTGTGATTCCGAAACGCGTCCGTAGGCCGAAGAGTTGAGGAAACACACGAACAAAATAAAATCCTGTTAACTCGTGCATCATACACTATTTTTTAGACAATGCCGAATATTTATAGGTATATTATATATTATATGTAAATATACATTATTTACCTTTTTATGGTCATGATAGTCAACGGACTGCGCTGTTCAGTTGTTGTCTTTCTTAGCATCAGTGTTACCAACACGATGACTTTTACAAAACCACAACATTCTACACAAAGAAGGCAGTGGAAAAATATTTTATTTTGCACGAGTCCAGAATGTGTTGTATGCAAAGTCGTATTGGTTTCTTGATTTTTTGGATAACAATTCTAACTTCAGTCTCTCTGCTGCTTGTGAAATTTCAATAGGTTAGCTCAGTCCATATCCACATTCAAATGACTCGCCTTTTTATATAAGTGTCGCCTGCAAGTGAACAAGCTGCATAGCCCAGCTGTTTGGCGTTTAGTCTACCACGCCAGGCGCAGCGCAGCGCAGTCCACGCTCGGACTGTTGGCCCTGCACTAGCTGCCGCATCTCAATCCTCTTCAATCCCAAGTGGATTTGCTTCCTTTCTCAATATTACCTAACTCATTACTGCCTCAACGACGACCCACCACCGCTGCCTAACAAACATCAACTTGCCCTGAACAATGGGCAAGGATTACAAGTAAACACTGGCAATGTATGGAAAATATTTCATATTTAGAAGCCTTCATTTATCACGTACGATTTAGTACATTTTTACTTTCTCTACTACGCATAGTATAGTAGAGAAAATTTGTATTCCACCCAAAAATTCCATGTCAAGGTTTCATCGGAAATATGTTTTTAATAAAAATTAAAACATTTTTAGAAAAAGGCCTGTGTGTGTCAGTCTGTGGGCAACATAACTCAAAATACAAAAGTCGGTTAAAAACCAAAGTTGATATTTAAGTTTAATGTTTTTCAAGGATGCGACACGAAGATTTTGAAGAAAATAGCTCCACCCTAAACTACCCTCGACATGGAACATTTTGCGAAAACTTTGATTTTCTCGAAAATGGGTCTAACGATTTTGATTAAAATGCCAGATGTTTAAGATGTTTTTATGACAAATGAAATGTATATTTTAAATTTTCTTGCTATAGTGTACGCAGTCCTGTTTACTCTGGATGACTTTTAAACAACTGGTAAACCGTATGAGATAGACAAAATCTTACTATACAAAAATGTAGATCTCGTTAAAACACACACTTTAAATACAAATAATTTTTTGTAGAGTGAACCATTTCGGAGATATTCCTTGTTATCTGTATGGGTTTTCGAAAACAAACTTTCGTAAATGGAAGATTGTGATTTATTTTTTATATGCTAGCCATGCAAGAGTTTGTAAGAATGGTTAGTACAAGAGTCCCTGCCTCTGGCGCGGAGGACCCGGGTTCGATCCTCGATATCAGCATGGGGATTTTATCCCCTCTGGGAGGTCTGGCACGGGGTGCACTCAGCCTCGTTGGGTCCCGGAGGGACCAATTGAGGAGTTACTTGATGGAGAAGTAGCGGCCCCAGGTCGCCGGGAGAGCTCGGAGCGCTAACCACATCCCACCCACCAGTACTGCACCCCACCAATGACGTCTGTAGTGGGCAGAGGTGGGGAATGCAGCGGCTGGGTGGCAAGCCTTGGCCCTTTATGGGCTGTTGCGTCGGGGTTTTAGTACAAGAGTACAGAAAGACATATGAGAACAACACATCAGATTTTTAATTTAATTTTTATGATTATTGCGTGGGTTGAATGGATAATTGTGAATAATGTACAGCGAGGCAAAAAACGAGTGTTATTTTCTGCATTATGCTTTGCAAAAATCTGAAGGCAGTGGACCGAATCACAATTTTCGTCGTCAGATATTTCAATGAATGTAAAAGTTGAAAATGTGATGCGAGAGAAACAAATAGCATATAGCCAAGCACAGAATTTCTGTGGACATATGCCACGTAGAACAAGTTCATGTATGTTTTGAAAGCCAACATAAATGTATTTATTGAATCGAAAAGCACAAAGTATGATTTTTCACGACCTTCTCACTCACCGCCGCCTCATTCATAGATGTTGTTGGCAGCACTGAGGTATGTACACCTTTATGAATATCTGTGATCATCGGACTGTTGAAATCAATACCATACAGCATAAATATTGCATATGAAAAGAAGTATTATACAGGGTGTTAATGAAATACACCGAAATAAAGCTTCGCTTTCCTCCAATCTGAAAACTGAACTGAACTAGAACTTAAGATTGTTCAGTTGAGGGTCTCGTGATCATGAATGGGTGCGTCGTTTGTTATGGAAATGCTTTTTCCGGCCGAGAACTGAACTGAGTACTGAACTCGTTTGTCACTAGATTTTCAGTTGTCCACCAGAAATCTAGGCGACGAAAATTATTGTGGCAATCGTTTTTTCAGTTCAGTTCACTTCAGTTGAAGTTGAGCGATCTGTGATCAGAAGTGAGGTTCTAATAGCGATATCGTTTTGTTTACTTGCAAGTTTGGGCAAGATGAGTGTAAAACGTAAGTTCTCATACCTGGAAGAGGAAAGCATTATTGATTTTGTTCGGCAGAATGAAGTCCTATACAATCTGCAGCATGCAAAGTATAGAAATAGTGAGAAAAACAGAGTTTGTGGAAGGAACTGGCAGAGCAATTAGGAAAAACAAAAAAAGCATTTTTAGAACTTACATTTTTATGCATTTAGTGCATTTTATTAAGCTTGTGCTTTCAATACAGAAACATCAGCTATGTCTATTGCATTTTTTTTTCATAGTCACTGTTTAAACTATTAGCTTTTCAACCACATTTCAGCCATTATACTCAATGGTATGGTGTTTTCACTTGAGTTCAGTTTTCAGATTGGAGGAAAGCAAGGCTTAACTCGAGAGATTGTTGATGTGACTGATATAAGTAACATGAGATAGGTAACATATCGTCCACTAAACATATTGATATCAGATGGTGATAAGTCGGAGTTAAAGCAAAGTTGTGTGAAAAATCTGATGTGTTGCACTCACATGACTTTCTCTACTCTTGTACTAACCATTCTTACAAACTCTTATTCCTATATCTTCGTTCTGTTAGTTGAGATAAACATTTGTACAAATTATCTTATTGCTTATTTCCTTATAGGTACAAGGGTAATATGAAAATACAGTAGGCTTTAATAGATGGTCAAATGTTTTAAAGATTTAAGATCCCGTTCTCTTTGCACGCTTAACATATAAAAAATGAACAACGATGTTCCATTTCACGAAAGTTTTCCGAAACTCACACAAATAACAAGGAATATCTCCGAAATGGTTCACTCTACAAACAAATTTATTCGAACATAAATTGTGTGTTTTCGCAAGATCTACATTTTTCAACAGTAAGATTTGGTCTATCTCTAACGGTTTACCAGTTATGCAAAATTCATCCAGAGGTAACAGGACTGCATGGGCTATAACCAGAAATTCAAAATATATATTTCATTTGTCGTAAAAATATCTTAAATATGTGGTATTTTTCAAAATCGGTAGGACCATTTTCGAGAAAATCAAAATTTTCAAAAAACTTTCCATGTAAAGGGTAGTTTAGGGAGGGGGATTTTTTTTTTCAAAATCTTCGTGTCGCAGCTTTAAAAGACAATAAACTTAAATAGCAACTTGGTGAACGTTTTTCTAAAAAGGCTTTTTTTTTTTGGAGGGGAGGGATTCAGGGGCCTCAAAACATATATTTCAGGTGAAATCCCGACATCGAATTTTTGGGTGGGATATAATACTTCCTCTACTTAACGTAGTAGAGAAATTAAAAAAGAAAGTAACTTACTAGTCATTCATGATCCTGAAGATGGGAGAGATGCACACTCCCGAAACGTCGATGGCTGTACACCTGGCTCGAAGCCCGAGAACATCTTGAAGAACAAAGTAACTATTTACATTTAACAATATGAAGGATATACCGAAATATTAAATATTGCATTTTGACAACCGGGTTACTTTCTGCACACCACAGAGTTTAAAATTCCCTTTTCTATATGACTAGGAGCCTTAGTTGGGAATATGCCCGTCCAAAAGGTCGTCGCGGAGAGAGACAAAGGAAGTAGACTGTCTTGCTGATGTTAATCACTTACTTGGTGACTAATTTGACGCACAGTGCGATAAGAGGAAATGGGAGTAATGTATTTATTGACACTTCACAAATAGCACACATTTGATTTATTATCACCGACATTGTGTGTCGCATTCCTTTGTGACAGATGCCAATCTTCGGACACGAAATGTTACCAATAATGTATTGTGTTCATGTGACCTCTTCTACTCACTCTTCTAAAAATAGATACAACATACATATATTCATTTTACATAGAACATTCTTCGAAAACTTTTAGTTCCTTGAAAATGGTCCTAATGATTTTGATTAAAATACCATACGTTTGACATATTTTTATGACAAATGAAATGTATATTTTGAATGTAGTCCTGTTTACTCTGGATGATTTCTGAATAACTGGTAAACCGTAAGAAATAGACAAAATCTTATATAAAAAAATGTAGATCTTGCTAAAATACACAATTTTTACCAGAATATTATTATATATATAATATAATATATATATATATATATATATATATATATATATATATATATATATATATATATATATATATATATATATTCATAAGTTTCGGAAAACTTAAAACTTTTGTGAAATGGAACATCATTGTTCATTTTTATATGTTAAGCGTGCAAAGAGAGCGAAATCTCAAAGCTTTAAAAGATTTGACTATCGCACAAAACCTACTGTATTCCCTTATTCCCCTTGTACCTACAAGGAAATACGCAATAAGATAATTTGTACAAATGTTTATCTCAACTAAAACGAAGAAGATATAGGAATAAGAGTTTGTAGGAATGCTTAGTACAAGAGTAGAGAAAGTCATGTGAGTGCAACACATCAGATGTTTCTAAAAATGCTTTTATTAGACTCAAGCTGCCTCAAAACACATTTCCGGTGAAATGTGGACATTGAAATGTTGGGTGCAATACAATCCTTGCCGTACTTATACGTAGTGGAGAAAGTAAAAAGTATGAAACAGTTGGTTTTGAATAGGTCGCGTGAAAGTTGGTAAGACTGTGGAACATGTTATCTATTGGCGCCAGTTCATTAAGTGATAAATGTGCGGCTGACCCTTCCTGGCTCCTAATGCCATTACAAGTTCAAAGAAGTCACGGAAAGAGCTTAGTTTGTCCCTCAAGTGTTGGATTTCTCAGGTGAGGGCGCTGATCCTGTGTGCCCAACCCCAACATGAGTTTCTGCATTCACTCTTGTACAAACCCTTACTTCATGTTAACAGAGATAAACATCTGCACAGATTATCTTATTAGTAACTAGCTGAAATACCCGACTTTGTCCTCGTCTGACGGTTTTATCCCTACAACTTTTACACTTACATTGCTAGAACCCAAAATAAACAAAATAAATAAAAACACTATGTAATACCAGCTTTGAAAACCCCCAATTAGCACACGAAGAAAATTGAGTAGAGAAAGCTGTCTGAATGTAAGATGTCGCATTTCTATTTCAATCATAGAAAATTGTATGAGTTGTATGTTAAAGGGGAATAGAGAAAGAAATGTGATCGTGCTGCTTAAAAGAACAGTGAGTGGGGAAAACCGTGTGAATGTGATATGCAGTGTTTCTATTTCAGCCATAAAAATTGTATGAATTGTATGTGAATGTTAAACTGCATTGTAAAACATGGAGTAGAAACTTTCTCCACGAAAGAAATACATACACGTGCCGAATTTCACAGTGATTAGTCAAGCGGTGTATGTGCTAAGTAAAGGAAAAGTGAGTAGGGAAAACCATGTGAATGTTATATTATATAGTTAAATGGATAACAATGAAAAAATACATATACGTGCCGAATTTCACGTGATCAGTCAAGCGGTGCATGTGTTAAGTAAAGAAAAAGTGAGTAGGGAAAACCATGTGATGTTATATTATATAGTAAATAGGATAACAATTAAAAAATACATATACGTGCCGAATTTCACGTGATCAGTCAAGTGATACAGGAGGGCAAACATCTGAAGTAGCAATTCCCACACAAAATTATATATCTCGATTTTTTCGATTTTTCGGTTATTCCTTTGGGTTTATCCTAATGTTATTTTTTTTCTAAACCATCCCAGTATTGAGGTGAACAAAACAAAAAAGAAATTATTGAAATCGGCATATGTCACATAAAAAAAAAAAAAAAAAAAAAAAAAAAATAAAACACCGACAACGTTTGGTATGCTGTGCGGGACGCCAAACTGACTACATAGGTATGCATAGCTAATGCCCTGTTCTAATACGGGTATGCATGTTATACAACTGCATTTGAAACTATACCTACCTATGAATGCCAAATACGCCAGCGTTCATAGAGTCCTAAGTTGGGAAGGAAAATGCAGGAATGACCACCGCGAGCAGTTGACCTATTCCAAAAATCTGATGTGTTGCACTCACATTACCTTCTCTACTCTTGTACTAACCATTCTTACAAACTCTTATTCCTATATTTTCTTCGTGTTAGTTGAGATAAACGTTTGTACAAATTATCTTATTGCTTATTTCCTTGTAGGTACAAGGGGAATATGGGAATACAGTAGGCTTTGTGCGATAGTCAAATCTTTTAAAGCTTTGAGATTCCGTTCTCTTTGCACACTTAACATATAAAAAAGAATAAACAACGATGTTCCATTTCACGAAAGTTGTTTTCCGAAACTCACGCACATAACAAGGAATATATCCGAAATGGTTCACTCCACAAGAAAATTTATTGAGACACAAATTGTGTATTTTAGCAAGATCTACATGTTTTGTATAGTATGATTTGGTCTATCTCTAACGGTTTACCAGTTATGCAAAAGAGTAAATACGACTACAGGGGCTATAGCCAGAAAATTCAAAATGTACATTTCATTTGTCATCAAAATATCTCAAAGATATGGCATTTTAATCAAAATCGTTAGAGCCATTTTCAAGAAAATCAAAATTTTTTAAAAATGTTCCATGTAAAGGGTAGTTTAGAGTGGGGCTATTTTCTTCAAAATCTTCATGTCGCATCCTTGAAAGACATTAAACTTAAATACCAACTTTGGTTTTTAACCGACTTTTCGTTTTTTAATTATGCTGTCCACAGACTGACAGACAAACACACACGGACCTTTTTCTAAAAATGTTTTTTTTTGGATTCAGGGGTCCTCAAAACATATATTTCCGGTGAAATCTTGACATCGAATTTTTGGGTGGAAATACAATACTTCTACTTAGAAAGTAAAAATGACCGCCTTGCGCAGTTGGGCACTTAGCATTGCGCGCAGTCGGGGCCCTCCGGAAAGATCGTTATTCACTTTTTATGTTAACCATACAAACAGAACAAAATTTCAAAGCTTTAATATATTTGACTATCGCTCAAAGCCTATGTATTCCCATATTCCCCTTGTACCTACAAGGAAATAAGCAATAAGATAATTTGTACAAATGTTTATCTCAACTAACAGAAGAAGATATAGGAATAAGAGTTTGTAAGAATGGTTAGTACAAGAGTAGAGAAATTCATGTGAGTGCAAAACATCAGATTTTTACTTTCTCTACTGGTAAGTAGGGGAAGTATTGTACCCCACCCAAAAACTCGATGCCGAGATTTCACCGGAAATATATGTTTTGAGACCCCCTGAATCCAAAAAAGAAGCATTTTTTAATTCACGGTGTATGAAAATGCATATTTTCGGTGAAATTTCGATCCTGAATATTTGGTGGAATGCAATATTTCCATTACTTACTGTAATTGCGTTGTTGTGTTGCAAAGTTTGCAGTTTATTTTTATTTAATGAGTTTTAATAACCTCCGTGTTGGATGAGGAACCAAAGTTGCAAGTGTCTTGCGTCCAAAGATTGGGCACTTTTAGTAGAAAGATATTTGTGATTGAAAGGTAATGAATGAATGAAAATTGCTTGTAGGTACGTACTAGGTACATATATGAGGACTACAAAGTTAAGATGTGGGAGTAGGGACACGCACGTACGTACGTACGTACATCTAACAACACGGCCGCCGCTCCGACGTCGGCGGATGGAGACGTCACGCACTTCCGGTCACAGCGGATATGACGTCACCCACCACACGTTGCATGCACACCTCCTCACTCACATTCATATTTTGACGATAACTCTTCGTGGCAATTGCTCATGCGTTAAAAAACAAAAGATAAACGTCCTAAACAAGGTCGCGTTTGTTGATGTTTTTATGTTTGCAGCGTATCTACTGCTTTTTACTTTCTCTACTACGTATGTATAGTAAAGTAGAGGAAGTATTGAATTCCACTCAAAAATTCGATGTCGAGATTTCACCGGAAATATGTTTTGAAGCCCCCTGAATCCAAAAAAAGCATTTTTGGAGAAGGGTCCGTGTGTATGTCAGTCTGTGTGTCTGTGTGCCTGTGGACAGCATAACTAAAAAACGAAAAGTCGATTAAAAACCAAAGTTGGTATCTTTCAAGGATGCGACACGAAGATTTTGAAGAAAATAGCCCCACCCTAAACTACCATTGACATGGAAAATTTTTCGAAAATTTTGATTTTCTTGAAAATGGCTCTAACGATTTTGATTAAAATGTCATGTGTTTGAGATATTTTTATGACAAATGAAATGTATATCTTGAATTTTCTGGCTATAGCCTATGCGTCCTGTTTACTCTGGATGACGTTTGAATAACTCATAAAGCGTAAGCCATAGACAAAATCTTACTATACAAGAAATGTAGATCTTGCTAAAATACACAATTTGTCTCAATAAATGTTTTGTAGAATAAACCATTTCGGAGATATTCCTTGTTTTGTGTGTCAGTTTCGGAAAACTTAAACTTTCGTGAAATGGAACATCGCTGTTCATTTTTGATATGTTAAGTGCGCAAAGAGAACGGAATCTCAAAGCTTTAAAATATTTGACTATCCCACAAAGCCTACTGTATTCCCATATTCCCCTTGTACCTACAAGGAAATAAGCAATAAGATAATTTGTACAAATGTTTATCTCAACTAACACGAAGAATATATAGGAATAAGAGTTGGTAAGAATGGTTAGTACAAGATTAGAGAAAGTCATGTAAGTGCAACACATCAAGTTTTTTTACTTTCTCCTCGTCTTCAAATACTCCAAAAGAAGCATTTTTCAATCTCTGAGCATTTATTATTATATTTATTATTATTATTATTATTATTATTATTATTATTATTATTATTATTATTATTATTATTATTTAATTATATGGCAATAGGAACACGTGCGAAAAATCTAATCTTGGAAAATGGTAAAGGGACAATTAAACATTGCAACGAATATACATATTTAGGAAATTTAACGAATAACGAAATATGTAAACCATGAAGATGATATAAATGGCAGAATCAACGAAGGAAAGTCAGCTATATAAACTTCAAATGTTTTTTTTTTTTTTTCGGATAAGGATATTACAATTAAAATAAAAACATATATATATTATATTATTATATATATTATTATATATTATATATATATATAATTCAAGGACTGTAATCACATATGGATCAGAGACTTGACATTTGAAATCAAGAACACTAGCTAAATTAAACTTTACAGAATGGATTTTTGGCAGTGACAGTGCGAGCATTACTTCGCCGACTTTTTTTTTTTTTTTTTTTTTTTTTAAGGTGATTGACCAATGTCCTTTAACAACCAGGTAGGGGATATCCAATGGTGGATGAAAGAAATGGTTGAAATAATGCTCAGTTATTGATACGATATAAGATGCACCAGAGCACACCTCGACCGTCCATCTAGGACAGATACTTCTACCGTAAAAGTCACACTTCTTCCTAAACTTATTTCCCAAGCAGCTCCAGAAGCACTAGCCTGATCTGGACCAAAGAACCATGGATTTGAAGCCCTCTTGGAGGCGCACCAGAGCACACCTCGACCGTCCATCTAGGACAGATACTTCTACCGTAAAAGTCACACTTCTTCCTAAACTTATTTCCCAAGGAGCCCCAGAAGCACTAACCTGATCTGGACCAAAGAACCATGGATTTGAAGCCCTCTTGGAGGCGCACCAGAGCACACCTCGACCGTCCATCTAGGACAGATACTTCTACCGTAAAAGTCACACTTCTTCCTAAACTTATTTCCCAAGCAGCTCCAGAAGCACTAGCCTGATCTGGACCAAAGAACCATGGATTTGAAGCCCGCTTGGAGGCGCACCAGAGCACACCTCGACCGTCCATCTAGGACAGATACTTCTACCGTAAAAGTCACACTTCTTCCTAAACTTATTTCCCAAGCAGCTCCAGAAGCACTAGCCTGATCTGGACCTAAGAACCATGGATTTGAAGCCCTCTTGGAGGCGCACCGGAGCACACCTCGACCGTCCATCTAGGACAGATACTTCTACCGTAAAAGTCACATTTCTTCCTAAACTTATTTCCCAAGGAGCCCCAGAAGCACTAGCCTGCTCTGGACCAAAGAACCATGGATTTGAAGCCCTCTTGGAGGCGCACCAGAGCACACCTCAGCCGTCCATCTAGGACAGATACTTCTACCGTAAAAGTCACACTTCTTCCTAAACTTATTTCCCAAGCAGCTCCAGAAGCACTAGCCTGCTCTGGACCAAAGAACCATGGATTTGAAGCCCTCTTGGAGGCGCACCAGAGCACACCTCGACCGTCCATCTAGGACAGATACTTCTACCGTAAAAGTCACACTTCTTCCTAAACTTATTTCCCAAGGAGCCCCAGAAGCACTAGCCTGCTCTGGACCAAAGAACCATGGATTTGAAGCCCTCTTGGAGGCGCACCAGAGCACACCTCAGCCGTCCATCTAGGACAGATACTTCTACCGTAAAAGTCACACTTCTTCCTAAACTTATTTCCCAAGCAGCTCCAGAAGCACTAGCCTGCTCTGGACCAAAGAACCATGGATTTGAAGCCCTCTTGGAGGCGCACCAGAGCACACCTCGACCGTCCATCTAGGACAGATATTTCTACCGTAAAAGTCACACTTCTTCCTAAACTTATTTCCCAAGGAGCCCCAGAAGCACTAGCCTGCTCTGGACCAAAGAACCATGGATTTGAAGCCCTCTTGGAGGCGCACCAGAGCACACCTCGGCCATCCACCGCGAACACATACTTCTACCGTAAAAGTCACATTTCCTCCTAAACTTATTTCCGAAGTAGCTCTTGAACCAGTAGTCTGATCTGGATCAAAGAACCATGGATTTGAAGCCCTCTTGGAGGCGCACCAGAGCACACCTTGGCCACCCACCTCGAACACATACTTCTACCGTAAAAGTCACATTTCCTCCTAAACTTATTTCCCAAGCAGCTCCAGAGCCAGTAGTCTGATCTGGATCAGCAAACAGAGACGCACCAGAGCACACCTCGACTGTCCACCTAAAACAACTGCTTGTACCTTGAAAGACACATTTTGTTGCTGGATAAGGCAAGCTCTCGGTACACATACTCTACCCTGGTACTTCCTGCTGCACCTAGAATATGGCGACTCCAGCTCAATTAGCGTCGGTGGGGACATTTCAGAGAAATGGGCACTTGCGGGCGAACGGGGTATATCTGCACATAAACGGAGTTGCTCGTCTCGTCAAGAAGCGCCATCTGAGTTGAATAACGGCTCTCTAGGGAGCGCCACTTTGACAAATGAGGGTTGCAAGCGACGACGGTGTGGGTGGCCGGTACTGTTGCGCCGTAGCTCGAGAACGGGGAATCCCAGAGAGACGCGGTTTTCACCAGGAGGTGCGCCGGGGCATGGGCTACCCAGTGCGCACCTCGCATTTTCTCAACTCGCCTAACTTTAGCCCATTTTTTGCTATATTCGCCCATATGGGAGGGATCTGGACGACTTCCACATTTTTGAAATCTACGCTCTAGAGAAGCTCGGGCCGAGTGCCCAAATGATGGGTGTCCGGTCCATAGGAAAAAAGTGCGAGAACGGGGATTCCCAGAGTTATTTTATGTTATCTGGACGCTAGAAGGAGTAAATAAACGTGTCAAACATGTGTAATTCTTCCCATTTCCCTGTCAAATACCACATCCTAATGTTTGGTTGCAAGTTCACGCAAATTGAGGCAACCCATTAAAGTAGAACATATTCTACTAACTGCCATGCTGAGTAATCATTAGAAACCTCAGAACTGAAGAAGAAACAAATTTTGTTGTTGCTATTAAAAAACAAGGCAATTCAACCTGCAACCATTACAGAACCCATTAATATTTCACAAAAGTTACTCTCTTCTTACACCATGGTGATTCATAAAAGAGCCTTCCTTATAGTGACAAATGAAAATGTCCAAAATCAAGCAATTACTCTAGAGCATGAAATATAGAAGTGAATGATGTCAAATATTGGTGCTTGCTTTTGTATTAGAGAATTTCTGCTTTGCATTACTTAGAAAACAAACTACGTTGCATTATTAGTATCTACAGACACTGCACCATGCTACTTAATTTTCATTTTGTTGCTTAAGTTCTATATGAATAATGGAGTGTTCACGAGCTGTAACAGTAACAAGCACCGTAAAGGTGCTGAAGGCCCTAAGCCGCAAACATAAGTCTTTTTCAAGCTTTAGTGACCAACCACCATTACCAACTTTACGACCATTAACTATACGGAACTGGAATCACTTTTACCCTATCTATTTTGTTTGTGATCTCGAACTTTCTTTACTGTTTTGGCCCAATTTCTCTGCCCAAACCATCAATTAGGAAGTGCAAACAAAGACTTCTCTTTTTCAAACACACACACACACACACACACACACACACACACACACACACACACACACACACACACACACACACACACACACACACTGAGTGTTACTTGTGCATTATGCGTATTACTACAAGATGTGCAATAAGCGACGTTGAATATTGAGCCCGACACGCAGTTTAGATCCTGTCACGGCTTTATTTCAATAATATAAATCTGCAGCTACATATCCTCAATTTGAATTATTCTCAATTATGTGTATTACAAGTCATGCAATAAAAGGATGCAGTTAACTGCCACATGTGCGCGAAAAGCTATGTTAAGTATTATGACAAATACGCAATCTTCATCCAATATCACTTACTGTTAGTAAGAAGCTCTCAAAACTTATCCTTTAGTTTGTTTCTGAAAATAAGTAACGTACCTTCAAATTCTAACTTTCGTCTCCACTGGGGATTTAAGCCGCAATGGTGCAAGGAATAAATCGCAGGCATATCCCACTGTCTGCATGGCTGAACATTAAATATAAATCCATACAATTATCAATATTAACACATCCACTAACAATAACCTGTTAAAACCATCTTACACCTAATTGCTAGTGTGTCACCAACATTACTAGATAATACCAATATTACACACATTCACATATATTATGTAAAAATAAGTAGAAATAATGCAACTATGTCATTACCTCTCTGTTGAAGATCATTTCGCGACGGAACCCAAGATATTCCTGTTATTTCGTTAATTATTTCAAAACTTGAATCAGCCAATCAGATTTCTCATACGAGTATACTAGTGCTCAAATCGGGGAGGCACGAAACTATATTGGTGTTTCTAGTTCCCCAATGTTATATTTTCACCCCCCCTCCCCAGTTCTGTGTTATTTTCTATGGTAATTGTTTATTTTAATATCTTTCTGTCACAGTTATAGGCTGCCAAAAAGACAAAGAATACTAATACAAAAGTAACAAAATAGTTAACAAAACATAACGAATATAAAAATATAAAAGCTAAAATTTGAAAATGACAAAGAAAGTGTTATCTCTAAAACAACAAAAATAAATAAATAAAATAATAATAATAACAATGATAATAAAAACAGAATCATGGTCCGTACACGTGATTTCTAGCAATAGCGACAGTATAGCAATATTATGTGCCAAATGTTTGGATAGGCCAAAGCTCTTCAGGAATTCTACAAGCAGCCTCGGGATTGTCCCTCTTGCTCCTGTTACACTGATGGACTCTGGATGATACTTAGTTTTGTAATATTCTATGGTTGGTTCGTAGATACGTTTTTTCTCCTGATTCACTTCTTCTGGCTGATGTTCGCCGTATTCAAACCTGATGGTTGGGTCGATGATGTGACCTTCAGGAGAATTTGGCTTGAAGGCAATTATGTCGATTCTTCTGTTGCTGTCTTCATCAGAGAGACTGTGCACTTCTTCCTTTCCCTCTCCGGTTGTCTGCAATTAGAGAACGCACAGCATGATGCGCGTTGCGTAGGAGTTAATTTGAATTCATTAACTTTTTATTTGAAATTAATTGTTATTGCTTTTATGTATATTTGGGTATATGAGGGCAAGGTCCAAGAACATGCGCAAGCGTTTCAAGTCTGGATCTGCCAGGTATACTACGGACTGCTGTTATGTTCGCTGTCATCTTTATTGCTTCTCTCCATTCACTGCAAGTGAGGCCTTCATGATTCCCAAGTCATCTGTTAGCTGGAGTGTATACTGTTTGTTTAAAAGTATCATGATCTTCCTCGTAGTTGGCGTACTTTTTGTGTCTATATTTCCATACTTATTGATAATTTTATTTGAATTTGGAATGTTCAATGCAGCGAGACTGGATGAAATTTCTTGCAGCTATAACTCCTGGCATTTACATGCCATTTACTATTGTTTGTTGCTTTTCATCTTAATAAACACATTTGTTGCTTAGTGACACTCTCCCATAAAAACAAAATTACATGAACTCTACTCTTATAATTTAGAAGTTGGACCCCCCAATTCCGAATTGGCATTAGTTATACCTCATGTTAAACAAAGTTTTGTCGGAAAACTAGTAGTCTAACTGCACTTCTTAGAAATTGTAATGAATCGAACGAGGTTGAGTTGTCAAATAACGGCCCAAGATCTTCAAGTACTTTTGGACTTTGGCTCTTCGTTTCATGAGATTCTGCATTTGCTAGACCTCTATCACAGAAGTCACTAACTACTTGTTCAAGTTCCAAATATCGACACTGTTTCCATGGCAACGAGCGTTAGTAGCAAGTAACTGTGAGTCAAAATGGCGCTTAGCGAAACGTGACAAGCACGAGTGAAGTATTACCACGAGAACAAAGTACAATTATTATGGAGATAAGTTGTATGAAGGTCTCCATTTTGTAAGTGAATCAGATATGAAAGTATGGCGATTGTGATTTTTAAACGCCATCAGTTGAGCGCTTCACAGAGAAAACTGGAACTAAACGGTAGAAAGTGTGTTAGTGGATCAAGTAAAAAAATAAGCTGAAATGCCAGAAGAAAGTTGTAGAGGTGAATAACCAGATAGCAACAACATGTAACTACATGCACAAATGACCTGAAAGAGTTTCCTCTCTCTCGTATCAACCAGAGTTAGGTGCTTGTGTGTGTGGCTGTTTGGATTGCTGAAGATGGAGTTTTACCTTAACCTGTTGAAACTTGGTTTCTCGTTTATGACGATAATTATAATTGTTTTTGGAGCTCTAATAATCAGTGTTGAAAATCACCTGCCAGTATTTTTTCGTCAGTCTTTCAGACATGGAAAATTTGCCTACAGAGGTAAACCATCAAAGGTGAAAATTATAGAAGTACCTAAAAGGTAAGAAACAATTTTTCATTTCATTTCACTTTATTTTCATCGTTTTAAGTAGCTCCATTTAAAAACATGTCACTATAACCTGTTTATGTGACACAAGAACTTGTATACAAGTTCCCTTTTCCGTCTTTAAAAAATTCCTACAATTACAATGGGAATAAGCTGAGGAAGTTTAGCCGTTTTATTTCTCAAATATTGAACTACCGTAAAACTTACAAATAGGTTACCAAACTTATGAACTTAGGTTCCCACATAGGTACCTTAACGTTTCCACACGGATGAACTAAACCTAGTACAATTGTTTCTGACAGTAATTATCACCACCAAATAAAATGCATGGAAAGCAGGATAAAGCATTTTTGACTTCACATCCACAGAACCATTTTTTGTGTAAATGTCCTATTAAATTCCTACATGAGTAACTTTAAGTTTTTTTGGCCAAACTTTACCAGACCAACCCTGTCAAAAATTAATAAAATGGCATTGAAACAGTATAAAAGTTACTCTAAAGTGTTCTCCATTGTCGAAAAGCTCCCCAATATTGCATCAGAGAAAGATATTTATTGTCGACTTTGGTCGCCTGTAGTACAAGATTGTTTATATTACGGCTGGTAATGTTTGGGAGAACCATGTTAGCCTAGCTTAGCTTTTGTCAGGTTAGGTGTTTATGTTCAGGGATCAAATCGAGAAAGGCAAGGGACAAGGAGGAAACTGCGTTTCAGTGTCTTTTTTCGTGAGCATTATCTCTAAAATTTTCGATTTTTTGCAGAACTTCGCCAAGTATTTTGGCGGTCTGAGGCATTTTTGGAAGCTAGAATTTTGATATGTATTTATACCTGCCTAGCGGATATTTTGGGATAAACTGTTTTTTGACGGTGTTGGTCTGTGGAAGTTTGCCCCCTTTTTGTTCTGTATTTATGTGCAAATCAGGAGCAGGTCTTCCCATGTATTTCAGCTTCGCCTTGTCCTCTAACAGTAATATAGAAAATGAGCCATTTAGTAAAAACCTTACTTTACTTGTGTTAGTTAAATAAAGCAAATATGACATTATAGCACTCGTGTACTCAACCTTTTTAGTTTAGCTACAGAAGTCTACTGTACTGCAGGTAACATTATTAGAAAGCAATGATTTGTTTAGTTTTAAGTATGAACAATGGGAAATGAATGACGAATGTGATATAACAAAACACAATTTTCTGCTAACATTTGTACAGCAAAGTAGCAAAATGTTCCTTATTTCTCACTTCTCAATGGAGCATACTTTGTGTTAGGTGTATGATAATGTTGGTACTAGTGATCTGTTTGTGCTGCCAATGACAGTCGTGACAGGTACTAACTGGTATTTGAGGTATCCCCTTGCCGCTCCAAACCCGCGAGAGTCCTGACTTAATGTCCAGAATACTGTAAATCTGAGTTAGATTTGAAGTGGTGTGGATCCATATAACAGTATTGCAGACTTACAGCTTGTAAACATTTTATTCAGCTTCTGTGGTTATCTATTCTTTGGCAAGGTATTCGCTGTGCCTTGAGGAATAGTAGGCCTGATTACATTTGGAGTATATAAACAATTTACAATACATATTTCTTTCCCATTTTTAAGGTAGTGTCATGGCACAGAGGCGCTACCTCAGGCGTAACCCCCAAATGTCTTGATCCACAGTCTTCTCCTCGACAGGCATCTGACTCTAGGTACCCACTTGTACCTATCCCCAACCCCCCTCCCCTTCTGGAGGTGTAAGTCCACCATATGAGGAGGGTAAACAGAGAAAGAAAGAATGAATATCTAAGTGTAGTTTTAGAACAACAAATATTGTTTAAGAGGTAGAACTGGAACTTAAAAATTCAATGCCACACACGGCTTGTGTGTTTAAAAACACCAACAGTAAGTTTGTTGGCATAAATAAATAACAAATATTGTGTTTGAAAAGCAATCTGATCTTCATGCCTGGTGCTTTTGAGTTTGTTGCCCCTATCTTAAATGTATGTGGCTTTGTCCATAATTCATTTTTCCTTTTCTACTAGTAAGTAGAGGAAATATTTTATTCCAACCAAAAATTTGATGTCAAGATTTCACCAGAAATATATGTTTTGAGGCCCCCTGAATCCAAAAAAGGGCATTTTTAGAAAAAGATCCATGTGTGTGTCTATCTGTCAGTCTGTGGACAGCATTACTCAAAAACGAAAAGTTGGTTAAAACAAAAGTTGGTATTTAAATTTGTCTTTCAAGGGTGCGACACATAGATTTTGAAGAAAATTGCTAATTAAGATAATTTCTGCAAATGTTTATCTCAACTAACACGAAGAAGATATAGGAATAAGAGTTTGTAAGAATGGTTAGTATAGGAGTAGAGAAACTCATGTGAGTGCAACACATCAGATTTTCTGATAGTAGTGAGGTCCCTGTTATGGAAAGTTTAGTAATCCTTGCTATAGCTCATGTGAAAGTATGTAAATGCATAATAAACCTGTGTCATGGGTGAGAGGTAGAATCAGAACTGAAAAATTCAATGCCACAGCCAGGATTTGAACCACCCACTTAGCTACTGTGATACCAGCAACTGTGCATAAAGCGGAAGATCTGTCGTTCAAATCCTGGCTGTGGCATTGAAGTTTTCATTTCTGATTCTATCTCTCGCACATTGCCCACATACGGCTTGTGTGTTTAAAAACACCAGCAGTAATTATTATTTATTTATGCCAACAAACTTACTGTTGGTGTTTTTAAACACACAAGCCATGTGTGTGCAAAGTATGAAAGGTAGAAGCAGAGGGTCTGTGGTTCAAATCCCAGTTGTGGCATTGAATTTTTAAGTTCCAGTTCTACCTTTCACACCAGCAGTAAGTTTGCTGGTGTAAATAAATAATAATTACTGTGTCATGGTTTTACCATCCATCATCTTTCTGATTTGTGTCACATATGTTGCCTTTATATAGATTTTTACTTTTTCTATTGCATATACTAAGCAAGTTATATTCCACCCAAAAATTTGATACAGGACTTAACTAAAAATAAATAGTTTGAGACTCCCTGAATCCAAAAGAAGCATATATATGTGAGTAAGTGCATGTATATGCATGTATGTGCGTGCCTAAGCACATGTCATAACCCGAAAACAAAAGTGAATTTAACTTGGTATTTAAGTTCAGCATCTTCCAAGGGTGCAACACAAAGATTTTGAAGAATCTCCCCAAACTCAGACTACCCCTTATAGGGAATATTTTTAAAAAAAAATTCAGTTACTCCAAAATGGCTGTTAATGATTTAAATTAAAATATCTTATCTTAAAGATAGGCCGAACGGTTAGAGTGTTTGCCTACCACCTGGGTGGCCCGGGTTCGATCCCAGGGACCCACAAGTGGTATTCGTGGTGTATGAAGCAGCATCTGGGTGGGTTTTCTCCGGTTTCCCCTACCACTCATTCCACTAAATGCTTCATTGTCACCTTACCAATCATTGATTTTGCCTGCATTTCGTATCATCCTTTTCCTCACTCTCATACTGACCACCCGCTTCCAGGTGTTCACTCTATCTGATCCATAGGTTCCTGTGCTCGCCGACAGGCGTCTGACCCTAGGCACTGACTTGTAAGTTCTACATAAGGGGGGGGGGGGGGGGGTAATCACTTCCTCACTCTCATACCTGGTGCTTGGCTGACCACTCGCTTCCAGGTGTTCACTCTATCTGATCCATAGGTTCCTGTGCTCCCCGACAGGCGTCTGACCCTAGGTACTGGCTTGTAAGTTCTACATAAGGGGAGGGTAATCACTTGCTCACTCTCATACTGACCACTTCACTCTGTCTGGTACATAGGTTCCTGTGTTCCTTGACAGGTGTCTGACCCTAGGTACTGGCTTGTAAGTTCTACATAAGGGGAGGGTAATCACTTCCTCACTCTCATACCTGGTGCTTGGCTGACCACCTGCTTCCAGGTGTTCACTCTATCTGGTCCATAGGTTCCTGTGCTCCCTGACAGGTGTCTGACCCCAGGCACTGGCTTGTAAGTTCTACATAAGGGGAGGGGAATCAGGTAAAGAAAAAAATGTTAGAGATGTTTTCATGCCAAATAAAGTGTAGATCCTGAATTTTCTTGGAATGTCTTTAGAAGTCCTCTTCACTCTGGATGAGTTTTGCATTACTGCTGAACCACGAGTAGGGGTGGATTTATAGGCACTAAAAATTAGCTAAATAAATGCTTAGAAACACAAAATTAAAGTAAAATTGGCACTTAAAATGCACTGTAATTAACATTAATAGCATTAATATTATATTGGTTGCTTACAAATTACACAAAATTCCAAGCAAGGAAGTAACGATTGTAATATGTTGTTGTTTTCTAGTGCCTTGCATCTGGCAATGAAGCCATTAGCATTCGTGCTTTCCAATACTTTTGAACTGTAGTTTCTTCTGATCTTAATGCTTCACAGGTCTTCAAGTAATATGTAATATTACATATTAATTGTAATATGTCTAAGCATAGAAGTTACACAAAATAGCGTAGGTGTAAAATAACTGAAACCAAATGCTTTGTTATTGGAACCTGTTGTGATATACAGAATGTCCCAAAATTAGACCGACAAACTTTGGTACTGATAGATGACATTATTTTAAACACTTTTTATTAAGGAAAGTGTTTTGCTCCAGTGCGTTTGACGAGTTAATGTCATTACCGACTGCCTCTCACCCAGTTTAAGTATTTATGGCAAAATCAACAATGGAAATTAGTATTGCATTTATCTTAGTAAGGCACACAATCTTAATCCAAGAAACAAACACAAAACACAAACATCTCATTGTTTACAGTTAATCACAGCTTGACTGTTCAAAGCAAATGTTGAAATGCATGCCCATTGCGATTAATACAAAGAGTACATCGGCGTGCCCTATTCTGCCACACTCTCGCAAAGACACCAGCCATTTCTCTGGTTTAAAAGTTTGTAGGTCTAATTTTGAATAGTAAAGCTTTGATTAACTGTAAACAATGAGATGTTTGTTTTGTTTATTTGTTCTGTGTTTGTTTCTTGAATTAAGATTGTGTGCCTTACTAAGATAAATGCAATACTAATTTGCATTGTTGATTTTGCTGTAAATACTTAATCTTGTTGGGAGGCAGTAATCTATGACATTAGCTCATCTAGCGCTTAAACTAAGCACCGCAGCAAAAGACTTTCCTTAATAAAACATGTTTAAAATAGCTCTCAAAGTTTGTCGGTCTAATTTTGGGACACTATACATCACCTGTCATCACTATCACAATTCGTATTACAATGGACAATTATTTACTTTTCAAAACTGTAGGAGTAAATTTAAGTCTGTTTTCTCGTAACATGTTCTTATATTGTGAGAAACCTCTTTCTACTTTACACACTACAATTGGACAAAATTTAAACTTTGTGCCTCAAGGTCAAGAGTTTCTTGCACCACAAGAATGGGCTTTCCTTTCCCCACATAAAGAATGGTCTGTTTCTCAATGTAGCTTGTCTTAGCTTGAGCGAATTGTAAGATTTTTCAGTTAATAGCGCATTGTGATGGTTCTATGAAGCAGATACATTAGGTGCCCAACTACCTCATAAACCCCTTTTGCATATCCAGTGTGCAGTAGTAAGAAATATTTCCTCCCCAAAAACTTCGCATTAAAACTAACAAATGCAAAAGCTGTTGTCACAAATTACAAACAGCAGAAATTGGCTACGAAGGCAGTTTTAGGCACTAATAAACAGAATAGGCACAAACGTATGAAATAGACATTTATAGGCACTATAAAACTAAGAATTTGAGCTTATAATTGTAGGAAACATGCTTATAACTTAAAAGCCTATGTTTCTGAACAAAGGAGTAAAATAGGCATTAGAGACAATCAAAACCTTATTGCACTGAAAATATAGATTTCATTAAAATTTCATTTTCACAGTTTACCTTTGTCAAATACATTTTATGGGAAGATAAACATTTCTAAGATATCCTTGGCCATACAAAGAGAATGGAATTTCAAAGTCACCATATAGTGACCAGCTCTTAAAAGATTTGACTGTCACTTAAGCTTACTATATTCCCCTAATCCCGTTGTAGCTGTGAGGAAATATATAATAAAGCTGTTTTTACAAACACATATCTCAATTAACATGAAATAGATAAAAGAATAACTGTTTTTAAGATTTTATACGAGAGTGAGGAGAGAAAGTTGTGTAAGTGCACATATCAGATTTTTGGTAGTGTGTACTACATAGGATTTCCAGTTTATATTCCAAAGATTATTTTATGCTTTTGTAAACAAACAAGTGAGTTCATTTATTATACATTTAATTCTTTTTTGCAGCTGGTTTCGTCATTTTTATGTGTTTGCATCCATATACACATTGTATGCAACAGTACTTGCATTTGGTATATATTTCTGGTCATGGGAGCCACCAACTTGGTTACTCTTTCTTCTAGATTTACTCGCTTCAAGTGCACGTAAGCCACAAGGTAGGATGCTTTGGTCAGATAATATTAGATTTATTAAGCTAATTAGATAGGTACACAACCAGTGCCAGATTTAGATATTTGGCAGTCCCTAGGCAGTGTTAAAATTTTCCAACCCCCAATTTCCCCCAAACAATATAAGCAGCTATTATACAGGTCATTATGAGCTTAAATTAGTTTTAAATGAGATGGCATTAAATGAAAATTACAATTTGGAAAAAAATAAATTATTTGGAATAAAAATGCATGCATCTTACTTGTAAATTATAACGAATTTCGCTGTACTTTCTTCATAGAGAAAGCATTGATGGTGTCATCGAAGTCGATCTGACGAAGCACATCAGACTCGATGCAAAGAATTGACATAGCATTCTGTTCCTCTTGGCATGTTACTGAACGAAGATAATTTTTAACTCTCTTGAGCACTGAAAATAATCTCTCTGCTGAATAATTTATTTATGCCAACAAACTTACTGTTGGCATTTTTAAACACACAAGCCGTGTGCGAGCAGTGTTTGAGAGGTAGGATAGCAAGTCACCATTGGGGTAATTGTCTCTGATGTGAGACTACCTTTGTGATTTACCTGGAGAAATATGAATTGGTTGGAGAATTCAATCTCATTCTGGCAGATTGTCACAGTCGCTTAATGGTTAGAGCACCCATCTGGTAAGCAGAGGGTTTGTGGTTCAAATTCCAGCTGTGGCATTGAATTTTTCAGTTTCAATTCTACCACTCAAAAAATGTGCTATAGGTTTACACAGAAATATACATACCAGCTGCAGTCTTTCCTTTTACTCTCACTGTGAGCCTGCGACAATGTGATAAAGCAAAATATTTGACTTCCACAATTGAACAGATTAAACTTCAGAAAAGATTTGCCAACATTTTTTAAAAACAAATTTTACAGTAAAAAAGGGAACAGAAAGATACAAAAATGCCACTCTAGACAACTGCCTAGGTTGCCTAAGCCTAAATCTGGCATTGTATACAAGAATACATAAGCAATATTATTACAAACTCTGATCCCAAAATAATATAATACAAGTCAACAACACTGCGCAATGAAAAAAAACTGAAGCTATTGACAGTAAAGCAATTTAAATCAACAAATATAATATACAAATCAGAGAATTCACTTCAAAGTAATCTTGTACTTGCTTATTTAACAAAGTCTTAGACACCATTGGAAATAAACTTAAGGGTCTGTAATTGTTATAATCAAATTTGCTATCATTTTTTAACACTGGGATGATTTTCACATATTTAAATACAGTAGGGAACATGCAGGTATCAAGACAATTGAAAATATGTGTAAGAGGTTCACAAATAGAAAATTCACAATATTTTTAAATTTTAACATTAACTCTAAAAGCATCAAGGTTGGAAATATTTGGAGGTCTGTGTTGTAAACATGAAATGTAATAATTGGAATCTTGTTTTTCAGTGAGTGCTGTGTCTGCATTCCTTGCTCTAGTATTACTCTCGCTGCAAGCATGGCGTCGATTTTACGAAACTTGGTTCATAAGTGTTTTTTCCAACTGCCGAATGAATTTATCACATTATGCAATTGGCTACATACATTACTTTGGATCAGTAATGGCTATTTTGGCAGAATCACCAGGATTCACCAGAGAAAGAGGTAATCTTTATTTTATTTCTTTATTGGTTTTAGTTAGTACAGTAGAATTCCAATAAGTCAACTCTCGATAACTTGACATTCCATATATCTCGACAACTTGACTGTAATAATTTGTATTATCTACTACACGGCATGAATAGTATAGGTAAATTTTAATTAGTATACATATACAATCTACAGTGACCGGCAGCTAACTTGGCAGATGAGGCAAGATGCGCAGTGGCATTTACCGATGACATCAACCATGCCCACCAATAGCATTCAGTCTCTTTTTGACTCTCATACAGGGAAGGCTGTGTTCACACCTTAAATATTGAGGTGTCTTTTTGATAGTGTAGTAATAGTATGTGTTAAAATTTATAGTTAAACACATAGTATTTAATGTAGGTAATGGAAGAAAAGAAAAAGAAGCAGCCAGTTTTACACAAGCAGGCCAGGGATATAATACATAAGGTGCATTCCTTCTTTAAGAGAGAGCTGTCTGCTAGCGGGCCATTACGCAGCATTGCCAAATGTGGTGAACACACAACTGAGGCTTGTGGCATAGGTGTTAGGGCTGTTGATCCCATATTTCACTCCCCTGGCAAAACTAGGGAACGGCAGAAATGTGCAGTTGGAATGGACAAATTTGACTTAAGCGTGCTCCATTGTAAAGTTTTACATTTTTATGACAGAGGGGAATTTTCTACAGCGAGAAAGCTAATACCAGTAAGGAATGCAGCAAGAGAATATAAGGGAAGTGATGTTAAGAATTTTGAGGTCTCTGCAATTTAAATTTGCTGTTAACCAAGGGTAACATTACTACATAATTTTCCATTTCTTTTACGTCATCTTCCCCCAAAATTCCAGTTTAGGAAACTGTCTTAAAAGCATTACTGCTGTTTTGCAAATTGTTAGATAGTGTCATAAATGTAATTTAACGATACTACCTACTTACATTACAAATAATGTTTTGTTATTCAATATAAAATTAAAGCACATAAAATGTGCAAATTGGCCTTGCAGAGTTGTTTAAAGAAAATCAGTATCGACAGTAATAAACAGAAGCTTACAACATAATTGCATAAGGAGGTATTACATGATTTGTAGAAGATGAATATGCAGCTATTTTAATCCTCTTGCTCTCCAATATTTTTCATTGATGGATGGGGCACTAGAAGTGGCCATGCATATTTGAAGGTAGTTTCGGTCCATTTCCTCTTGTGCAGATCACATAGAGGACAGAGTGGTGAAGAATATATCCCAATTCTGTTTAAATGCTTTGCCAGATAATCATGTCCTGTAATCAACCTGAAGGCTGCAACTACTGTTTTTTGAGGATACTCAGGAATTACTGTTTGAATGTTTGGTAGTTCCCATCTTTTATTTTTTGATTTTTCATAGTAATATTTTGCAATAATTTTTTTGAATTTAGAGTTGACTAATCTTTTAGCTGCATAAAATGGTAGATTAACTATAGATTTCTGTACACTGCTGGTATCCTTTTTTGCAAGAAAATCAGCTTTCTCATTACCACTCAGTCCACAGTAAGCTGGTATCCATTGGAAGACTAGGTGTTTTTGAAGTGCTGTTAGATGGGTAAGGATTTTCCAACATTCTATAATTGTTTGGTTTTTTGGTGACAACTTGGAAGCAATTGCTTTAATTGCTGCCCTGGAGTCTGAGAGAACAACTGCCATTCGAATTGTTTCAATTTCTCCATCAAAGTTTGTAGTTCCATAACTTAAAGATTTGTAATAGGAAAAGAAGTGACACGTGACTCCAGCCCCTGCTCCATCTCGGTTTGATATCAGTGATTCATCAGTATAAATATGGAACCATTCGTGTTCTGGAAATCTAGTATGGATTGTCACTCATGCCAATAACTTTAAAACACTTTCCTTGGTACTATCACAAATATATCGTCTACATCCCTGTGGCCTGCTTCTGTAGCGTGGTGGTAGCGTGTCTGTTTCATCCTAACCTTTCTGTGATAGCGGCAGATGGCAACTAGTGCTGAGGATGCTGAGAGGCCAAACATCACACAGTCCGTTTGGAGGTTTTTTTGCTCTCCTGGTGTGTCATTTGTATTGCTCATGCACCACATATTCACTTTTGTGACATTTAAAACATTATATGATTGTTACAGAAATAAGTATTCTGTAATTATTTTGTGTTCAGTGACCATAGTAACTGAGAAAATGAATTTTTTACAGAGCCGAGTGCGATTTTCAACCTGAAGGATGTGACAGTGCTGAACTTCTATGGCTGTGCACTGTTTCTGTGGGCCTCTTACCATCAATACAAGGCTGCAGTAATATTAGCTAATTTGAGAAAGGATAAGACTGGTAAAGTTAAGACATTGGAACATCGTGTTCCTAGAGGAGACTGGTTTGAGTTGGTCTCTGCCCCACACAATTTGGCTGAGATAATGATATATGCTGCACTGGCTATCATTTTATGGGGTTCCCACACGTGGAACTTTGTCTTTTTGTGGGTAGTCAGCAATCAGGTAAGATTCAATGAAAAAACTGAAGCTGTTAACCTTGAAACAACAGAATCTAAAATAAAAACAAATTTAGGGGCTAAAAGCTTCACTTATCTTAGTAATTGCTGTAAGTTCTTAAAATGCTGCTAACATGTTTCACAATTATCTTCTTTCTTGGAAGTTTGAAAACAGTGTTGTAATAATCAATTTAAACCAAAAAGGTGAGTTGATTAATAACACTACACAACACTTACTTATATTTTACCGGAACATGTTTTGAAGGCTTGACTTTCGTTCATTATCAACCGGACATCGACTGGTTCTCCCTGGTGTGGATGGCAATGTTTTCTTTGAGGTCTCCTCTGGTGTTGGTTCAAGGAACTTGCTGAAGATATCTTTCTTGGGGATGTCAAAATTGAATACTCTGTTTCTATTTTTTAAAATGAAGATTTGTTCCCACGTGGACAGCTCTTGTTTTCCTGTTTTCGTTCTGGATCTGTGACTGTAATAAAGTGTATATATGAAAAACCAAAAGAAATTTAGAAATAAGATCCAAGGAACACTTTAGAAATGTAAAACACCAACAGTTGGAAAAATCAGCAGTTGCCAACCACTTTTGGACAGAAAACCACAACATAAAGCCAGAACCGAAACTCCTCAAACATGTAACAGGAAAACAAGAGCTGTCCATGTGGGAACAAATATTCATTTTGAGAAATAGAAACAGAATATTCAATTTCAACATCCCCGAGAAAGATATCTTCAGCAAGTTCCTTGAACCAACACCAGAGGAGACCTCAGAGAAAACATCACCATGCACACCACAGAGAACCAGTCGATGTCTGGTTGATAATGAAAAGTTAAGCCTTCGAAACATGTTCTGGTAAAATATAAGTTAAGTGTTGTGTAGTGTTATTAATCGACTCACCGTTTTGGTTTAAAATGTTTCATAATGAAAAATAAGGATCGTGTAGTGAATTTTAAATACCATTGACTGATTCTGCTAATAAGATTTGGTTTTCATAGGTTGGTAACACATAGAAGTTCAAGTGGTTTAGGTTGTTATGATGGTGACCTGTGTAAACAAGAGCTGCACTGAGGGTATAGTTAATATACTGTGAACCTATGTAGCCTGCGTTTATTTCCAAGAACTGGCAGCAGATGTTAAGAAAAGTGAAGCTTATATACTTTAGAATTGCATTGCTTCACTGTTAATAGCTTCATAATATAATGTTATGTTTTGTTTTAGGTGGAAAATGCTTTGCTCTCACATTGGTGGTACAAGTCCAAGTTCGATGACTACCCATCCTCAAGAAGGGCAGTGATTCCTTATGTTTTATAGGTTCCAAGCATCACCAATGCAGCAAAAGTTGCTGCCACATGTAAAATAAGTACTCTTGGTTAAGTTAAATGTTGTCACTGAGGGGAGATGTTCATACAGAAAATAATGTTTACAGTGGAAGTGTGGAGAATATATGAAGCAAGGCTCTGGTATTTTTACTTCCTCTACCAAATACTAGGTAGAGGAAATGTTGCATTCCATCCCAAAATTTGATATCCATATTTCATTGGAAATACATTTTTTGAGTGGTGGTTTGGAAGTATTATACAGTGTGTTTGTTATATCAACGGCCTTGATCACACACATGCGTGCCCCATGTACTGTGTATTACACTGGGGGTTTAAAACTCCCATGTACTTACTTATTCATGAGTATTAGTAACATGCACTATAATGAGTACTAACTTTGTTATAAGTGGTGTCCATCTGCATTGGTGTAGTCCTAACATCTTTGGATGAAATTTCCATTCACATGCGTAAGTTCTTCTTGCACAAGAATTTCTGTTCTTAAATATTTCATAAGGTCATCTATGGCATGAGGATTTTTCCTATAGGCTTTGTGTTCAACACTTTTTATGTAATATATCTTGCATAAAAGGCCTTTGTTCAGGAATGAACTTTGCAATAGACATTCCAGTAGACTAATAAGACGGGAACAGCAACAATAATAAGAATAGTCCAGTGGCATATATTGTGGGCTATCAAAGCTATCACCAAATCCCAGGTCTAAAGTAAACTAGAAATTAATAAGTAATATTAATGATAATTGCAATACTAGTCAGCTTCCCTCATGAAGAATTAGCATATAGGATGGAATGTTGCTACACAGTAGTGAAATCAATGAATTGACACAGTAAAACTTCTGCTCACACACATTTACTTATCACAATGTCCATTTACAGAACTCTGTTTCCTGGGTTACCAAAGACAAGTTGCTAAAATGGTGTTATATATCTGCTGCAGAGGGCAGCACAATCTACAGTCATAACGCAACACCAACAGATGGCGTAAGAGTCTTTATTCCCTGATATCCTCTCCACCCTGATCAATCTCAAGGAAGATGGTTAGTTATACAAGACTTTCATGATTCTGCCATCTCTTTGGTTTAAAACAATTGCTGCAACATCCTCCCCTTCACTCTGCTGCAATTTCTTGCATATAGTGCTGGTGCCCTCATCAGAGTCAGGGGAATGGTGAGGACTTGTGAGTTGGTAGTCTGCTGTTAGATTTACTGCTGTGGCTACTGTGTGGTGAAGTGCTTCCGAAGTATAGGAAACACAACTCTTCTGATTCCAACGTGTATATGCTGCGATCTCCTGTCGTGTAAGAAACACAGCTCTACTGATTCCAACGTGTATATGCTGTGATCTCCTGTCGTGTAAGAAACACAGCTCTACTGATTCCAACGTGTATATGCTGCGATCTCCTGTCGTGTAAGAAACACAGCTCTACTGATTCTAACGTGTATATGCTGCGATCTCCTGTCGTGTAAGAAACACAGCTCTACTGATTCCAACGTGTATATGCTGCGATCTCCTGTCGTGTAAGAAACACAGCTCTACTGATTCCAACGTGTATATGCTGTGATCTCCTGTCGTGTAAGAAACACAACTCTTAAGAGGTAGAACTGGAACTTAAAAATTCAATGCCACAACTGGGATTTGAACCACAGACCTTCCGCTTGCCGGGCGGACGCTCTAACCACTGAGCTATTGTGACAAACTGCCAGAATGGCATTAAATTCTCAAGCCAGTTCATATTTCTCCTGGTAAACCACAAAGGCAGTCTCACATCAGAGACAATTACCCCAATGGTGACTTACTATTGCAAGTACTTTATATCCCAGGATTTTTTTTTTTTTTTTTTTTTTAAATGATTTATTGATCGATCAGCGCATGTGCGCTCTACAGACCATTGTTGAAATACACATAACAATAAATAAAATATAATAAGTAACATTGAAATGAGGTAAACCTCATTGGGCCCCTCACTGACAGTATTAGTTGAAATTAAATCAGATCTTGCTGTGATAACTGGTCCAGTGGTAGACGACTCTTGATGCGTGTTGGAAAGCTGGATTTTCTGCCAAGAGAGTAGTGAATATATCCAGGAACGTTCTTTAGATTGCTGTAAAACTGTTCGGCTTGTGAAGAAATTGACTGTTGAATGGTACTGATTCCAGTTTCTCTGTGTAGTTGATTGTTTCTGACAAACCATGGCGCATTAGTTGAGATACGTAAGATTTTGTTTTGAAACGTTTGGATGCGTTTAATTTCTGTAGCACTGGCTCTTCCCCAAATTGGACAGGCATATAGTAAAAGCGGCCTTAAAAGAGTTGTGTAGAGTAGTATGCAGTTTTTTAACTTAAGCGAAGATTTTTTGTTGAGAAGTGGATAAAGTTTTGTCAGTCTTATTTGGGCAAGTTTGAGTTTGTTACTTATATGTGGCTTCCACGTGAGTTTTCTATAAAACAGTACACCTAGGTATTTCACCGTTTCTCTGTCACTTTTCCAGGGTATAGAATTTGTTGCTATCGTTACTGATGGTGGATATTCCGGTCTGCATAATGTAAACACCATTGCTTCACATTTGTCATGGTTGAGAGAAATGCGCCAGTTGTCAAGCCAGGGTATGATTAAGTTTAAGGCCTCTTGAAGGCGATTTCTAGCGGTGTGTAAATTACAATGGGTTGCATAGATGGCAGTATCATCGGCATACATTGCTATTTGAGCTGTGGGCGTTGTAGGTATGTCAGAAGTGAACAAGTTGAACAGAATTGGACCCAATATTGAACCTTGTGGAACACCTGCTGTTACAGGTCTGGTAGAAGAATGACTGTTACCTATTCGAACTGAAAAGGTACGGTATGATAGAAAGGAAGATATTATTTTGTAGAGGTAGTCTGGAGTGCCATAGAGAAACAGTTTGTACAGTAGACCCTGATGCCAAACTCTGTCAAATGCCTGAGTGAAGTCAAGGAATGCGACAGCAGTGTGTTCTTTCTTCTCGAAGCCTTGTGCTATTTGCTCTGTAATTCGGAGAATTTGATGAATAGTTGAATGTTTGCGACGGAAACCAAATTGAAAAGGAGGTAATAGTGACACTTGTTCTAGAAATTTTCCTAAACATTTCAGTATAATCTTTTCATACACCTTGGACAGAGTTGGCAGCAGACTTATTGGACGATAATTTGTTGGATTGGAAGGGCATTTTCCAGGTTTATGAATAACAATAACTATGGCGTGTTTCCAGATTCTTGGGAAATAACCCATTCGCATAAAACTATTGAACAACGAAGCTAGGATAGCAAGTGCTTTGCGACTCAAATGTTTTAATACAAAGTTTGGTATTAGATCATGCCCAGGCGATTTTCTTGCGGGAAGTTGCTGGATGATAAAAAGAATTTCTTTGGGTGAAGTGAAGTCAATGGGTAGTGGTACTGTGGCGTAAGAACCAGTAAACTGTTCAATTTCGTGGTTGAATTCTACGTTGCTTCCTGGATTAGATCTAAACGAATTTTGTAGAGTATCTGCAAATAGTTCGCTTTTCTCACAGTCGGAGATGTAGTGTTTTCCATCTTGCTCTAGGGCGGAATAATCGTCGGCTCTTTTAGTACTCTTTTAGTCTCTTTCCACAATGATGAGTCTTCCGGTGAGATACTGGAGAGATGCCGTTGGTAAGTTGAATACCGATATTCATCCATTCGTTTCTTCACTTCTCTTGTGAGTTGGTTCAAGCGACGAAGTTGCCAAGTTTCTCTGTGCTTTTGCCAAAGTCGACGAGTTTTGTGCTTTTCTTTCAGAAGGTTTCTGATGCTTGGGGGCAAAGATTCATGGTAAGATTTTCTGTGTTGATGTCTCGCTGGAGCTGTGGCTTTGTCTATAGAGGAAGTTACGGATTTTGTGAAGCTGAGAATTGCTGCATCGGCATCACCGGGGGTTCTCAAATTCTGTGTAATTCTTAACTGGTCATCCATTACGTGCTGAAAAGTCTCCCAGTTTATGAAACCTTTGAGTTTCTTTGTGTGTTGCGGTTGTAGAATCGGAATGTCATCGAACGAGATTAAGACTGGGCAGTGATCTGAGTCCATTTCAGGCAGAACAGCCATAGTGGGAGTGCTTGATATATTTTTGTAGAGTGCGATGTCTAATATATCTGGTGCTACATTTGGTCTATAGAATGTGGGGTCTGACGGAGCTGCAATGTTAACTGCGTTGTGATCGGCTGCAGTTAATAAACGTCTTCCATTTGGAGTTGTTACATGGCATCCCCATGTTTGATGCTTGCTATTTAGATCTCCTGCTAGGAAAGTTGGTGCTGTGTCAGAAAATGTGTTAATATCCTGGTCATTTAGATTGGGTCCTGGCAGTTTGTATGCAGAAATTATTGTAGTTTTAGAAGAATTGCGTGTGAATATTTGAATTGCGCAGGCTTCGATGCTGGTTAATTGAGGTAGTGAAACTGAGTGGTGAGGTATGTCTTTTCGAATAATTATAGCCACTCCACCTGAAGCGACTGGAGCATTGCGATCGCATCTATACACTGCGTAGCCAGGTATAGAAAACTTTTCTTTGTGTAATAAATGCGTTTCTGTGATGCAAGCTACTGCAACATTGTGTCTGGAGATGAATTCCAAGAAGGCTTCTCGCTTTGCTTTGACTCCATTGGCGTTCCAATTTAGTATGGTTAGTTGTGAGAATGTTTTTTGGTTTTTAGTGGCCATTAGCAAACAAACTTGTGAAGAGCTTTAGCAAAAAGGACTTTATTGATGGCAGGAATGGTGTGAGGAAATTAATGGCTAGCTGAACTAGGTTTTCGGTTCCATCGGAGGAGCAAGACGAAGGAGAAGAAGAATTCTGTGTTGATGTCTGCTGAGTTAGCTGCCTAGGACTTTTTTCTTCCGAAACAGCAGAGCGTGGCCATTGTGGAATTTCAGGAGTTGGAGAGGGCGAGTTTGGTGACAACCTCGGAAAATTTTCCATGTTTAGGTTTGAAGACGGTGTTATTGCAGGCTGAACCACCCTTGCATCGGCTTTCTTTTTCAAATCTAGGTAATAACGACAACCTTTGAAATTTGCCGGATGTGCTTCTCCACAATTCACGCAGGAGGGCTGAGTGTCTTTGTCTTTTGTGCATTCAGAAAAGTGGTGATTTGAGGGGCATTTCACACATCGAGGTGTGAGTCGACAGAAGTTCTTAGTATGCCCGTAGCGTTGGCATCGTGTGCATTGTGGGATATTCGCGGGCTTCTTGCGGTACTCGACTTTAATTATGGCATGGTAAATATGTTTGACTTCGAAGATCTTCTTACCCTGCTCATTATTTTCTAATTCTACGGCACACAGTGGCATAGGTTGTCGATCTTTATAGAAAAGCCTGGTAACTTTTACTACTGGTAAGTTCAGAGAGGTTAGTTCTGTAACGATATCGTCATCTGTAAGAGAGTAGGGAACATTTCTTAAAATAACTTCAAGTCTTTTGGAGTTTGGGTCACGGAAGGTGTGAAAAGGAAGCTTCGATTCTTCCAGGAATCTTGTTACAGCGCGGAAGTCATTTACTGAAGTTGTATTTATTTTAAGAACTTTGCTTTGTTGCTGTGTTGTGTACTCATCTTTTACAATAGAAGCTATATCTTGGATAATCTGCTGGTAATTATTGACTTCATGAATAAAAATTGATGGGATTCTGAGTTTAGGAGTTGTAGAGAGATTTTCTTCAGAAGTTGTATCATTCTCTTCCTCCATGCTTTCCAAAGGGGAAAATTTGTTGTGAACGGAGGTTAAGTCGACTATATATTTGGTATTTACAGCTGATACTGAAGCTGTGTGCTTCTTGTTGGGTGTAATGAAGCAATCATTTGAATTGGAACCGTTGCCTTGGTTAGTTTCTACAAGCAGGCGTTTATGGACCAACTTAGGTGGTTGTAAGATTGTTCGCGATGTAGTAGCTTTGTCAGGATAACTCATAGAATGTGAACTTGAGAAGCTTTGCTCTTGTTGACTAGATTGCATTATGTTGGTAACGCAACAAAAGACTGACTGGAAACAACTGACGGTTTGCTTCTCTAACAAAACAAAAAGTCTTGCAGAGGGCTAGCCGTGCAATACTGAAATTACTTTAATTAACGTGTTATATACTGTAGACAGCGTTCCTAACATGTACACAGTATATTAAAAGATTAATGATTACTTCTACAAGCGAAGTTTACTCACAGGTTTAGCTGGTTGTAAAATATTGCACTTTTTGTATCACAGAATAACACCATTAACAGCACTGTTCACTGCCTCCTAAAACCTTTTTATATCCCAGGATTAAATAACCTTCACATGGTAATTATTATTTATTTATGCCAACAAACTTACTGTTGGTGTTTTTAAACACACAAGCCGTGTGTGGGCAAAGTTTAAGAGGTAGAACTGGAACTTAAAAATTCAATGCCACAATTGGGATTTGAACCACAGACCTTCCGCTTGCCGGGCGGACGCTCTAACCACTGAGCTATTGTGACAAACTGCCAGAATGGCATTAAATTCTCAAGCCAGTTCGTATTTCTCCTGGTAAGAAATGAGATATAAAGTACTTGCAATAGTAAGTCACCATTGGGGTAATTGTCTCTGATGTGAGACTGCCTTTGTGGTTTACCAGGAGAAATACGAACTGGCTTGAGAATTTAATGCCATTCTGGCAGTTTGTCACAATAGCTCAGTGGTTAGAGCGTCCGCCCGGCAAGCGGAAGGTCTGTGGTTCAAATCCCAGTTGTGGCATTGAATTTTTAAGTTCCAGTTCTACCTCTTAAACTTTGCCCACACATGGCTTGTGTGTTTAAAAACACCAACAGTAAGTTTGTTGGCATAAATAAATAATAATCACCAACAGTAAGTTTGTTGGCATAAATAAATAATAACACAACTCTACTGATCCCAACGTGTATATGCTGCGATCTCCTGTCGTGTAAGAAATGCAACTCTTCTGGATTCCAGCGTGTTTCGGTCTTTTGAGATTTAAGTCACTCAAAATACCTTGAAGATCCTCTATGTTGCCATCTCCTGTAGTGTAAGATATGCAACTCTTCTCTGGATTTCAGTGTGTTTCTGTCTTTTGAGATTTAAGTTGCTAAAAATGCCTGAAAGCTCCTGCATGTTGCGATCTCATGCAGTGTAGGAAACACAAGTCTTCTCTGGATTCCAGTGTGTATATATTACGATCTCGTCTAGTGTAGGAAATGCAAGTCTTCTCTGCCGGTGCTCTCACAATTGTATAACTTATAGCTTTCCTTTGTTATGTTGTAATTCTAAATGCTTTCTTTATTTTATATAACCTGCTTAAACTGCCTGTTGAAGAACCTTAAATTTCTCTCATTATTTCTTCATTTTTCTCAACGCATGTCGAATCTTCTTTACTTTTTCCATTTTCAGCCATGTTTCTAACTTAATACATAATAAATTTTAAGGCTAGTTCAGCTAAATATTCCTGTAAGTATACTCTTATCCGTGTGTAGTAGCGATGCGTAGTAGTTCTTTGGTGATGCTCCATTTCTTTCTGAAGGTTTGCAGCTACGTGATATTTTCTTCTCAAGAAAACTGTACCTTCCAAGTTAAGTTTTGACGATTATACGTCCCAGGTTTCAGCACCGAAATGTTGCTATACACTAGTGAAATCAAGGAATCGACACAGTGAAACTTCTGCTCATACACATTTATTATCACAACATCCATTTACAGAACTCTGTTTCCTGGGTTACCAAAGACAAGTTGCTAAAATGGTGTCATATATCCGCTGCAGAGGGCAGCACAAACTACAGTCTTAACATAACACCAACAGATGGAAGAAGGAAGGTTGGAATGTCTTTCTCTACTACCGAACAGAGGAGAGAGTAGGAATTCAGATGCTTGCTGCTGCAGCCTTCACTACAATGCAGGAAGAGAGAAGTGAGGTGGTAGAATGCAGGAATAAGCACGCCAAGGCTCCGGAACCCTGTGTCACTATACTCACACGAATGTCTCCGAAATGTGCCATGTGAACATGAATTCTGTATGGCAATAGCACTTGGAGTTAAAAGCAATTGTGTGATTATTAGTTCTCAACATCTGTATTGGTATTAGTACCTATTATTTATTTTCGTAGTTTACAAAGCACAAGACACTTAGTGCTAATGCTTCAAAATGGATGAAGTTAGTGATAGTAAAACAGGGAAGGCCTATTCCAGTTGTTCCACACTTGTAGTGTGAGCAGAAGCAAAAGAAATAAGAATCCTTACAGAAGGTATTTTAATATAAACAATTATGATAAGTATGCGTGACTGACTGGTTCATGCAAATTAAATAAACTGTTTTGCTGGCCATGCTTGTTTGCAACTGAGAAAATGCCCTGGAATACGACAAGTTTTGCAAATTTAGCATATTTAATCCCACCTTTGTCTAAACATAAAAGATTAACAACACATATAAAATCTTTTATAGTATTAAAAACTTTTGACACAATGGACAGACCATTCATTGAACTATCAGAAAAAGATTGCTGACTATTTGCATACTGAAAAAGTTAAAGAAAATAGAAATGTATTGAATAAATAGATTGATGCAGTGGTACTTCTTGCAAAACAAGAGTGTTCTTTTAGAGGCCATGAGGAAAGTGAGAAGTCGTTAAATAAAGGAGTTACATAGAACTGCTACAATTTCTGGCTAATTATGATGTGGCATTTAAAGACAGCTACCATATTCTAAGGCACCTCAACTCTCATACAGAATGAGCTAATTGTGCTGTGGCCAGTGATATTAGAGATAAGATTAAATATGGCTACTTTTATTGGACTCATGCTTGACGAAACAACTGATGTCACAAATAAAAATCAATTATGTACTATTCTACACTATGTTTGTTGATGCACATTACTTCCTAGCAAGGTACCAAAGATCATGAAGGTTCACTCCTATCCATTATATAGTAATACATCACTAAGAATGACCGGGGTGTTCTGAACACCCCGCTTGACCACTAAAGGATTAACATTCAGGAAGAAAACATGTTTCACACCCCTGTTCTAAGAACTCATTTTTCTCACAAACCAACTGTATTCGATTGGCCAAAATATGCAGAAGCACTTATTTTTAAATAGTGAACACTATCAGATAGAACAATTACAATTTTTTTCTGCCCCATCAGAACGTTTGCTTGTCAGTTGGAAGAGTGTTAGCTATCAGGGGGGAGGTTAAGGAGGTTGGATGTTCCACTGATTTTTTAAATCCTTTTGCTTGAATATCAAGGTGGTGTTTATCTGTTATATTTATAATTATTTTGTTGTTTAACAACACTGTCAATTGCCAGGATCATATCAGTATTGCCAGTGTGCCGGAATTTCGTCCCAAGGAGTTCTTTTACATGCCTGTAAATCTACTGACATGGAGCTGTCATTTTTAAGCACGCTTAAAAATCATCGCTCCTGGCCATATTTGAACCAGCGACCTTAGGATCAGTAGGCCAGCATCTAACCAACATGTTTATCTGTTAATAGTAATAGTCAGGGCTATGCAAAATTACAGTGTTATAAGGGATAAAGGGGAAGATTCTCCACAAAAATCTTATGAATAATAGTACAATAATTTCATAAAGAAAGTGGGGAGGTAAATTAAATTCATAAAATTGTTGTTTGAGTTTAATAAGCTATTTTGTAGCAAAGTGAAGTACATCAAAACCATGAACCATTGAGCAAAAGACGTAGCATGGCATTAAAGCTATGGCAAGATAGCTACCAATAATAAATTTCATTTACAACTTGTAAATCAGTGAATTACATGCCTTGCTCCAAATATTCTCTGTAGTGTTCTTAATTTTAAGCTCTATTAATACTTGCCAGTATATTAATTTTATTTTTATATTAACACTTGTTTTCATTCAGTACTTATCAGAGAAAGTTTCCATGACTTGTGTTAACAGCTCATATGGCTCAAGACTGGTTTAAGGAACAATAAGAACTACTTTTACTGTAAAGGTATACATCTCTCACTGAAGACAATGAAATAGGAAATTGGGAATTTTGAAACAAAATATTGTAACATGTTTAATCTAAAAGGTGAGTCAAACAACACTTACATTTATTTTCAAACTTCTAAGAAAGGAAGATTGTAACATGTATTTATTTTGTAACGTATTTATTTATGATGTTTGTATTTTTAAAATGTTATGATTATTTGTTTGTCACACTCATTAAGTAGGATCTATGTGAATCAAATATATGCTGGAATTTTCTCCAAATTACTCTCAGGCTTCCAGCTAGGTCATTAAGTGTTTTAAATGCTTGCATCACCATCAGGTAAACTGAACCAAAGAGGGAGAGTTCCACTGTTTACTACTCACACTTTTTCTTGGGCTCTGGACTCATTTGCTAGGTCGGTCTGAGCCAAGAAGGCCTGTACATTGTCAAAAACAACTGAGCATTTGCTATGCATACTCCAGCTGTATCATTGAAACTGAGTTTTTATTTATGAATGCTCTTTAACTGTGATGGTTTTCAACATCCCATTCTATATTGGGTGTGAAAGACCACTAATTTTACTCGGAGGTATCTTTATCAGGCTTGAGATTATTTTACATGCCATAAATCTAGGACAAAAGCCCACCAGCTTTACTTCCCTTCCAAAGGAAGCCATGCAAAGGATTTTTATGCCTGAAAATATATCGTACTGTTTATTTATTTTTGAAATGTTGAACGAGCTTAGGGAAGCCTTTATTACAGATAATTATTCCCTCAACTGATTTGTAATGCTGTATTTGTTGATTGTAATACTCATTATCTAATGTGCTAAACAATATTTTTAAAAGCTGCCCTCCTACATCAAGGACACCTCTCTTTGCATGTGTCCCCTGACGACCTGTAATTTCCCTCAGTAATCCTTTGGTTCTGGTTAACTTGCCTAATTTATCCTGTATCTTATCCTTTTTGTGACCACTTCTGCAATGAGACTCTCTGAGCAGGCTTTGTGTAATTTTCTGCAGTATCTACAATATGGTACTCTGAATTATCTAAATCTATGTATACAATTATTTTCCATGCACTGTTATACAGCTCTACAGTTCCCTTACTTTCTTAGTACAGACCAAGTTTTGAATTTCACCACTTCTGGATAAGCTTCTGCTTCTAGGCGACAGGTCATCACCAAAATGAGGGTCAACATCTGAAAACAAGTAGGCCAGCTAATTATTCAAAGTGAATTTTACCTTAATAAAATGGTTTAATTCGGTTCACAAGTACTTTTTGCAACCTTTTCCTTCTTTTCAGTGTTACACTTACCCCATTCACTGCCACTATTACATATGGGCTTATCCATTGGCTAGAAAGTTTACCTGATCTGCCTCTACGGACTATTTCATCTCTTAGTAAAACCTTTTGTCCTAGCTCATATTTAACTTCCTCACTTTGTTAATTATAATACTCTTTGCTCTTATTCTTCTTGGTGATTAGTTATCTCTCGGCAGCTCATGAGCATTTTGTAGCCTAGTTTTCAATTCATTAACATAGTTATAAGAGTAATTAATTTTCTGGTTCTTTCCTAAGTGTTAGTGGTATCCGACATTCATACCCAAACAAAAGCTCCAATGGTGTGTTCCTGGTGGATGAATGCATGGTAGTATTATATACGAACACAGCAAACTTTACCTATTAGTCCCAATCTTTTTGCTCCTTCCCCACAAAGTGTCACAAATACTCAGCAAGAACACACAGACTTCTCTCCAGTCCGCTGCTGGCCTGTGGGTGAAAAGCTGTAGCCTGCAACTTCGTTATTCTCAGCTTGCACACATTTGTGAACAAATCACTTAGAATTTGTAATCCTGGTCTGTTAACACTTTTAATGGAGTCCTGTAATGCAAAAAATGTTTTCCACAAACTCCTTAGCAACCATGACAGCATTGTGTCTTTCTAGTGGCACAGTTAGCATATACTAAGTTCATCTTGGCAGGTCAAGGTAGGTATACTGGTTTCCCTTATTGATCACCATTAATTTTTTGTTGTTGTTTAACGACGCTGTCAATTGCCAGGATCACATCAGCGTCGCCGGTGTGTCGGAATTTTGTCCCGCAGGAGTTCTTTTACATGCCAGTAAATCTACTGACATGGAGCTGTCGTTTTTAAGCACACTTAAAAACCATCGGCCTGGGCCGGGCTTGAACCCGCGACCTTGGAATCAGTAGGCCAGCGTCTAACCAACTGAGTCACCCAGACCGACGATCACCATTAATGACCCCACTATATCAAGAGATAATTTTTCAAAAGGAGATGTTGCTGTGGCACTTATTTCCATGGGTGCTGGTTTCTTTGGCTGCAAAACACTTTTCTTTTCATTTCTGTATGTAATTATGTCTTTTTTCATGTTTGGCTAGTGATAATTATTTCTGACCATCCAGTAGGTTTTTCTGACATTCGTGTGACCACTTGTAGGACTGTCATGTAGTATCTCCCTTCTTTGTTCCTCTGTTATCTCGCCTACCCCTGCAGCATCCATGACTCTAATACCAGCAAGTGTATCTGCATTCCCTTCAAAGACCCTTTTTTTTGTAAACAATCTGGTAATCGTATTCCTCTAATTTGATTTGCCAGAACCCAGTTCCTTAACACTCTTTATCCATTTCAGTGGCTTGGATCAGTTACAATGGTAAATCTTTTCCCCAGTAGATAGGACTAAATTGCTTGCAAGCCCACACTATTGCCAACAGTTCCTTTCCTATTGTACTATAATGCTTTCCTGCCTTATTGAAAGTTCTATTGGGCCCTGAGACAATAATGTCCCTAATCCATCCTGACTGGCATCTGTTGTCAAAATAAATTCCCTTGAGAAATCTGGGTATTGCAATATAGGTTTTGACAACTTTTACTTCAGGCTATATGCTTAGCATCTCCCCGGGCAAGACTCAAATGACCCTGTTGACAGATCCTTAAACTCCATTCATTCACTCACTCACCCCAGGCGAACTTTGCATTATCTTTTAGCAACAGGTGCAAGGATGCTGCTATTTTGCTAAAATGAGGAATGGATTGGCGACAGTAGCCAACTAGGCCCAGAAATGCTCTTAAATCAGTCAGTCCCTTAGGTGTGGGGTAATTTGCTACTGCTTCCACCTTCTTTGGGTTGGGTTGTACCCCATTCTCCGAAATTGAGGGACTAAGGTAGCTAACCTCTCTTCTCCAAAATTAACATTTTTCTGACTGCAATTTTAAGTTACTTTCTAAACCTCCGAAATACTTCCCTCAATGTTGATCATGCTACTTACATAGATAACTACGTCATCCAGGAAAACAACCTAGATGGTGATAATCCTGCCAGCACTATATCCATCACTTTTTTAAATGTGGCTGGTGTGGTCTTCAGGCCAAAGGGCATTCTGACATACTGCCAATGGCCATTTTTTGTCAAAAAGGCTGTTTTCTCCTTATCTTCTGCTTTCATGGTATCTAGTAATATCCCAATTTCAAATCTATGCAAGAGAAATATCTGGAATTGCCTAACTGATCTAGGATTTCTGTAATATCTGGAAGTGGGTAGGCATTTCCTACTGTCTTCTCGTTTATTTTCCGGAAATTGACCACAAGCTGAAATTTCTGGATGCCTCTTGCTTCCATCTTCTTTTTTACTACTAGCGAGGGACTATTCCAAGGCACACTGCTCTCCTCAGTTATCACTTCCTGCAATAATTTTTGCACCTGCTTTTCTACTTACTGTTTGTGAGCTTTGGGAAATCTATAAGGTTTTACATAAATTGGTTCAATATTAGCTTCCATTACAATAGCATGCTCTACTGTGTTAGTGCAACTCAAACTATTTCCTGGCAAATAAAATATATCCTGATATAACCTGCATGTTTCCTTTATCATCCCTCTTCCTTGTTGAGATGCTCAAGCCTCAGTTGAGCCATTGTCCCAGTTTATTAGCTTCCTCTGAGATGTTATCCATAATGCACAGCTTTTCGCAATTATTTTCGTTAATCATAGCTTCCAGTTTTACCAGTCAACCTAAGTTCAATGTCCTCTCATTAACATTTAGCATGCTAGTTACAGCACTCCCATTCCTAACATTTACAACTGAATCTGCCAAATAAACGCTTCATTGTACTTTGCATTTTTCTATCAAACCCTCCTTCAGCTCAACATTCTCTATAGGGACTTCAACCTCCTTGGAAGCTTAATTGTCCTGACTGACTCAATAGCGCCCTTGGTTAATAATTTAAACTGTTCCCTGGCAACATTAACCTCTAAATCTGTGTAATTAATTGTAGCCTTCGTTGTCTCTAAGTAATCCCTTCCAAGAATTCCATCACAAGGAATATGTACTTGATTATTCACTAACTGAAAATCATATTTCACAACTTTATTTCCTATATAGACCTCAGTATTTAATGTCCACATGTTACTATCAATGATCCACTGGTGCTTTTTGCAGTGATTTTCTCCTCCGGACCAAAAATGAGTTTTCCTATCGCTGAAGGGGTTTTAAGGAATGACATATCTAACCCCGAATCTGCTAACATTACAAATTCACCTTGATTAATAGCAGGAGAACTAATTCTTACAAACCCATGCTTTGTTTTAGAAATTATTGCGATATGAGCAACTTATTCATCTGTACTACTGCCGTCTAGCTTCCTAGTCATTTCTCCCTTTTCATTTTTCTTATTCTTCCTTGGACTCTTACAATTCTAGCAAAGTGTCCCACCTTGCCACAATTATAGCAAGTTACTGAACTGAACTTCCCTTTATTTTCAGTGGAAGCAACACTATTAATTGCCTTACAATGTTCTTTCCTAACATTTACATAATTTGCTGGTGATATAGAAGTTTATTGCATTTCATCTGTTCTACTCTAGAATATCTTTCTTATTTAGCAATAATGGCATTCTCTTCATCAAACGAGGTTTTACATACCTCTTGGAATTCCTGCTCCAGCCTCCGGCTGCGAACAATGGTCTGAATTCTATCATCAGCCAAACCCTGTATAAAAAAGATATTTCTCAACGTATCTGTGAGTGTTAATATCCCTTCCTCTCAGTTTGTTTACAATTTCCTAAAACTGCTTCTCTAGACTCTGCTGTTAATCTTTGTATCCACCAGCGTATTGATTCATTTAGCAGCAAAAAGTTGGGTGCTATATTAATCTAGTTCTTTTCTTCATAGGAATGCCTTAGATATTCTTTAATCTAGTCCCAAGATTCTAGTTTCTTATGGCTAATAGCCTGCCTGGGTTCCTCTTTTATTCTATTAAGCAGCAACTTAAAGGATACACTTAATCTTTCAGGACTTATCATCTCACATGCAGTATCCACATGTGCGATAAACTGCGTAACCTCACTCTTTTCTCCATTAAAAGAAGACACTAGCTTAAGAGCCTCTTGGGGTGACATATACTCACTACTTCTACTATCCACTGCCATTTTACATATAGTAATAGCGAGGACTTGCCTCTAAATTTTCAGTGGATGAGCTGTGTTGTCTGTTGTGGACTGTAACCTTGCCTGTTCGATTTACCAGGCCCAGACGCATTGCCACCTATCCTCGGTCCCTGGTCCTCCAGCTATCGTGCCTTTTCAGTGCTCAACGTTCCTCGTCTCACTGTTGGATCCCCAAGGAAAGTGCCACCTTAGCACTTGATCCTCGAACTTCGAACTGCTCGCTGTAAGCTGCTGCTGTCACCTCGAATCTCTGAAACCGTGCAGTCTGCACATGGCCTTCAGCAGTAACACCAAGGGTAGTGTCGCCTCAATAGTGGTAAGGTTGTCGTCCTCCTCTTGTATCTGGGACTGCATGCAGTGGGCTGCTGCTACCACCTCGAGCCTTGAATCTCTGGAATTGTGCAGACTCTGCGCACAACAGCTGCCGCTGTTTCCTTGAAATCTTGGGCGATGAGGTACCGTGTTGCCTTAGCTCTTGAAAAGCTGCTGCCTTCTTTTTGGTCCTTCAGTGATGGTGATTCTGACTCGTAGCTGGATTTGATCACAAGAAACCCAAACACCTGACACCAAAACTTATGTTGTATCCTTCTCGCACCTGGCTGTAGATGAGGCGGGATGGGATTGTCTGGTTGGTTTGCCGAGTGGGAGCAAGTAGGTGAGGTTTCCTGGATATTCCAGTCAAAATCACACAAATGATGTTCAAGGGTTTATTTATATATAGAAAGGAGTTACAGCAGTATGGAACAAGCTTCAGGGAGTATGGAGGATAATCTGGTACACCATCCAATATGGACTCGTTAACAACGGCGGGTTGAAAGACAGCACCTCCTTGGTGACTGGGGTTTATATACTTTGGCTACATTGTTCTAGAACATTCTGTGGGTGAAGTACACATTACAGTTCAGTATCCCACACAACCATAAGAAATTATGTAACAGGCTTCTGGAATGTTCCACCCTTCCTTGTTATCTCCCCCTGAGGTTAAAAGTGAACTTCCAGACAACACATACCACTGTCAAAGTTCAACAGACTGTTCCTCCACCCAAGTTATCAAGAATACTTCCGCTTGAAACCTATTGCTAACGTATTATTACATTTCAATTACCAGTACCTCCTTATTCCACTTACTCAAATACACAATATTACAGATATTACCATGGGATGAACTTCCTTGTATTCTACTAATTATAATTTATACTACTATCCTACTACAACAGCATTTACTATTTTCTGCTTTTCCCATTTGCCATGCCCTGTTAATACGTGGGTCAAGTAGTGATCCATATGTTGAAACGTGCAGGCTATCCATTTCGCAATATCCAGAATAAGCATCATCGTCCATTGGCTGACCACAATTTTATCCCATCTTTCTTGCCATTCTTTAAATATTTCTCTTGTAATAGCTGTTTTGCACAGACTTTGATTTTCTGGCTTAGTTTATTGCCTCTCTTTTACCTGAAGGTCAATCGGTAATACTCCTACTATCACCTGTAAATGCCCTATTAGAAACAGTATGATATGAGCAAACTGTCCTGAGCAGCATCTTCCTTTGTATCCTCTCCAAAGCCACCACATGTTTCTTCCTCTTCTTAAGAGCATTACTCCATGCTGGGGAAGCATGACCGCACTATATATTATCTGTCGCTTGGTCGATCTAGGTCCTGCAATATTTAGCATTAAACAGACTAGTTTTGATACTTTCTCTTCTGCTTTCCTTGTTATCATTTTAATATGTTTGCCAAATGTGGTGTATTCATCAGTCATAAGTAAAGCCACAATTCTTAGTCACCTTACCATGTGCTTGGGACTGTGTTGTTCAGTGCTGATGGCTTGTCTCTCGGTCTGGGCGAACACACTCACGGCATAACTGACACTCCTACACACAATGCAGTACTAAAAATTGTGGCTTTAGTCATAACACCCAGATACCTTACTGCCATTATTACTGACTCCGTCTTTTGTGGTGCCAACTCCAATTTTTTTTGTTGCATCCACCTGTCAATGCATTTTAATGGCTCATTTACTCTTACACAAGTTCTTCCGCTGAAACTAACTGCGCTAAGTCATCCGCAAAGGCAATTGTTGTTGCTCCTTCTGTAAATTTCAGTTCCAAAACTTCATTATATAATATGTTCCACAAAGTTGGTCCTAATATTGATCCTTGTGGCACACCCACAGTTATTTCCATTTCATCCATATCAATTAAAATACTCCTTCCTTCAAAATAGGATCTTAGAACCTGGATCAAGTATATAGAGATGTTTCTTCGTTTAAGTTCATCTGTTATATGACCCCACATAGCCATATAGAATGCATTTTTAACATCCAATGTTATTAACCTCTTCAGGGATATGGACGTGAAATCACGTCCATTTAAAATGACGGACGAGCAATATGGACGTGTATACACGTCCTGTGCGTTTGTGCATTTAACCCTTATTTATCCACTATCTAACTCAACTTATTTTAATTTTCCCCCGTTATGAAACATTTAATTAAATTCTATATGCTTTACTGGCTTACCTTTATATGTTCCTTCTGCAGTGATATGCCTCAAAACAGGGATAAACACACAAGGGCACATCTCCACATTCGCCACAGATCATCCCAGTTTCCTTACGGATTCCCTTCTTGTGGCACACGAAACACCTTCGAGATGGGCAGGACTTCTTTGCTGTTGACGGTATCCTTTTAGGATAATGTTTTCCTTGAAGTCTGAGGGGTGCAGGGGTTTTGGATTTTCTACCCCCAGTATGAAGAGGCCTCTCAACCTGGTATTGTTCAATTAGGCTGCGAGCTATTGATAGTCGAAAGTCCAGGTAGGTCATTGTCTTGTGTGGGTTTAGAGCTCTCCAAATTACCAAACAATTGTATATGGTTATATCCAGCTGGTGCAAAAATACCTTTTTATACCATTTCACTGTTTTTCGTAAAGAGGGATATGCTTGCAATACCTGATCTACTAGATCGACACCGCCCATGTGCATATTGTATTCCTGGATAACGTGAGGCTTGAAAATGCACATTTTGGTATGGGCATCTGTTTTTCCAGTGTCAATCATCAAAATCTTAGAGCTGCAATTGGATAATGCCGTAACTACCCTCCTGTCCTGCCAGGCAAGGTAGGTCAAAGGTGGGAGCTGACGCACCTCCATTTCCCCTCTCCTTAGAGCCTTCGTATTCACATCTTTTGGCAAACCAATACGATTTGAACGTACTGTTCCAATTGCATTAGTCTTTCTTTTGTGTAAGGCCATGAATAATTTAGGAGAGCTGTACCAGTTATCTAAGTACACAGTCCTACCCTGATCAAGCACAGGTTCCATTAGGTGCATTACTATGGAGCCAGATAAGCCCAAATCTTTGTCTCCAGTATTGTCAGTCCCTTGACCAGTGTAAATGCAGCTATTGTAAAGATATCCCGTTTTACTTTCACAAACATCAAAACTCTTTATGCCAAATCTAGCCCTTTTTGTTTTGATGTATTGCTTCCAACCTAAGCGGCCCTTCCAAAGCATTAGGCTTTTATCAACAGTGACCTTTTCACCAGGCACATAATTTTCTTTAAATTTTGAAATAATATAATCGAAAACAGGCCTAATTTTGTGGAGTTTGTCATTTACATTTTCTGTGCAGGTGAAATGAAGGAACCGCAAAATTGACGTAAACCTGTTATTTGACATGCATTTTCCAAAAAAAGGAGTAGCTAGCATGTCATCTGTGGACCAATACATGTATAATGCAGGTTTACGAATAACACCCATAAGTATAATTAGACCAATTAGCCTGTAAATCTCATTGAGTGTTACTTCTGTCCACCTTTGAATTCTGCTCTTAGGCCCTAATTTACCTTTAGAGAGCAGGTCTTCCTTCACCTTACTCGCATATACATTTGTTTCTGAAACAATGAGAGACACTAAGTCGGTGGTAAAAAATTTTGTAAAAATGTCAATTGGTTGGCTGTCAGAAGTCAGCTGAGCCTGGGATTGAACACCAGACCCTGTGCTCGTGAAGATGTGCCTGTTTGTATTGGAATTGTTTTCAGCACTCCACAATGCTGACTCTTCACGAACACCTGAAGGAAGTTGGTCACGTTCTTCCTCACTGCTACTTGTACCTATATCCTCCACACCCCCCTCAAATTCGGAAAATTCGCCATCGATATCCAAATCGCTGTCACACAGCAAGAAGTCCTCCACATTATCGTGTGTAATTTCAGAAGCCCTTACACTTCCACCACTCGCTAACCTTTGTGCAACACTGCTTGTTGATGCCATGTTTTAGCTCTGAGATGTAACACTCAATAGCTTCTCACTTCAGCTACAAGCAGGAAACTATACGTATGCATTTCAAGAAAGAAACAAACGGAGCCTGTAAGCTATATCCAAGTTACAAAACACGTGTAAGGAAAAATTGCAAACCTGCTTTATTCTGATGACTCATAAACCACACATACAGTAGAGTTCTATTTCACATTGTGCTGTGATTTGCTGACGCATACCTCACACATACAATGGGTCCACTACTGTTTCTTTCCGAGATGCGTTCGACAAAGCAAAGTTAACTTTTTACCACAGTGAAACAAATAGTGCCATTTCAACGATTTGTAAATGCAACTCAACATTGCTGATGATGTACATGTATACTGCATATAATGAGTTTTATACCAGTTTTTGTTTCATTAAAATAACTTAAAATTTACGCAAAATACAGCTGTGTATTTAGGAAGCACTTTTAGCGCATTTAACAATTTAAATGCCCTGCGCTGGATATTGGGTATCCGTTCTCGGCCTGCAGAGCTTTTAAATGGCTGTCGCTCAAGAGGTTAATACCACCCACTTATCTTCGGCGTCTTTCTTAATCTGAGTCACCGCTTCAGTTGCATGTATAGTTGACTTCCCTTTTCTGAAGCCGTACTGACAACTGCTTAATCCTCCTCCTATTTCTCTTTCTAGTCTTAAACGTATCAAGCCTTCATAAAGTTTGTTGATTGTATCCAAGAGACCTATATGTTGAAGGATCTTGGGGGATTTACCCCCTTCAACAGAAAGACTACCTTGGCTACTTTCCATTTCTTTGGAAACTCTTGTTTTACCAACTCATTCATAATGTAAGATTTGAAGCTTTCACAGTGAGCGCTATGGATCAAGGCTTCACGGGTGATCAGACGTGTCTGATTTATAAAGGTCGAGCTTTCGGCCATTGTAGACTCCATGGCCATCTTCAGGATGAAAAGTCTCATTCAGTTTTCCAAATATATTTTATTGCTAAGCTATATACATGTAAATATGACCGGTGTTCAGCCCTGTGTCATTACCAGTCATATTAATATTCTACAATAATTCCTTAATTCTAACTTATTCCAGCACTTATATCTTATTATTCAACTCTATTTACTGTCCAAATCCATTTATTTTTAACATTATGTAAAAATCTTCCTACCCTCTTACTGTCTTTATTAAGCATTTCAACTATAGATCTATTTCTATTCATATTCAACCATTTCTTATTAATATATTCTTTTCTCCAACCTTCAGTCCCAATACATTTAAATATTATATGTTCTATGTCTTCATTTCCACCACATATAGGACATTGGTTTTGTGGAATGCCCTTCCTTAGACCCTTTAATCTCCATACTCCTGCTTTCATCCATGCAACGCCTCCTCGCTCCTCTTTATCTGTCACGTCCATATACTTTTCCCTACCCCATGAATGTTTCATTTGTACATAAAAAGTTAAGGATCTCTTTTCAGCTATCTCACTAAATGTTTTGTATTTCTATATCGTCAAATCTTTTTCTTGCCAGTTTCCAAAAATTGTGTGTATTATTTTCTCTTTTCCTCCATACTTCCCCATAACCACTAGTTTCCAAGTTATTTCTGAGACAGTCTGCCCAACCCTTATTCTTTAAGCTTTTCTCTTGATATAGTAGGCACTGTTTCAACAGGTTCCTTTCTTCCAAATTCAGTATTCTAAACCAGTATTTCAGTGCCCTCTCCATAATCTTTCCCTTACTTGTTACCCTACCCAGTTCTATTTGTGCTACCTGCCTAACAGTTGCATTTGGTAATCCAAGAATTTCTTTGCTGAAAGTTCTATGCACCTCATCTATGACTTCCCAATCTCCTCCTAATCCCCATACTTCTATCCCATATAGCATCTTTGCTTCAACTACCATATTGTATACATTTTCTAGCCATTTAACATTTATATTAGGTACTTTGTATTTGCAGTTTCTGGTTGCTGATAAAGCCCCTTTTCCTTTTGCCAATGCAAATTTCTTTTGTTTTTCCCAATTACCACTACTATCTAACTTCACTCCTAGATAAATGCATTCTCTCACTACCCTATACTCTATTTTATTTTCATTCATCCATTTTTCATATTTGCTCAATTTCCCTCCTTTTTTAAAAACTATGATCTGTGTCTTGTCCTGGTTCACTTTTAGGCTCCATTCTTTACAGTAATTATCTAATGCTTGTAAGGACTGATTTAAACCATTCACTGTGATTGAACCTACAGCTAGATCATCTGCATAAAGTAGCCCTGGAATCTGTATGTTATTAATAACAGGCATAAAGTTATTATTTCTCCCAATATCCCTTAATACATCATCAATATATAAATTAAAAAGAACCGGACTGAACTTACATCCTTGCCTAAGGCAAGCTCTTGGTGGATTTCTCTTGTTACAACTCCTTCCTCCACTCTTATACAAAAGGTATTCTCTTTATATAATGCTTTGAGAGTTTTCACCATTTGTTCACTCACTCCTTTACTCAACAATTTGTGCCATAACAAATGAAGCTCAATTTGATCATATGCTTTTTCTAAATCAACAAAAGCCATATACAACTTTCCTCTTTTGGCCTTCAAATATTTATCTACCAAAGTCTTTATAATAAATAGATTATCAACTGTTCTCCTCCCTCTTCTAAACCCGATCTGAAATTCTGAGAGAATATTAAATTCCTCAACCCATGTTTGTAACCTACTTGCCATAATGCCAGTAAAAATTTTCCCTACATTTGATAACAAAGCAATACCTCTATAGTTGTTTGGTTTGTCGACACTACCCTTACCTTTGTATATTGGATATATGATTGCTTTCCCCCACTTTTTCGGTACATAACCCTTCACTTTAATTTGATTAAATAAGTCTGCAAGAACCTTGACTCTATTTTTTACAGTACACCATTCCTTAAGGAACTCTGTTGGGATCCCATCTATCCCAGTTGCTTTATTTCTCTTCATTAATTTTACTTGCTGTATTATTTCTTCCCCTCTTATTTCATCATCCAGCAAATCTACATAATTGTTACCTATTTCCCTTCTTCCTATTTCTATTTTTTTGCTCTTTTCTGCCCCATACAATTCTTTAAAATATTCCATCCATTCCCCTGGATGTACAACGGGTTTTATTACATAATAATTATTATACATTGATTTTATAACCTTCCATACCACATTTACGTTATTTTCGTTTAGAACCCTTATCAATTTACTTTCTTGTTTTTTCCTCCAATTTATTTTCTTTTGTTTTAATAATGAATTATATAAATCCCTACCTTGCACATACTCTTTCCTTAATTTTTTATCACCTATTTCCCTCCATTTTATGAGCATCTGTTTAACTTGTCTTTTTATTACTCTGCATTCTTCATCAAACCAACCCTCGTCTCTTTTGTAGACCCTCTTATTTACTTTCAATTCTTCCCCAGCTCTTACCATCATATTATTTAGAATATCCATTGCATTTTCAATTTTTTGTTCTTTTATCATACAATTTATTCCACACTGACATACCTGGCCATAGTTAGAGCTTAACACCCGCTTAAATTTAATGCCATACTCCTCCTTCCATTTGTATCTGCTATACTTTTCTACCATACATCCATCCTCTCTTAAATTGTCAATCATTTGTTCTGAGTGTATTTTTATATCCACTATCAGTGGAAAATGACCACTACTAGAGCTTAAATTTAATACCTTGAAATTACTTAAGATGTACCCCATGTTATTTGGCCACAGAACATATTCGATCACACTTTGCCCATTACTGCTTACAAAAGTATATTCCCCATTCACGTCTTCTACGAATTTCCTATTCAAAATGTCAAAAGAATTCAATTCACAGAATTGTATAAATTTTTCACATCCTTTATCTACTGTCTTATCTTTACTGTGTCTAATTCTTTCTGATTTCTCTAATACATCACAACTCATCCAACCATTCCCTCCATTAACATCATTTTCTCCAATCCTAGTATTAAAGTCTCCCAATAGTGTGACCTCCAAATTTACATATTTCTCCTTTAAAGTTTGTATATCTAGCTCTAGATCCTTAAGGAGTTCCGGATTATGAAATCACGAGGGAAGAGGAGGATTATATATTATTCCTATACAAATCACTTTTTCGTCTATTTGTTCGTCCTCTAATGCCACCCATATCTCTTTCCTCCTTGACCATGATTTTTTAAATCCTTTATTTAACGACTTCCTTACAAAAAACCCTATGCCTCCTGAAACCCTTCCCTTCCTTGCTAGGGTATGACCTTGTGAACCTACATACTCAAAACCCTTTACATAAATTTGTTCTTCTTTTAACCATGTTTCGACTACCACAAGGTAATCGAGTTTTATCAATTACTGATTTAAACTCCCTTTATCTATTTTATCTTTTATTCCCTCACAATTCCAGAATCCAAGCCTCGTTATAGTCCCTGTTCCCTATTGCGATCCTCATCTAAATCTAAAAGTTTCTAGTGTTTTTTTACTCCTTAATCGTATCCCTTGTTTCGAGGTGGAATGTTTATTTCTGTGCAAAACTAATATCCATGTTCGGATACTACGATGCTGGCGTCTTCTCCTTCCCCTTCTTTATTTTCTCCACTGCTCGGTTGCCATGTCTTCTTTCCTTCCACCACCAATTTGCGTGCAGCTATTACTTCCCTTCTACTCGGTGACACTATTCTCCTGTGTGCCGTCTCCCCACTCGCTCCTCCTCCTGTCGGCTCTGCCACTGATCCCTCGGCTGACGTCATTGCACCCGCTACGACATCTCTTCTTGCTTCTGACGCAGTCAGCTTCTGCCCACCAGCTCCACGTGCGGGTGATGTAAGTTCTTTATGACTGTGATCTCCGATCGCCCATTGAACTTCCTTTCGATCTGCTTTCCATCACTCTAGTTGCGGATGTATTAAGGTGAGTCATTTCCTGCTCATGAGTTCTGTAGCTTCTTATGTCCGTTTTGTACCCATCCACTATGCGTCCATCGACCCACAATTGTAAATTCTTTATGAAAGCCAATTTGCCTTCCAATCTTACCATCTTTAAGGCTCATTGTTTCATCATTAAATCCCTATTTATAAAAATATCTGACCCTTTTAGTTGCTTTGTTTTCTTTAGCACTTCATAAACAAACTGCACTGACATAAATCTTGCAATAATCATTCTAGCTCCTCTTGACCTGGCCACTCTGAAAGCCTCCCTTATCTCCCAGGCCTGTAATACCATTCCAAGCTTCCCTTCTCGTATGATCTCTCTGACCTCTTGCATAGGCCATACTCCATTCCTTTCTTTCACTCCTGCTATAACTAGATAGTATCTTTGGTGCCTCTCTTCCATCAGCTCCACTCTACTTTTGACGTATTGAACCTCCTTGCTTATATCTTGCATTTCCTTTCTAATCTCTCTCTTGATATCTTTTAATTCCTTTTCCACTCCATTAAGTTTGTTTCCTAGTTTCTCATCCATGTTCTTTATTTTCTCCAGAATTTCTTCCATGACACTTTGATTTCCGTTTGGCCCCGGGTTGATTTCAACACCACCAATCACCAATAGTATACCTAAAGCACATGTAAGAAGGAACATATTTACCATTTCTTCTGAATTACTACTTGTTTTAAATTCCTTCCATTTTAACTTGTTAAATGTTCCAATTCTTCCTCTGCATACTTGAATGCCAACTCCCATTATTTCTTGAGCCCTTTTTCCTTTCACTCCAGGAGCTACCTCCACACACGTCCTCTCTGTACCACTGCTAGCTTAGCACCTGTTCAATACAATTTGGCTTTTCAACATCTAAGCCGAAAATAACAAAATCGTACTTTACTTTTGGTGTCACCTGTTTTGCTCTCTCACAGGTGTGAATCTGCAATGTATATAATTGTGATATATTGACTCTCAGTATTGCAGCCCTAAGGTTTCTGCAGAAGTTGGGAAACGTAGACACTATCAATATTTCTTTTTTATATTGGCGTTTTTCTAGGTCCATTATGATTTACACTCACCAACAATCAGTCTCCAAATATATACTATAGTTTGGTGGATGTGGTTTTTGTTGTCCTGGCCAATGAGCGGGTGATAGTCTGTGATTGGTTCGGCTGTTGTCAGGTATGTTTATCCTTGGCTGAAGTGCAAACTTTATCCGGGTCGCTGGTTGGGGTGTTTACCAAGGGGTACGCGTTTTGTTTGGGGTCAATGGTGTTACTGTTTTTGTAGGTGTTTTTAATGGCAGTTGTCCATGTGGAGCTTAGTTTGAGTCTGCCATCTCTGTTGTAATTGTTGCGGTATAATTTGATGTGGATGGCCTCCTTGATGAGTCTGTCCCAGTAATTTTTTGTGTGTTCTAGAACTTTCGTGTCTTTAAAGTTTATTTTGTGGACCTGCTCTATGCAGTGTTGGGCTACTGCTGATCTTTCCGGCTGGAGGAGTCTGATGTTCTTTGCATCTTTCCTCTATCGTACATCCTGTTTGACCTCCTTTCCACACTTGCAAGGAATTCTGTATACTCCTGGGAGCTTGAGCCCGAGTGGTTCTTTCACCGGTACGAGGAATTGTCGGATCTTCTTGGGGGCCATGAAGAGGGTTTTGATGTTATGTGGGAAACTTTGTTTGAAATGGAACCTTAGAAGGGTATGCACTCTACTTTCCTACAGGCCTCCTTGATGTCCTGGTTACTATATCCATTCTTGTGTAAGGTATCTTGTAGGTATTGAAGTTCTAGGTGTAAGTGGTCCTTATCTGCGATGTTAAAAGCCCGGTGAAATAGAGTGGAGATGATTGTTTCCTTCTGAGTGGGATGATGGTGGTTGGAGGTGTCCAAGTATCTGTTGGTGTGTGTGGGCTTCCTGTAGACTGTATGTCCCAGGCTCCGTCCGGTTTTTTGTAGACTAGAACATTCAGGAAGGGGAGGGAGTTGATGCTCTCCACTTCCATGGTGAATTTAATATTTGTGTGTAGACTATTGAGATGGTCCAGAAAAATGTTAAGTTTTTCTGTCCTGTGTGGCCAGATGACAAATGTGTTGCCGACATACCTACAGAAGGCTTTCAGTTCGTGTGCGGTGTGTTCAAAGTTCTCCATAAAGAAATTGGCAACAGCCGGTGATAACGGTAAACCCATGGCAACACCATCAGTTTGTTAAAAAAACTGACCATTGTAGCAGAAGTAGGTGGACGTGAGAGTGTGTCTGAAGAGTTGTGTGATGTCTTCTGGAAATTGTTCTGCTATGAGATGCAGTGAGTCTTCTAGAGGCACTCTAGTAAAGAGGGATTCAACATCAAACTCACCAAGATATCCCCTGGGTTCAATCTCAGGGTTGAGATCTTTTGTATGAAGTGGCTGGAGTTTTTGATGTGATGATGACAGGAACCCACTAGTGGGTTCAGTAGGGTGGTGAGGTGTTTGGCCAGTTGGTACGTGGGTAAGTTTATGGCGCTCACAATGGGTCGGAGTGGCACTGTAGGTTTGTGGATTTTAGGAATTCCGTAGAGTCTGGGTTGAGTGGCTGCATGCGGGATGGTGCTTTTTTGGGCTTCAGTGGTTAGGCTGGAGTGTTTTATGAGGCTTGTGGTGATCCTGGCCATCGGGTCCTTGTCCAGTTTCTTGAAGGCAGGGTCTTCGAGTAGTAGCTTGATTTTTCGGTCGTTGTCCATGGTCTCCATAATCACTGTGGCATCACCCTTATCTGCTGGAAATACAGTTAAGGACACGTCTTGTCGTAGTGTTTTTAATGCTCTGGATTCTGAAGAAGAAATGTTTGCTCTGGCTTTCTTGGCTTTCATTAATGTGAGACTGACTTCGGTTCGTACTTCCTCGGCTATGTCCACTGGAAGGTGGCTTAATGATAGCTCAGTGCCACTGATGAAGTCCTGGGTTGGTATGAACTTCGGTGCCGGTGTGAAGTTGAGTCCTCTTGACAGAACTGAAATGGTGGGTTGGTCTAGTAATGTTTAAAATCTATTCTGGTGCAACTTTAGTCGCACATTTGATTGCCTCTGGAGGAATCCTATCTATTCCTGGTGCTTTCCGTGCTTCCATATTTTTCACTACTATCCTCAGCTCTTCCTTTGTAAAAACATCCACATTGCAACTTTGCCATTTTGAGTCCATCCTAACATCCCTATATGGAAGTAATACTTCAGCAATAACACTTCTTTTCCGCAGTCAAACAGACCGGCATTCTATTCATTAGTCATTCAGTCACAATTTTGTATCCTGTGCCCCATTTATCATTGTTTAACTCATTGCACAGCATTTGCCACTCTCTTCTCTTAGATTGCTGAATAAGCTTCCTTAATTCTTTCCTACACGTCTTGTAGTCTTCCCTAATTTGTTCAATCTTGTACATCTCTATATTCCTTTTGTTTGACCTGGTTAACTACCTTTTCCCAATACATTTATGCCTAACTTTGCTTATTTCATTTGTCCACTAATATGGTAATCTACTCTTTATTCCATTATCTTTATATATCTGGCTAATTGCACATATTTCTTGCCTTATTCAATTCAGTTGCTTCATACCTTTAGCCTTCCAGTCTAACAATATCTCAAATACCTCCCAATCATAGGTTACTTTGGTTTTTTCAAGTGCCCTCTCTTTACACCTTTCTGCACCTTTGAGCTCAACGTAGATAAATCTGTGATCACTAAGGGTTTCTTTCTCCAGTACTTGCTATCCCTGTTTGTTTTTCAATTAACTGTGTAGCACAAGTGACATCTATGTAGGATTCACAACTGCCTCTAGCAAATGTGGGTTCAACACGACAAAATCTATTGAAGCCAACCACTCTGCCCAATATTTCCCCTTAAGATCTGTAGTGGGTGAACCCCAAATTAGCGATTTAATATTTAGGTCTCCCATAATGAGACTCTCTTCCAGCATCTTTATAATCTTGCATCAGTGTATCTGTGTCCCTCTTGAACTTTGCAAAGGAAATGTTTGGCGAGCTGTAACATGCATGAAGTTGTCACTGCTTAAAACCAAGGCATACATATCCATCTTCTGCTCTTATAGTGGATACTTCCAAATTCTTATTTATAATTAGAATAGCAACATCCAGTCGTTTATCCTTTATCCAATTACTACTAGCCACATAGGCTCACTTACCACTATAATATCGACTGACTTATCCATTGATGTAACATCTAAGCATATCATGACTGTGTTTTGACCTCATCAAGTTTGCCTGAATTATGCATATAGTTTGTACAGCCAAATCTGTTATTTTTTATTTGCCCACCTTCCTCTTGTTTCCAATACCAATTTCCTAAATATAAGACATTTCATCTGGTCAAATCTATGTCCTTCTACTTGGCATTTACTGCAGTATGAAATCCTTGAACAATCCTTTGCATTGTGCCCTCTGCAATTGATTCAATCCTTAGACTTATTTATATCTTTTTTACATTGATATGCTCAATGGCCTAAATCCAGACATTTATAACACTTTAGGATAGGCACCCTCTCTCGACTGACCAGCCTATCTGCATTTTCCCATTTCTTATTATCCTTCTTGCTGTTTTGTTTCCAAACCTACCAGACCTAAAACTATTTACCTCTATTTCTGTTTCTTTTGCTCCTGTTTCCTTACTAAGAGCCATTTTTAACGCATCTTCTCCAACAGATGGCACACCCCATACAATAGCACAATAGCGACATTGCTCTTTGTAGTCACTTCTAAATTTTTAATATTTTTCATCTACAACTCTTGTTTCAGTATATTTGCTTTACCTTCTCCTTCTATGGTAAGCAATAGGTCTTCCTTGCCCATTTTTTTATGGTCTTAATCTTTACTCCAAACTTATCCACATCTACTTCCTGTTTTACAGTCCTTAAGACATCTGCAAAAGTTTTCCCATTTACCTTAACTTTAACCATTTCCTGTATTTCACCTCCTTTCTTGTTACCCCAACCCTGTTCGTGCCATCCATTTATATTTCATTGCCCTCTCTGAGCACTTGATAGAAATAAGTATTTTACAGCAATTTTACTTTTATTGAATATCCATTCCAAGTTCTTTCTAATCAATACTCTATCCAGTTCATTTGGCATTACAAATAATACATTTTTCCTCTGATGTTCTTGCAATAGTTGTTCCCATTGAACTAATCATTCATGCAGGAGCCCTGTGTCATTAGTCCCATTTGCATTTTTACAATATAGTACCAGATAGATATTTCTTGATATATGTTTTCTGTTTCCTTTGCTTGTAGTGATATTTGAGTTCATTTGTACAGTCCGGTGCATGGAAACTTTCCGATATGTGGAACAGCTGTTTAGGTTGGTAGTGAATGGCACCATGCCACCAGTGTGGCATGGTGTGGATACCACCTACTGTGGTGTGGATAACCTATGCCCTCCATTACCTGTAAAATGGGGCACTATTATATGTTGACTTTATTGTTGTAGACATTTAGTGCAAATTGAATGCATTATATGTTTATAATAAACTGCCCTACCTGGTTGTGATACTGCGTGTCCAGTATCCATGCTCTTGATATTTCTTCCACCAGTTTGAGGCAGTTCACGCCATATAGTTTCGCAGCCCTTGCAGCATTATATCCTTGTTCAAGAAGTGCAATTACTTGTTATCCATATTGTTTGCTCACTTCAAATGGCACACATAATATAGAGGACAATATATTCAACAAAGATGTTTCGTATGAACCACCCCTTGTCCTTCCTGGTTTCCGAAAACGAATCCCAGAGTTATGCCATCATACCCATGAGCGACGGACACAGCCAGGAGAGGAGAAGATATAATTAAAATAGTTGATGTAAGAATTATTAGATTTGAGTTATAAATATAATTGCAATCCTTCCACTCGGGTTAAGTTCCTCCTTACCCCTCCCCTTACATTATGCACTTTGGCCATGCCCCTTATTCATAAGCCATTGCTTATGCTATTGGACTTTGATACAAACCAATAAGAGATTGGCACAGCCAGGACTGGTAAGGAATACAACTGGTGAAAAAGTTTTGCCAACATTAAATAAAGTAACACACCTAAAGACTAACAGCATTGGAAAATTTCCGTGCACCGGACTGTACAAACTCTACCTTATCCCCATCCATTCCTTCTGATACCACGTCAGATATATCTGGGTGATGTTATGTGGAAGGATTGCTTTTACAGTAATGAAGTCATCATAATCCTTCAGTGTTGTAAACTGAAAATTGTGTTAGTGGTCTCAATAGACAGCTGTGTATTGGCTGGGCCTGTCAGACTTTTGTTTTAGTATAGCTAGACTTCTGGGACAGTGATCTGCCACGAAAACTTTTGGTACATTATGCCTTTCTGAAGTTAGGAATTCATTGGCAGCAGTCTTTTCTTTTTGGGGCATGTTATTATTGCCAGTACCTGGGCTTATCACCACTTGTATGGCTGTGGGCCCACTAGCATGGGCGTCGCAAAGGTGAGGGCAGGGGGTGGGGGGTGCCCCATCCCTGGAATTTGGTCAACTTAATGTGCAACCAATTACTGACTATTAAAGTACTATTTTAATTTTAATGTAAAGACCAATTTTGATTTAGCACAAATTAATATGGTTATATGCAACAAATATAAATTTTGACAGTAAAATAATGAATTAATATCCGATTGCAAATTTCAAACATGTGGCCCCCCTGCCGACGCTCATGCCCATTAGCAGTGTTTGTTGCTGCCTGTGCAGACCTGTCTGTCTGGCTTTGCACATGTTAGTGTTCAGCAGTACTACACTCTGGCCTACTTATTTCCTCCATCTGTGACATTGAGATTACTTTTGTGTTCTCAGGTGGCACTGTTTTATCTTTATCCTTTTAGCTGTTTTTGGTTTTTGTACCTAGTCTTATTATAAGTTCTGTGACAACTTCAAGGAATAATTTCAGGGCTAAATGAGAACATTTTGTAAAGACATGACATACTTTTTAATTGAACAGATTCTGATGAACACTTTACATTATCATTTCACTCAATACGTCCACCTTAGCCTTCAAACAAGCCTTTAAATGCCTTAGCCAGTGCTCTATAGTGGTACATATGGCATTTGAGTCTAAATCTGTCACTTCTTGCCACAGGGATCTTTTTAGACTTTCTAGATTACTGTGTCTTGAAGAGCTGGTCTTGGTCTCCAAGTTGTGCCACAGTTTGTAATCCTGAGGATTCAGGACTGGACTGGATGATGACCAATTCATATGGCTGATGAACTCTGGAACATTGTCCTTGAGCCACTGCAAACACTTTGTAGCTTTGTGAGTTGGAGCACTGTCCTGTTGGAAGATCCAGTGAACATTGTCTGGTTAGGAGGTTTCAAAACTTTCCCTAGGATTTCCTCTAGATACACATTTGCATTGGTTTTTATTCCCTTTTTGCAGAAGTGGACTTCGGTAGCATCCTGGTATGAGACTTCCAATCAAACCACCAGTGATGCTGGATAATGGCAGGCAGCAACCTGACCTCTGTCATTCTGCCTGTGAATTTCTCAATTGTGAACATTTTTTCATCCAAAAAAAAGAATTTGATGGTGCCATGCCCAAGCGGTTAGAGTTCGCCTACCATGTAGGTAGCCCGGGTTCGATCCCAGGGACCTGCAGGTGGTATTCGTGGTGGACGAAGCGGCATCAGGGCGGGTTTTCTCTGGTTTCTCCACCATTCATTCCACCAATTGCTCCATTATCACCATTCCAATCATCAATTTCCAGGTCTGTACTCTGTCCGGTCCATAGGTTCCTGTGCTTCCCGAGAGGTGTCTGACCCTAGGCACTGGCTTGTACATAGGGGAAGGGTAATCAGGTAAAGAAGAAAAAGTATTTGGCGATGTTGATTTTTGGCATGCTAAGGAGGTCATGTGATCTTTCCAGTCTAATCTTCTTGAGACAGGTGTTGAGCAGATGTCCTGTGCACTGGTGGTATGCCCGAAGTCCTAGGTCTTGATTTATTAGCCTAGAGAGACTCATTCTTGACATTTGAAGGTGCTTGCCATTATTTTTTGTTTTCTAACAGGCTTCCTTCTGATATGTTCCCAAACTTTCTTGGTCACATCTGGGGTTCGAACTGAGTGCAGCCGACCAGATCTTGCTTTGTCACCAACACTAGAAAGATGGATGAATCTTCTAATGGTCCAGTAAACTAACCTGAGTGAGATTCCAAGCAGTTTTAACAAATTAAATTGTCCTTGGATCCATGTTACAATTGTGTAATGCTGTGACAGCTATACAGTTCTCTTTCACAAACCATTCCATGATGAAACAAAGAGCAATACTGAAAGGTGAATGGGTAAACATTTCAAGTAAAAATGCTGCGCAGTTGTGTCACTTGAGAGGCATAAGAGGAAATGTTGATGTCAGTATTTATGTTGGGACTAGGTAGTTCCTTTCTTTTCCATGTAGTGGGGCTGGAGATCTTGGTGCTGGCTGTGCTTTGCAGAGAGGCAGCCATTTTTTTTCCTTAGTAAGGCATCCGCTCACCTTAACTACGCTGCAGTCAACTCTTTGCTTTAACCTGAGAAGGTGAATATAAAGTAACTTATGGGACCTTGAGCCCATTTGAGCATCATTTCAACCATTTTCTTCATTCACTGTTTGATATGATCTACCCAGTTACAGATCATTAAGCTTAAAAAAAAAAAGAAGAATCTGGAGATCGTGTAGAAAAATTATGTATTATGTTCTTATGTTTTGTTAATATATTAAATTCACATTTTATGAATTCCAGTTTGTATTTGATTCACCTGGCATTACAAAACTTTTGCCATTCCAGAGAATACATTTTGTAAGACATTTTTATACTTTCTTTACATTTGGTATTGGTATAATTAAGCACAAATTTGTTGTTCAGTAGTTGTAGCAGAAAACTTAAAATTAGGACTGTGATAAATTTTTTTTTCATACAATAAACATATCTTTTAATCATGTACAAAAACTCTTGAAATTGTAAGAAAACTGCATCATTTCTGCTTGCTTTGACAATTTACTTTACGTTACTTTAGCAGCCAAAAACTGATAATGGTTAACTATTTGAGGCAGTGCATTTGTGAAAATAGAAAAATAAGGTTTCATTCTTATTGCTTTGTCTTTTTAACCATATACTCAACATAAAATATGTAATGTATGCAAAACTAGTGAACTATGTGAAATTGATAAGATATTATTTTTTCATAATTAATAATTTTTGATATGGTAATATGGACCCTGTGATTTATTGTATCACTCCCAAATTTTTAATACGAGGTTTTCTATAAAAACTTAAAGAAATTGTTGTGTAGGGTTTATTAATTTTAATTAATGTAAGAGAAAAACTATTTTTATGTGCATAGTGTTGTGATGTGCATCAAAGGAGAACCAACGTGAGCTATCGCATACCACTATGCTGGTCGGTAAACAAGGACAACAATGGGTGGGCCAGAACATCATTGTTGCATGCAGAAAAATCACTAGGAATTCACCTATATAAGCAGAAAGTCGTGGCAAGGTCAGGATGAATTGTAAATTGTGATCTGTAATAGTGTTAGTGCTTTGTGATTCAGCATGAGAGAAAATAGTGATGTAAAGGGTAACTGAACTATCATTTGTTACAAAATTATTTTATTTTTCAACTTTTCATTCAGAGCTATAGAAAATAATTTCAACTGAACTATTGAATATTTTGTAACTAATGAACAAAAATGTGTAAATCTATAATTCCTGAGATAGTCCTGAAAATTTCAAGCTAATAAGTTATAAACTGTGGTCCAAGGAGTGTTTTGAATAGTGAAAAATGTTGAAAAGAAGGAATTCAGAAAGATGGAGTTTAAAGCATTACCTAAATGATAAAGATAAACCATTTGTGGCTTTAAAATTGTTGATATTAAAACATAATTGTGTAGCATAAAAGTACAAGTTATAAGTATAATAAAAATTCAGAAAGAAAATATAGGGTCTGGCATAAGTTAGTTAATTGAAAATGCAGTGTTGCTAGAACAATATATTCATATTCATTTCCTACAATGTGACTCCTTGCATGGTTTCTTCATGTAGTGTATCAGTATTAGAACGATATGTTAGAATAATATATTCATATTCATTTCCTACAATGTGACTCCTTGCATGATTTCTTCATGTAGTGTATCAGTATTAGAACAATATATTTAGCGTTGTGTTAAATGTCTTAGACAACAATGGAATACACTTTGAACACTTTTAGTAATGGTGAGAAGTTTTGTGACAAGATATGTAAATCAGTGTTTAAACACACTGAAATCCTTACCTTATAGTAGATGCTTAAAATGTTGACCTTCAACAACTGTTTGTGACTCACTCAGTTTTTTCGCCCATGAATGGGTTACTATATAATTTTGGGTACAGATTATGACAAAATTCCATGCAAAGGGTGGTTTCGGTGTGAATGTCTTCTTGAAAATCTTATTCAATGCCCAAAAGATACTGAACGTAAAAAGATCAGTGTATTCCAAAACATCAATTTAAGGTAAATCTGGTGTAGAATTTAGAGTGAGATATAATACTTTGTTTTCTTTGATAAGCATAGCATAAAAAAGAAATCAAAGTGAATCTTATGAGGATGCTTAGTAGGTGAGCTACCAAATTAATGAAGTTGTGTACATTTTGCCTGTACAGCAGAGGGAGAGAACTGGTTCCTCACACTGTGCCATCACATGCACTATGAAGGGAGATAACTCCATTCCTCTTTAATGTAGCGCGTGACATGGAAGTCCAGCAAAGCATCTTGCCGTGGCCCAGGCTGTTTCACCATCACAGCGTAGAAGTGCCACTCTTCAGCAGGACCAAATATCAGCATCTCCACACCAGTCGCCTCTTGCGGCTCGACCCGAGCAGTCGCTGAGGTGCTTATACCCATGCCGCCAACACCTCATTCAACACGGATGCCGCCGTCGCCACAGCACATGCAACCAGCGCCACTGCCCATTCCCTTAGGGCAGCTGATCGTCCTCCAGAAAGAAAAAACAATGCCACCGAAGACACTCACTCAGCAGCAACCAATGTCACTGCCGCTATTCCTTCAGCTGCTCCAACTTGCACAACCAGCCAATGCAGACGCCTCCACCACCACCCACAGCGCAGTGAGTGCTACTATTATATAGTGTGTGCTAATATAGGCTAACATGAGCTACTGTTATATAGTGTAAGCTAAGATAGGCTAACACCAGCTACTGCTATAGGCTAACACCAGCTACTGCTATAGGCTAACACCAGCTACTGCTGTATAGGCTAAGATAGGCTAACTCCAGTTACTGCTGTATAGGCTAAGATAGGCTAACTCCAGCTACTGCTGTATAGGCTAAGATAGGCTAACTCCAGCTACTGCTGTATAGGCTAAGATAGGCTAACTCCAGCTACTGCTGTATAGGCTAAGATAGGCTAACTCCACCTACTGCTGTATAGGCTGACTCCAGCTACTGCTGTATAGGCTGACTCCAGCTACTGCTGTATAGGCTAACTCCAGCTACTGCTGTATAGGCTAACACAGCTACTGCTGTATAGGCTAACACAGCTACTGCTGTATAGGCTAAGATAGGCTAGCTCCAGCTACTGCTGTATAGGCTAAGATAGGCTAACTCCAGCTACTGCTGTATGGCTAAGGTAGGCTAACTTGACCTATTGTTGTATAGGCTAAGATAGGCTAACTCCAGCTAGTGCTGTATAGGCTAACTCCAGCTACTGCTGTATAGGCTAACAACAGCTACTGCTGTATAGGCTACCACCAGCTACTGCTGTATAGGCTATGATAGGCTAACACCAGCTACTGCTGTATAGGCTAAGATAGGCTAACTCCAGCTACTGCTGTATAGGCTAAGGTAGGCTAACTTGACCTATTGTTGTATAGGCTAAGATAGGCTAACTCCAGCTAGTGCTGTATAGGCTAACTCCAGCTACTGCTGTATAGGCTAACAACAGCTACTGCTGTATAGGCTACCACCAGCTACTGCTGTATAGGCTATGATAGGCTAACACCAGCTACTGCTGTATAGGCTAAGGTAGGCTAACTTGACCTATTGTTGTATAGGCTAAGATAGGCTAACTCCAGCTACTGCTGTATAGGCTAACTCCAGCTACTGCTGTATAGGCTAACTCCAGCTACTGCTGTATAGACTAACAACAGCTACTGCTGTATAGGCTACCACCAGCTACTGCTGTATAGGCTATGATAGGCTAACAACAGATACTGCTGCATAGGCTAACACCAGCTACTGCTGTATAGGCTAAGATAGGCTAACATGAGCTGTTGTTGTGTAGGTGAAGATAGGCTAACTTGACTATTGTTGTATAGGCTAAGATAGGCTAACTCCAGCTACTGCTGTATAGGCTAACACAGCTACTGCTGTATAGGCTAAGATAGGCTAACTCCAGCTACTGCTGTATAGGCTAACTCCAGCTACTGCTGTATAGGATATGATAGGCTAACACCAGCTACTGCTGTATAGGCTATGATAGGCTAACACCAGCTACTGCTGTATAAGCTATGATAGGCTAACAACAGATACTGCTGTATAGGCTAACACAGCTACTGCTGTATAGGCTAAGATAGGCTAACACAGCTACTGCTGTATAGGCTAAGATAGGCTAACATGAGCTGTTGTTATGTAGGTGAAGATAGGCTAACTTGACCTATTGTTGTATAGGCTAAGATAGGCTAACTCCAGCTACTGCTGTATAGGCTAACACAGCTACTGCTGTATAGGCTAAGATAGGCTAACTCCAGCTACTGCTGTATAGGCTATGATAGGCTAACAACAGATACTGCTGTATAGGCTAACACCAGCTACTGCTGTATAGGCTAAGATAGGCTAACATGAGCTGTTGTTGTGTAGGTGAAGATAGGCTAACTTGACCTATTGTTGTATAGGCTAAGATAGGCTAACTCCAGCTACTGCTGTATAGGCTAACACAGCTACAGCTGTATAGGCTAAGATAGGCTAACTCCAGCTACTGCTGTATAGGCTAAGATAGGCTAACTCCAGCTACTGCTGTATAGGCTAAGGTAGGCTAACTTGAGCTATTGCTGTATAGGATATGATAGGCTAACACCAGCTACTGCTGTATAGGCTATGATAGGCTAACAACAGATACTGCTGTATAGGCTAACACAGCTACTGCTGTATAGGCTAAGATAGGCTAACTCCAGCTACTGCTGTATAGGCTAAGGTAGGCTAACTTGACCTATTGTTGTATAGGCTAAGATAGGCTAACTCCAGCTACTGCTGTATAGGCTAACTCCAGCTACTGCTGTATAGGCTAACACCAGCTACTGCTGTATAGGCTAACACCAGCTACTGCTGTATAGGCTAACACAGCTACTGCTGTATAGGCTAACACAGCTACTGCTGTATAGGCTAACATAGGCTAACTCCAGCTACTGCTGTATAGGGTAAGGTAGGCTAACTTGACCTATTGCTGTATAGGATATGATAGGCTAACACCAGCTACTGCTGTATAGGCTATGATAGGCTAACACAGCTACTGCTGTATAGGCTAAGATAGGCTAACTCCAGCTACTGTTGTATAGGCTAAGATAGGCTAACACAGCTACTGCTGTATAGGCTAACACAGCTACTGCTGTATAGGCTAAGATAGGCTAACTCCAGCTACTGCTGTATAGGCTAAGGTAGGCTAACTTGACCTATTGTTGTATAGGCTAAGATAGGCTAAGATAGGCTAACTCCAGCTACTGCTGTATAGGCTAACTCCAGCTACTGCTGTATAGGCTAAGATAGGCTAACTCCAGCTACTGCTGTATAGGCTAAGGTAGGCTAACTTGACCTATTGTTGTATAGGCTAAGATAGGCTAACTCCAGCTACTGCTGTATAGGCTAACTCCAGCTACTGCTGTATAGGCTAACACAGCTACTGCTGTATAGGCTAAGATAGGCTAACTCCAGCTACTGCTGTATAGGCTAAGATAGGCTAACTCCAGCTACTGCTGTATAGGCTAAGGTAGGCTAACTTGACCTATTGCTGTATAGGATATGATAGGCTAACACCAGCTACTGCTGTATAGGCTATGATAGGCTAACAACAGATACTGCTGTATAGGCTAACACAGCTACTGCTTTATAGGCTAAGGCTAACACAGCTACTGCTGTATAGGCTAAGATAGGCTAACTCCAGCTACTGCTGTATAGGCTAAGGTAGGCTAACTTGACCTATTGTTGTATAGGCTAAGATAGGCTAACTCCAGCTAGTGCTGTATAGGCTAACTCCAGCTACTGCTGTATAGGCTAACACCAGCTACTGCTGTATAGGCTATGATAGGCTAACACCAGCTACTGCTGTATAGGCTAAGATAGGCTAACTCCAGCTACTGCTGTATAGGCTAAGGTAGGCTAACTTGACCTATTGTTCTATAGGCTAAGATAGGCTAACTCCAGCTACTGCTGTATAGGCTAACAACAGCTACTGCTGTATAGGCTACCACCAGCTACTGCTGTATAGGCTATGATAGGCTAACACCAGCTACTGCTGTATAGGCTAAGATAGGCTAACTCCAGCTACTGCTGTATAGGCTAAGGTAGGCTAACTTGACCTATTGTTGTATAGGCTAAGATAGGCTAACTCCAGCTACTGCTGTATAGGCTAACTCCAGCTACTGCTGTATAGGCTAACAACAGCTACTGCTGTATAGGCTACCACCAGCTACTGCTGTATAGGCTATGATAGGCTAACACCAGCTACTGCTCTATAGGCTATGATAGGCTAACAACAGATACTGCTGTATAGGCTAACACCAGCTACTGCTGTATAGGCTAAGATAGGCTAACATGAGCTGTTGTTGTGTAGGTGAAGATAGGCTAACTTGACCTATTGTTGTATAGGCTAAGATAGGCTAACTCCAGCTACTGCTGTATAGGCTAACACAGCTACTGCTGTATAGGCTAAGATAGGCTAACTCCAGCTACTGCTGTATAGGCTAAGGTAGGCTAACTTGACCTATTGCTGTATAGGATATGATAGGCTAACACCAGCTACTGCTGTATAGGCTATGATAGGCTAACAACAGATACTACTGTATAGGCTAACACAGCTCCTGCAGTATAGGCTAAGATAGGCTAACACAGCTACTGCTGTATAGGCTAACACCGCTACTGCTGTATAGGCTAAGATAGGCTAACTCCAGCTACTGCTGTATAGGCTAAGGTAGGCTAACTTGACCTATTGTTGTATAGGCTAAGATAGGCTAACTCCAGCTACTGCTGTATAGGCTAACTCCAGCTACTGCTGTATAGGCTAACACCAGCTACTGCTGTATAGGCTAACACAGCTACTGCTGTATAGGCTAACACAGCTACTGCTGTATAGGCTAAGATAGGCTAACTCCAGCTACTGCTGTATAGGCTAAGGTAGGCTAACTTGACCTATTGCTGTATAGGATATGATACGCTAACACCAGCTACTGCTGTATAGGCTATGATAGGCTAACACAGCTACTGCTGTATAGGCTAAGGTAGGCTAACTTGACCTATTGTTGTATAGGCTAAGATAGGCTAACACAGCTACTGCTGTATAGGCTAAGATAGGCTAACTCCAGCTACTGCTGTATAGGCTAAGGTAGGCTAACTTGACCTATTGTTGTATAGGCTAAGATAGGCTAAGATAGGCTAACTCCAGCTACTGCTGTATAGGCTAAGATAGGCTAACTCCAGCTACTGCTGTATAGGCTAAGATAGGCTAACTCCAGCTACTGCTGTATCGGCTAACACAGCTATTGCTGTATAGGATATGATAGGCTAACACCAGCTACTGCTGTATAGGCTAACACAGCTACTGCTGTATAGGCTGTATAGGCTAACACCAGCTACTACTGTATAGGCTAACACAGCTACTGCTGTATAGGCTAACACAGCTACTGCTGTATAGGCTAAGATAGGCTAACTCCAGCTACTGCTGTATAGGCTAAGGTAGGCTAACTTGACCTATTGCTGTATAGGATATGATAGGCTAACACCAGCTACTGCTGTATAGGCTATGATAGGCTAACACCAGCTACTGCTGTATAGGCTAAGATAGGCTAACATGAGCTGTTGTTGTGTAGGCGAAGATAGGCTAACTTGACCTATTGTTGTATACGCTAAGATAGGCTAACTCCAGCTACTGCTGTATAGGCTAAGGTAGGCTAACTTGACCTATTGCTGTATAGGATATGATAGGCTAACACCAGCTACTGCTGTATAGGCTATGATAGGCTAACAACAGATACTACTGTATAGGCTAACACAGCTCAGTAGCTGCAGTCAGTATAGGCTAAGATAGGCTAACACAGCTACTGCTGTATAGGCTAACAACAGCTACTGCTGTATAGGCTACCACCAGCTACTGCTGTATAGGCTAACACCAGCTACTGGTGTATAGGCTATGATAGGCTAACAACAGATACTGCTGTATAGGCTAAGGTAGGCTAACTTGACCTATTGTTGTATAGGCTAAGATAGGCTAACTCCAGCTACTGCTGTATAGGCTAACTCCAGCTACTGCTGTATAGGCTAACACAGCTACTGCTGTATAGGCTAACACAGCTACTGCTGTATAGGCTAAGATAGGCTAACTCCAGCTACTGCTGTATAGGCTAAGGTAGGCTAACTTGACCTATTGCTGTATAGGATATGATAGGCTAACACCAGCTACTGCTGTATAGGCTAAGGTAGGCTAACTTGACCTATTGCTGTATAGGATATGATAGGCTAACACCAGCTACTGCTGTATAGGCTATGATAGGCTAACACAGCTACTGCTGTATAGGCTAAGGTAGGCTAACTTGACCTATTGTTGTATAGGCTAAGATAGGCTAACTTGACCTATTGTTGTATAGGCTAAGATATGCTAAGATAGGCTAACTCCAGCTACTGCTGTATAGGCTAACTCCAGCTAGTGCTGTATAGGCTAACACAGCTACTGCTGTATAGGCTAACACAGCTACTGCTGTATAGGCTAAGATAGGCTAACTCCAGCTACTGCTGTATAGGATATGATAGGCTAACACCAGCTACTGCTGTATAGGCTAACACAGCTACTGCTGTATAGGCTGTATAGGCTAACACCAGCTACTGCTGTATAGGCTAACACAGCTACTGCTGTATAGGCTAACACAGCTACTGCTGTATAGGCTAAGATAGGCTAACTCCAGCTACTGCTGTATAGGCTAAGGTAGGCTAACTTGACCTATTGCTGTATAGGATATGATAGGCTAACACCAGCTACTGCTGTATAGGCTAACACAGCTACTGCTGTATAGGCTAAGATAGGCTAACTCCAGCTACTGCTGTATAGGCTATGATAGGCTAACAACAGATACTACTGTATAGGCTAACACAGCTCCTGCAGTATAGGCTAAGATAGGCTAACACAGCTACTGCTGTATAGGCTAACACCGCTACTGCTGTATAGGCTAAGATAGGCTAACTCCAGCTACTGCTGTATAGGCTAAGGTAGGCTAACTTGACCTATTGTTGTATAGGCTAAGATAGGCTAACTCCAGCTACTGCTGTATAGGCTAACTCCAGCTACTGCTGTATAGGCTAACACCAGCTACTGCTGTATAGGCTAACACAGCTACTGCTGTATAGGCTAACACAGCTACTGCTGTATAGGCTAAGATAGGCTAACTCCAGCTACTGCTGTATAGGCTAAGGTAGGCTAACTTGACCTATTGCTGTATAGGATATGATAGGCTAACACCAGCTACTGCTGTATAGGCTATGATAGGCTAACACAGCTACTGCTGTATAGGCTAAGGTAGGCTAACTTGACCTATTGTTGTATAGGCTAAGATAGGCTAACACAGCTACTGCTGTATAGGCTAAGATAGGCTAACTCCAGCTACTGCTGTATAGGCTAAGGTAGGCTAACTTGACCTATTGTTGTATAGGCTAAGATAGGCTAAGATAGGCTAACTCCAGCTACTGCTGTATAGGCTAACTCCAGCTACTGCTGTATAGGCTAACACAGCTACTGCTGTATAGGCTAACACAGCTACTGCTGTATAGGCTAAGATAGGCTAACTCCAGCTACTGCTGTATAGGCTAAGATAGGCTAACTCCAGCTACTGCTGTATCGGCTAACACAGCTATTGCTGTATAGGATATGATAGGCTAACACCAGCTACTGCTGTATAGGCTAACACAGCTACTGCTGTATAGGCTGTATAGGCTAACACCAGCTACTACTGTATAGGCTAACACAGCTACTGCTGTATAGGCTAACACAGCTACTGCTGTATAGGCTAAGATAGGCTAACTCCAGCTACTGCTGTATAGGCTAAGGTAGGCTAACTTGACCTATTGCTGTATAGGATATGATAGGCTAACACCAGCTACTGCTGTATAGGCTATGATAGGCTAACACCAGCTACTGCTGTATAGGCTAAGATAGGCTAACATGAGCTGTTGTTGTGTAGGCGAAGATAGGCTAACTTGACCTATTGTTGTATACGCTAAGATAGGCTAACTCCAGCTACTGCTGTATAGGCTAAGGTAGGCTAACTTGACCTATTGCTGTATAGGATATGATAGGCTAACACCAGCTACTGCTGTATAGGCTATGATAGGCTAACAACAGATACTACTGTATAGGCTAACACAGCTCAGTAGCTGCAGTCAGTATAGGCTAAGATAGGCTAACACAGCTACTGCTGTATAGGCTAACAACAGCTACTGCTGTATAGGCTACCACCAGCTACTGCTGTATAGGCTAACACCAGCTACTGGTGTATAGGCTATGATAGGCTAACAACAGATACTGCTGTATAGGCTAAGGTAGGCTAACTTGACCTATTGTTGTATAGGCTAAGATAGGCTAACTCCAGCTACTGCTGTATAGGCTAACACAGCTACTGCTGTATAGGCTAACACAGCTACTGCTGTATAGGCTAAGATAGGCTAACTCCAGCTACTGCTGTATAGGCTAAGGTAGGCTAACTTGACCTATTGCTGTATAGGATATGATAGGCTAACACCAGCTACTGCTGTATAGGCTAAGGTAGGCTAACTTGACCTATTGCTGTATAGGATATGATAGGCTAACACCAGCTACTGCTGTATAGGCTATGATAGGCTAACACAGCTACTGCTGTATAGGCTAAGGTAGGCTAACTTGACCTATTGTTGTATAGGCTAAGATAGGCTAACTTGACCTATTGTTGTATAGGCTAAGATAGGCTAAGATAGGCTAACTCCAGCTACTGCTGTATAGGCTAACTCCAGCTAGTGCTGTATAGGCTAACACAGCTACTGCTGTATAGGCTAACACAGCTACTGCTGTATAGGCTAAGATAGGCTAACTCCAGCTACTGCTGTATAGGCTAACACAGCTATTGCTGTATAGGATATGATAGGCTAACACCAGCTACTGCTGTATAGGCTAACACAGCTACTGCTGTATAGGCTGTATAGGCTAACACCAGCTACTGCTGTATAGGCTAACACAGCTACTGCTGTATAGGCTAACACAGCTACTGCTGTATAGGCTAAGATAGGCTAACTCCAGCTACTGCTGTATAGGCTAAGGTAGGCTAACTTGACCTATTGCTGTATAGGATATGATAGGCTAACACCAGCTACTGCTGTATAGGCTAACACAGCTACTGCTGTATAGGCTGTATAGGCTAACACCAGCTACTGCTGTATAGGCTAACACAGCTACTGCTGTATAGGCTAACACAGCTACTGCTGTATAGGCTAAGATAGGCTAACTCCAGCTACTGCTGTATAGGCTAAGGTAGGCTAACTTGACCTATTGCTGTATAGGATATGATAGGCTAACACCAGCTACTGCTGTATAGGCTAACACAGCTACTGCTGTATAGGCTAACACAGCTACTGCTGTATAGGCTAAGATAGGCTAACTCCAGCTACTGCTGTATAGGCTAAGGTAGGCTAACTTGACCTATTGTTGTATAGGCTAAGATAGGCTAACACAGCTACTGCTGTATAGGCTAAGATAGGCTAACTTGACCTATTGTTGTATAGGCTAAGATAGGCTAACTCCAGCTACTGCTGTATAGGCTAACTCCAGCTACTGCTGTATAGGCTAACACAGCTACTGCTGTATAGGCTAACACAGCTACTGCTGTATAGGCTAAGATAGGCTAACTCCAGCTACTGCTGTATAGGCTAAGATAGGCTAACTCCAGCTACTGCTGTATAGGCTAACACAGCTATTGCTGTATAGGATATGATAGGCTAACACCAGCTACTGCTGTATAGGCTAACACAGCTACTAGCTATAGGCTAACTAGCTATAGGCTAACTCCAGCTACTGCTGTATAGGCTAACACAGCTACTGCTGTATAGGCTAACACAGCTACTGCTGTATAGGCTAAGATAGGCTAACTCCAGCTACTGCTGTACAGGCTAAGATAGGCTAACTCCAGCTACAGCTGTATAGGCTAACACAGCTATTGCTGTATAGGATATGATAGGCTAACACCAGCTACTGCTGTATAGGCTAACACCAGCTACTGCTGTATAGGCTAACACAGCTACTGCTGTATAGGCTAACACCAGCTACTGCTGTATAGGCTAACACAGCTACTGCTGTATAGGCTAACACAGCTACTGCTGTATAGGCTAAGATAGGCTAACTCCAGCTACTGCTGTATAGGCTAAGGTAGGCTAACTTGACCTATTGCTGTATAGGATATGATAGGCTAACACCAGCTACTGCTGTATAGGCTATGATAGGCTAACACAGCTACTGCTGTATAGGCTAAGGTAGGCTAACTTGACCTATTGTTGTATAGGCTAAGATAGGCTAACACAGCTACTGCTGTATAGGCTAAGATAGGCTAAGATAGGCTAACTCCAGCTACTGCTGTATAGGCTAACTCCAGCTACTGCTGTATAGGCTAACTACAGCTACTGCTGTATAGGCTAACACAGCTACTGCTGTATAGGCTAAGATAGGCTAACTCCAGCTACTGCTGTATAGGCTAACACAGCTATTGCTGTATAGGATATGATAGGCTAACACCAGCTACTGCTGTATAGGCTAACACAGCTACTGCTGTATAGGCTGTATAGGCTAACACCAGCTACTGCTGTATAGGCTAACACAGCTACTGCTGTATAGGCTAACACAGCTACTGCTGTATAGGCTAAGATAGGCTAACTCCAGCTACTGCTGTATAGGCTAAGATAGGCTAACTCCAGCTACTGCTGTATAGGCTAACACAGCTATTGCTGTATAGGATATGATAGGCTAACACCAGCTACTGCTGTATAGGCTAACACAGCTACTGCTGTATAGGCTGTATAGGCTAACACCAGCTACTGCTGTATAGGCTAACACAGCTACTGCTGTATAGGCTAACACAGCTACTGCTGTATAGGCTAAGATAGGCTAACTCCAGCTACTGCTGTATAGGCTAAGGTAGGCTAACTTGACCTATTGCTGTATAGGATATGATAGGCTACCACCAGCTACTGCTGTATAGGCTAACACAGCTACTGCTGTATAGGCTAAGATAGGCTAACTCCAGCTACTGCTGTATAGGCTAAGGTAGGCTAACTTGACCTATTGCTGTATAGGATATGATAGGCTAACACCAGCTACTGCTGTATAGGCTATGATAGGCTAACTCCAGCTACTGCTGTATAGGCTAAGGTAGGCTAACTTGACCTATATTTGTATAGGCTAAGATAGGCTAACACAGCTACTGCTGTATAGGCTAAGATAGGCTAACTCCAGCTACTGCTGTATAGGCTAAGGTAGGCTAACTTGACCTATTGCTGTATAGGATATGATAGGCTAACACCAGCTACTGCTGTATAGGCTAAGGTAGGCTAACTTGACCTATTGCTGTATAGGATATGATAGGCTAACACCAGCTACTGCTGTATAGGCTATGATAGGCTAACACAGCTACTGCTGTATAGGCTAAGGTAGGCTAACTTGACCTATTGTTGTATAGGCTAAGATAGGCTAACTTGACCTATTGTTGTATAGGCCAAGATAGGCTAAGATAGGCTAACTCCAGCTACTGCTGTATAGGCTAACTCCAGCTAGTGCTGTATAGGCTAACACAGCTACTGCTGTATAGGCTAACACAGCTACTGCTGTATAGGCTAAGATAGGCTAACTCCAGCTACTGCTGTATAGGCTAACACAGCTATTGCTGTATAGGATATGATAGGCTAACACCAGCTACTGCTGTATAGGCTAACACAGCTACTGCTGTATAGGCTGTATAGGCTAACACCAGCTACTGCTGTATAGGCTAACACAGCTACTGCTGTATAGGCTAAGATAGGCTAACTCCAGCTACTGCTGTATAGGCTAAGGTAGGCTAACTTGACCTATTGCTGTATAGGATATGATAGGCTAACACCAGCTACTGCTGTATAGGCTAACACAGCTACTGCTGTATAGGCTAAGATAGGCTAACTCCAGCTACTGCTGTATAGGCTAAGGTAGGCTAACTTGACCTATTGCTGTATAGGATATGATAGGCTAACACCAGCTACTGCTGTATAGGCTAAGGTAGGCTAACTTGACCTATTGCTGTATAGGATATGATAGGCTAACACCAGCTACTGCTGTATAGGCTATGATAGGCTAACACAGCTACTGCTGTATAGGCTAAGGTAGGCTAACTTGACCTATTGTTGTATAGGCTAAAACAGCTACTGCTGTATAGGCTAAGATAGGCTAACTTGACCTATTGTTGTATAGGCTAAGATAGGCTAACTCCAGCTACTGCTGTATAGGCTAACTCCAGCTACTGCTGTATAGGCTAACACAGCTACTGCTGTATAGGCTAAGATAGGCTAACTCCAGCTACTGCTGTATAGGCTAAGATAGGCTAACTCCAGCTACTGCTGTATAGGCTAAGATAGGCTAACTCCAGCTACTGCTGTATAGGCTAACACAGCTATTGCTGTATAGGATATGATAGGCTAACACCAGCTACTGCTGTATAGGCTAACACAGCTACTAGCTATAGGCTAACTAGCTATAGGCTAACTCCAGCTACTGCTGTATAGGCTAACACAGCTACTGCTGTATAGGCTAACACAGCTACTGCTGTATAGGCTAAGATAGGCTAACTCCAGCTACTGCTGTATAGGCTAAGGTAGGCTAACTTGACCTATTGTTGTATAGGCTAAGATAGGCTAACTCCAGCTAGTGCTGTATAGGCTAACTCCAGCTACTGCTGTATAGGCTAACAACAGCTACTGCTGTATAGGCTACCACCAACTACTGCTGTATAGGGTATGATAGGCTAACACCAGCTACTGCTGTATAGGCTAAGATAGGCTAACTCCAGCTACTGCTGTATAGGTTAAGGTAGGCTAACTTGACCTATTGTTGTATAGGCTAAGATAGGCTAACTCCAGCTACTGCTGTATAGGCTAACAACAGCTACTGCTGTATAGGCTACCACCAGCTACTGCTGTATAGGCTATGATAGGCCAACTCCAGCTACTGGGGTAACACAGCTGCTGCTGTATAGGCTAAGATAGGCTAACACCAGCTACTGCTGTATAGGCTATGATAGGCTAACACCAGCTACTGCTGTATAGGCTAAGATAGGCTAACACAGCTACTGATGTATATGCTAACACCAGCTACTGCCGTATAGGCTATGATAGGCTAACACAGCTACTGCTATATAGGCTAAGATAGGCTAACTCCAGCTACTGCTATATAGGCTAAGATAGGCTAACTCCAGCTACTGCTATATAGGCTAACACCAGCTACTGCTGTATAGGCTAACACCAGCTACTGCTGTATAGGCTAAGATAGGCTAAGTCCAGCTACTGCTGTATAGGATAAGATAGGCTAACGTGAGCTATTGCTGTACAGGCTAAGATAGGCTAACACCAGCTACTGCTATATAGGCTAAGATAGGCTAACTCCAGCTACTGCTATATAGGCTAAGATAGGCTAACTCCAGCTACTGCTATATAGGCTAAGATAGGCTAACACCAGCTACTGCTGTATAGGCTAAGATAGGCTAACACCAGCTAGTGCTGTATAGGCTAAGATAGGCTAACACCAGCTACTACTGTGTGGGCTAAGATAGGCTAACGTGAGCTATTGCTGTATAGGCTAAGATAGGCTAACACCAGCTACTGCTGAATAGGATAAGATAGGCTAACACCAGCCACTGCTGTATAGGCTAACACCAGCTACTGCTGTGTAGGCTAACACCAGCTACTGCTGTGTAGGCTAACACCAGCTACTACTGTAAAGACTAATACAGCTATTGCTGTATAGGCTAAGAAAGGCTAACGCCAGCTACTGCTGTATAGGCTAAGATAGGCTAACACCTACTATTGCTGTATAGGCTAAGATAGGCAAACACCAGCTATCTGTATAGGCTAAGATAGGCTTACACCAGCTACTGCTATAGGCGAACACAGCTACTGCTATAGGCTAACACCAGCTGCTGCTGTATAGGTGTATAGGCTAACACCAGCTACTGCTGTATATGCTAAGATAGGCTAACTCCAGCTACTGCTGTATAGGCTAAGATAGGCTAACCCCAGCTACTTTTTATAGGCTAAAACCAGCTACTGCTGTATAGGCTAAGATAGGCTAACACCAGCTACTGCTATAGGCTAACACAGCTACTGCTGTATAGGCTAAGATAGGCTAACTCCAGCTCCTGCTGTATAGGCTAAGATAGGGTAACTCCAGCTAGTGCTGTATAGGCTAACACAGCTATTGCTGTATAGGATATGATAGGCTAACACCAGCTACTGCTGTATAGGCTAACACAGCTACTGCTGTATAGGCTGTATAGGCTAACACCAGCTACTGCTGTATAGGCTAACACAGCTACTGCTGTATAGGCTAACACAGCTACTGCTGTATAGGCTAAGATAGGCTAACTCCAGCTACTGCTGTATAGGCTAAGGTAGGCTAACTTGACCTATTGCTGTATAGGATATGATAGGCTAACACCAGCTACTGCTGTATAGGCTAACACAGCTACTGCTGTATAGGCTAACACAGCTACTGCTGTATAGGCTAAGATAGGCTAACTCCAGCTACTGCTGTATAGGCTAAGGTAGGCTAACTTGACCTATTGCTGTATAGGATATGATAGGCTAACACCAGCTACTGCTGTATAGGCTAAGGTAGGCTAACTTGACCTATTGCTGTATAGGATATGATAGGCTAACACCAGCTACTGCTGTATAGGCTATGATAGGCTAACACAGCTACTGCTGTATAGGCTAAGGTAGGCTAACTTGACCTATTGTTGTATAGGCTAAGATAGGCTAACACAGCTACTGCTGTATAGGCTAAGATAGGCTAAGATAGGCTAACTCCAGCTACTGCTGTATAGGCTAACTCCAGCTACTGCTGTATAGGCTAACTACAGCTACTGCTGTATAGGCTAACACAGCTACTGCTGTATAGGCTAAGATAGGCTAACTCCAGCTACAGCTGTATAGGCTAACACAGCTATTGCTGTATAGGATATGATAGGCTAACACCAGCTACTGCTGTATAGGCTAACACCAGCTACTGCTGTATAGGCTAACACAGCTACTGCTGTATAGGCTAACACCAGCTACTGCTGTATAGGCTAACACAGCTACTGCTGTATAGGCTAACACAGCTACTGCTGTATAGGCTAAGATAGGCTAACTCCAGCTACTGCTGTATAGGCTAAGGTAGGCTAACTTGACCTATTGCTGTATAGGATATGATAGGCTAACACCAGCTACTGCTGTATAGGCTATGATAGGCTAACACAGCTACTGCTGTATAGGCTAAGGTAGGCTAACTTGACCTATTGTTGTATAGGCTAAGATAGGCTAACACAGCTACTGCTGTATAGGCTAAGATAGGCTAAGATAGGCTAACTCCAGCTACTGCTGTATAGGCTAACTCCAGCTACTGCTGTATAGGCTAACTACAGCTACTGCTGTATAGGCTAACACAGCTACTGCTGTATAGGCTAAGATAGGCTAACTCCAGCTACTGCTGTATAGGCTAACACAGCTATTGCTGTATAGGATATGATAGGCTAACACCAGCTACTGCTGTATAGGCTAACACAGCTACTGCTGTATAGGCTGTATAGGCTAACACCAGCTACTGCTGTATAGGCTAACACAGCTACTGCTGTATAGGCTAACACAGCTACTGCTGTATAGGCTAAGATAGGCTAACTCCAGCTACTGCTGTATAGGCTAAGATAGGCTAACTCCAGCTACTGCTGTATAGGCTAACACAGCTATTGCTGTATAGGATATGATAGGCTAACACCAGCTACTGCTGTATAGGCTAACACAGCTACTGCTGTATAGGCTGTATAGGCTAACACCAGCTACTGCTGTATAGGCTAACACAGCTACTGCTGTATAGGCTAACACAGCTACTGCTGTATAGGCTAAGATAGGCTAACTCCAGCTACTGCTGTATAGGCTAAGGTAGGCTAACTTGACCTATTGCTGTATAGGATATGATAGGCTACCACCAGCTACTGCTGTATAGGCTAACACAGCTACTGCTGTATAGGCTAAGATAGGCTAACTCCAGCTACTGCTGTATAGGCTAAGGTAGGCTAACTTGACCTATTGCTGTATAGGATATGATAGGCTAACACCAGCTACTGCTGTATAGGCTATGATAGGCTAACTCCAGCTACTGCTGTATAGGCTAAGGTAGGCTAACTTGACCTATATTTGTATAGGCTAAGATAGGCTAACACAGCTACTGCTGTATAGGCTAAGATAGGCTAACTCCAGCTACTGCTGTATAGGCTAAGGTAGGCTAACTTGACCTATTGCTGTATAGGATATGATAGGCTAACACCAGCTACTGCTGTATAGGCTAAGGTAGGCTAACTTGACCTATTGCTGTATAGGATATGATAGGCTAACACCAGCTACTGCTGTATAGGCTATGATAGGCTAACACAGCTACTGCTGTATAGGCTAAGGTAGGCTAACTTGACCTATTGTTGTATAGGCTAAGATAGGCTAACTTGACCTATTGTTGTATAGGCTAAGATAGGCTAAGATAGGCTAACTCCAGCTACTGCTGTATAGGCTAACTCCAGCTAGTGCTGTATAGGCTAACACAGCTACTGCTGTATAGGCTAACACAGCTACTGCTGTATAGGCTAAGATAGGCTAACTCCAGCTACTGCTGTATAGGCTAACACAGCTATTGCTGTATAGGATATGATAGGCTAACACCAGCTACTGCTGTATAGGCTAACACAGCTACTGCTGTATAGGCTGTATAGGCTAACACCAGCTACTGCTGTATAGGCTAACACAGCTACTGCTGTATAGGCTAAGATAGGCTAACTCCAGCTACTGCTGTATAGGCTAAGGTAGGCTAACTTGACCTATTGCTGTATAGGATATGATAGGCTAACACCAGCTACTGCTGTATAGGCTAACACAGCTACTGCTGTATAGGCTAAGATAGGCTAACTCCAGCTACTGCTGTATAGGCTAAGGTAGGCTAACTTGACCTATTGCTGTATAGGATATGATAGGCTAACACCAGCTACTGCTGTATAGGCTAAGGTAGGCTAACTTGACCTATTGCTGTATAGGATATGATAGGCTAACACCAGCTACTGCTGTATAGGCTATGATAGGCTAACACAGCTACTGCTGTATAGGCTAAGGTAGGCTAACTTGACCTATTGTTGTATAGGCTAAAACAGCTACTGCTGTATAGGCTAAGATAGGCTAACTTGACCTATTGTTGTATAGGCTAAGATAGGCTAACTCCAGCTACTGCTGTATAGGCTAACTCCAGCTACTGCTGTATAGGCTAACACAGCTACTGCTGTATAGGCTAAGATAGGCTAACTCCAGCTACTGCTGTATAGGCTAAGATAGGCTAACTCCAGCTACTGCTGTATAGGCTAAGATAGGCTAACTCCAGCTACTGCTGTATAGGCTAACACAGCTATTGCTGTATAGGATATGATAGGCTAACACCAGCTACTGCTGTATAGGCTAACACAGCTACTAGCTATAGGCTAACTAGCTATAGGCTAACTCCAGCTACTGCTGTATAGGCTAACACAGCTACTGCTGTATAGGCTAACACAGCTACTGCTGTATAGGCTAAGATAGGCTAACTCCAGCTACTGCTGTATAGGCTAAGGTAGGCTAACTTGACCTATTGTTGTATAGGCTAAGATAGGCTAACTCCAGCTAGTGCTGTATAGGCTAACTCCAGCTACTGCTGTATAGGCTAACAACAGCTACTGCTGTATAGGCTACCACCAACTACTGCTGTATAGGGTATGATAGGCTAACACCAGCTACTGCTGTATAGGCTAAGATAGGCTAACTCCAGCTACTGCTGTATAGGTTAAGGTAGGCTAACTTGACCTATTGTTGTATAGGCTAAGATAGGCTAACTCCAGCTACTGCTGTATAGGCTAACAACAGCTACTGCTGTATAGGCTACCACCAGCTACTGCTGTATAGGCTATGATAGGCCAACTCCAGCTACTGGGGTAACACAGCTGCTGCTGTATAGGCTAAGATAGGCTAACACCAGCTACTGCTGTATAGGCTATGATAGGCTAACACCAGCTACTGCTGTATAGGCTAAGATAGGCTAACACAGCTACTGATGTATATGCTAACACCAGCTACTGCCGTATAGGCTATGATAGGCTAACACAGCTACTGCTATATAGGCTAAGATAGGCTAACTCCAGCTACTGCTATATAGGCTAAGATAGGCTAACTCCAGCTACTGCTATATAGGCTAACACCAGCTACTGCTGTATAGGCTAACACCAGCTACTGCTGTATAGGCTAAGATAGGCTAAGTCCAGCTACTGCTGTATAGGATAAGATAGGCTAACGTGAGCTATTGCTGTACAGGCTAAGATAGGCTAACACCAGCTACTGCTATATAGGCTAAGATAGGCTAACTCCAGCTACTGCTATATAGGCTAAGATAGGCTAACTCCAGCTACTGCTATATAGGCTAAGATAGGCTAACACCAGCTACTGCTGTATAGGCTAAGATAGGCTAACACCAGCTAGTGCTGTATAGGCTAAGATAGGCTAACACCAGCTACTACTGTGTGGGCTAAGATAGGCTAACGTGAGCTATTGCTGTATAGGCTAAGATAGGCTAACACCAGCTACTGCTGAATAGGATAAGATAGGCTAACACCAGCCACTGCTGTATAGGCTAACACCAGCTACTGCTGTGTAGGCTAACACCAGCTACTGCTGTGTAGGCTAACACCAGCTACTACTGTAAAGACTAATACAGCTATTGCTGTATAGGCTAAGAAAGGCTAACGCCAGCTACTGCTGTATAGGCTAAGATAGGCTAACACCTACTATTGCTGTATAGGCTAAGATAGGCAAACACCAGCTATCTGTATAGGCTAAGATAGGCTTACACCAGCTACTGCTATAGGCGAACACAGCTACTGCTATAGGCTAACACCAGCTGCTGCTGTATAGGTGTATAGGCTAACACCAGCTACTGCTGTATATGCTAAGATAGGCTAACTCCAGCTACTGCTGTATAGGCTAAGATAGGCTAACCCCAGCTACTTTTTATAGGCTAAAACCAGCTACTGCTGTATAGGCTAAGATAGGCTAACACCAGCTACTGCTATAGGCTAACACAGCTACTGCTGTATAGGCTAAGATAGGCTAACTCCAGCTCCTGCTGTATAGGCTAAGATAGGGTAACTCCAGCTAGTGCTGTATAGGCTAACACAGCTATTGCTGTATAGGATATGATAGGCTAACACCAGCTACTGCTGTATAGGCTAACACAGCTACTGCTGTATAGGCTGTATAGGCTAACACCAGCTACTGCTGTATAGGCTAACACAGCTACTGCTGTATAGGCTAACACAGCTACTGCTGTATAGGCTAAGATAGGCTAACTCCAGCTACTGCTGTATAGGCTAAGGTAGGCTAACTTGACCTATTGCTGTATAGGATATGATAGGCTAACACCAGCTACTGCTGTATAGGCTAACACAGCTACTGCTGTATAGGCTAACACAGCTACTGCTGTATAGGCTAAGATAGGCTAACTCCAGCTACTGCTGTATAGGCTAAGGTAGGCTAACTTGACCTATTGCTGTATAGGATATGATAGGCTAACACCAGCTACTGCTGTATAGGCTAAGGTAGGCTAACTTGACCTATTGCTGTATAGGATATGATAGGCTAACACCAGCTACTGCTGTATAGGCTATGATAGGCTAACACAGCTACTGCTGTATAGGCTAAGGTAGGCTAACTTGACCTATTGTTGTATAGGCTAAGATAGGCTAACACAGCTACTGCTGTATAGGCTAAGATAGGCTAAGATAGGCTAACTCCAGCTACTGCTGTATAGGCTAACTCCAGCTACTGCTGTATAGGCTAACTACAGCTACTGCTGTATAGGCTAACACAGCTACTGCTGTATAGGCTAAGATAGGCTAACTCCAGCTACTGCTGTATAGGCTAAGATAGGCTAACTCCAGCTACTGCTGAATAGGCTAACACAGCTATTGCTGTATAGGATATGATAGGCTAACACCAGCTACTGCTGTATAGGCTAACACAGCTACTGCTGTATAGGCTGTATAGGCTAACACCAGCTACTGCTGTATAGGCTAACACAGCTACTGCTGTATAGGCTAACACAGCTACTGCTGTATAGGCTAAGATAGGCTAACTCCAGCTACTGCTGTATAGGCTAAGATAGGCTAACTCCAGCTACTGCTGTATAGGCTAACACAGCTATTGCTGTATAGGATATGATAGGCTAACACCAGCTACTGCTGTATAGGCTAACACAGCTACTGCTGTATAGGCTGTATAGGCTAACACCAGCTACTGCTGTATAGGCTAACACAGCTACTGCTGTATAGGCTAACACAGCTACTGCTGTATAGGCTAAGATAGGCTAACTCCAGCTACTGCTGTATAGGCTAAGGTAGGCTAACTTGACCTATTGCTGTATAGCATATGATAGGCTAACACCAGCTACTGCTGTATAGGCTAACACAGCTACTGCTGTATAGGCTAAGATAGGCTAACTCCAGCTACTGCTGTATAGGCTAAGGTAGGCTAACTTGACCTATTGCTGTATAGGATATGATAGGCTAACACCAGCTACTGCTGTATAGGCTATGATAGGCTAACTCCAGCTACTGCTGTATAGGCTAAGGTAGGCTAACTTGACCTATATTTGTATAGGCTAAGATAGGCTAACACAGCTACTGCTGTATAGGCTAAGATAGGCTAACTCCAGCTACTGCTGTATAGGCTAAGGTAGGCTAACTTGACCTATTGTTGTATAGGCTAAGATAGGCTAACTCCAGCTACTGCTGTATAGGCTAACTCCAGCTACTGCTGTATAGGCTAACACAGCTACTGCTGTATAGGCTAAGATAGGCTAACTCCAGCTACTGCTGTATAGGCTAAGGTAGGCTAACTTGACCTATTGTTGTATAGGCTAAGATAGGCTAACTCCAGCTACTGCTGTATAGGCTAACTCCAGCTACTACTGTATAGGCTAACACAGCTACTGCTGTATAGGCTAACACAGCTACTGCTGAATAGGCTAAGATAGGCTAACTCCAGCTACTGCTGTATAGGCTAAGATAGGCTAACTCCAGCTACTGCTGTATAGGCTAAGGTAGGCTAACTTGACCTATTGCTGTATAGGATATGATAGGCTAACACCAGCTACTGCTGTATAGGCTATGATAGGCTAACAACAGATACTGCTGTATAGGCTAACACAGCTACTGCTCTATAGGCTAAGATAGGCTAACACAGCTACTGCTGTATAGGCTAACACAGCTACTGCTGTATAGGCTAAGATAGGCTAACTCCAGCTACTGCTGTATAGGCTAAGGTAGGCTAACTTGACCTATTGTTGTATAGGCTAAGATAGGCTAACTCCAGCTAGTGCTGTATAGGCTAACTCCAGCTACTGCTGTATAGGCTAACAACAGCTACTGCTGTATAGGCTACCACCAACTACTGCTGTATAGGGTATGATAGGCTAACACCAGCTACTGCTGTATAGGCTAAGATAGGCTAACTCCAGCTACTGCTGTATAGGTTAAGGTAGGCTAACTTGACCTATTGTTGTATAGGCTAAGATAGGCTAACTCCAGCTACTGCTGTATAGGCTAACAACAGCTACTGCTGTATAGGCTACCACCAGCTACTGCTGTATAGGCTATGATAGGCCAACTCCAGCTACTGGGGTAACACAGCTGCTGCTGTATAGGCTAAGATAGGCTAACACCAGCTACTGCTGTATAGGCTATGATAGGCTAACACCAGCTACTGCTGTATAGGCTAAGATAGGCTAACACAGCTACTGATGTATATGCTAACACCAGCTACTGCCGTATAGGCTATGATAGGCTAACACAGCTACTGCTATATAGGCTAAGATAGGCTAACTCCAGCTACTGCTATATAGGCTAAGATAGGCTAACTCCAGCTACTGCTATATAGGCTAACACCAGCTACTGCTGTATAGGCTAACACCAGCTACTGCTGTATAGGCTAAGATAGGCTAAGTCCAGCTACTGCTGTATAGGATAAGATAGGCTAACGTGAGCTATTGCTGTACAGGCTAAGATAGGCTAACCCCAGCTACTGCTGTATAGGCTAAAACCAGCTACTGCTGTATAGGCTAAGATAGGCTAACACCAGCTACTGCTATAGGCTAACACAGCTACTGCTGTATAGGCTAAGATAGGCTAACTCCAGCTACTGCTGTATAGGCTAAGATAGGCTAACTCCAGCTACTGCTGTATAGGCTAACACAGCTATTGCTGTATAGGATATGATAGGCTAACACCAGCTACTGCTGTATAGGCTAACACAGCTACTGCTGTATAGGCTGTATAGGCTAACACCAGCTACTGCTGTATAGGCTAACACAGCTACTGCTGTATAGGCTAACACAGCTACTGCTGTATAGGCTAAGATAGGCTAACTCCAGCTACTGCTGTATAGGCTAAGGTAGGCTAACTTGACCTATTGCTGTATAGGATATGATAGGCTAAGACCAGCTACTGCTGTATAGGCTAACACAGCTACTGCTGTATAGGCTAACACAGCTACTGCTGTATAGGCTAAGATAGGCTAACTCCAGCTACTGCTGTATAGGCTAAGGTAGGCTAACTTGACCTATTGCTGTATAGGATATGATAGGCTAACACCAGCTACTGCTGTATAGGCTAAGGTAGGCTAACTTGACCTATTGCTGTATAGGATATGATAGGCTAACACCAGCTACTGCTGTATAGGCTATGGTAGGCTAACACAGCTACTGCTGTATAGGCTAAGGTAGGCTAACTTGACCTATTGTTGTATAGGCTAAGATAGGCTAACACAGCTACTGCTGTATAGGCTAAGATAGGCTAACTCCAGCTACTGCTGTATAGGCTAACTCCAGCTACTGCTGTATAGGCTAACTACAGCTACTGCTGTATAGGCTAACACAGCTACTGCTGTATAGGCTAAGATAGGCTAACTCCAGCTACTGCTGTATAGGCTAAGATAGGCTAACTCCAGCTACTGCTGTATAGGCTAACACAGCTATTGCTGTATAGGATATGATAGGCTAACACCAGCTACTGCTGTATAGGCTAACACAGCTACTGCTGTATAGGCTGTATAGGCTAACACCAGCTACTGCTGTATAGGCTAACACAGCTACTGCTGTATAGGCTAACACAGCTACTGCTGTATAGGCTAACACAGCTACTGCTGTATAGGCTAAGATAGGCTAACTCCAGCTACTGCTGTATAGGCTAACACAGCTATTGCTGTATAGGATATGATAGGCTAACACCAGCTACTGCTGTATAGGCTAACACAGCTACTGCTGTATAGGCTGTATAGGCTAACACCAGCTACTGCTGTATAGGCTAACACAGCTACTGCTGTATAGGCTAACACAGCTACTGCTGTATAGGCTAAGATAGGCTAACTCCAGCTACTGCTGTATAGGCTAAGGTAGGCTAACTTGACCTATTGCTGTATAGGATATGATAGGCTAACACCAGCTACTGCTGTATAGGCTAACACAGCTACTGCTGTATAGGCTAAGATAGGCTAACTCCAGCTACTGCTGTATAGGCTAAGGTAGGCTAACTTGACCTATTGCTGTATAGGATATGATAGGCTAACACCAGCTACTGCTGTATAGGCTATGATAGGCTAACTCCAGCTACTGCTGTATAGGCTAAGGTAGGCTAACTTGACCTATATTTGTATAGGCTAAGATAGGCTAACACAGCTACTGCTGTATAGGCTAAGATAGGCTAACTCCAGCTACTGCTGTATAGGCTAAGGTAGGCTAACTTGACCTATTGTTGTATAGGCTAAGATAGGCTAACTCCAGCTACTGCTGTATAGGCTAACTCCAGCTACTGCTGTATAGGCTAACACAGCTACTGCTGTATAGGCTAAGATAGGCTAACTCCAGCTACTGCTGTATAGGCTAAGGTAGGCTAACTTGACCTATTGTTGTATAGGCTAAGATAGGCTAACTCCAGCTACTGCTGTATAGGCTAACTCCAGCTACTACTGTATAGGCTAACACAGCTACTGCTGTATAGGCTAACACAGCTACTGCTGAATAGGCTAAGATAGGCTAACTCCAGCTACTGCTGTATAGGCTAAGATAGGCTAACTCCAGCTACTGCTGTATAGGCTAAGGTAGGCTAACTTGGCCTATTGCTGTATAGGATATGATAGGCTAACACCAGCTACTGCTGTATAGGCTATGATAGGCTAACAACAGATACTGCTGTATAGGCTAACACAGCTACTGCTCTATAGGCTAAGATAGGCTAACACAGCTACTGCTGTATAGGCTAACACAGCTACTGCTGTATAGGCTAAGGTAGGCTAACTTGACCTATTGTTGTATAGGCTAAGATAGGCTAACTCCAGCTAGTGCTGTATAGGCTAACTCCAGCTACTGCTGTATAGGCTAACAACAGCTACTGCTGTATAGGCTACCACCAACTACTGCTGTATAGGGTATGATAGGCTAACACCAGCTACTGCTGTATAGGCTAAGATAGGCTAACTCCAGCTACTGCTGTATAGGTTAAGGTAGGCTAACTTGACCTATTGTTGTATAGGCTAAGATAGGCTAACTCCAGCTACTGCTGTATAGGCTAACAACAGCTACTGCTGTATAGGCTACCACCAGCTACTGCTGTATAGGCTATGATAGGCCAACTCCAGCTACTGGGGTAACACAGCTGCTGCTGTATAGGCTAAGATAGGCTAACACCAGCTACTGCTGTATAGGCTATGATAGGCTAACACCAGCTACTGCTGTATAGGCTAAGATAGGCTAACACAGCTACTGATGTATATGCTAACACCAGCTACTGCCGTATAGGCTATGATAGGCTAACACAGCTACTGCTATATAGGCTAAGATAGGCTAACTCCAGCTACTGCTATATAGGCTAAGATAGGCTAACTCCAGCTACTGCTATATAGGCTAAGATAGGCTAACTCCAGCTACTGCTATATAGGCTAACACCAGCTACTGCTGTATAGGCTAACACCAGCTACTGCTGTATAGGCTAAGATAGGCTAAGTCCAGCTACTGCTGTATAGGATAAGATAGGCTAACGTGAGCTATTGCTGTACAGGCTAAGATAGGCTAACACCAGCTACTGCTATATAGGCTAAGATAGGCTAACTCCAGCTACTGCTATATAGGCTAAGATAGGCTAACTCCAGCTACTGCTATATAGGCTAAGATAGGCTAACACCAGCTACTGCTGTATAGGCTAAGATAGGCTAACACCAGCTAGTGCTGTATAGGCTAAGATAGGCTAACACCAGCTACTACTGTGTGGGCTAAGATAGGCTAACGTGAGCTATTGCTGTATAGGCTAAGATAGGCTAACACCAGCTACTGCTGAATAGGATAAGATAGGCTAACACCAGCTACTGCTGTGTAGGCTAACACCAGCTACTGCTGTGTAGGCTAACACCAGCTACTACTGTAAAGACTAATACAGCTATTGCTGTATAGGCTAAGAAAGGCTAACGCCAGCTACTGCTGTATAGGCTAAGATAGGCTAACACCTACTATTGCTGTATAGGCTAAGATAGGCAAACACCAGCTATCTGTATAGGCTAAGATAGGCTTACACCAGCTACTGCTATAGGCGAACACAGCTACTGCTATAGGCTAACACCAGCTACTGCTGTATATGCTAAGATAGGCTAACTCCAGCTACTGCTGTATAGGCTAAGATAGGCTAACCCCAGCTACTGCTGTATAGGCTAAAACCAGCTACTGCTGTATAGGCTAAGATAGGCTAACACCAGCTACTGCTATAGGCTAACACAGCTACTGCTGTATAGGCTAAGATAGGCTAACTCCAGCTACTGCTGTATAGGCTAAGATAGGCTAACTCCAGCTACTGCTGTATAGGCTAACACAGCTATTGCTGTATAGGATATGATAGGCTAACACCAGCTACTGCTGTATAGGCTAACACAGCTACTGCTGTATAGGCTAACACCAGCTACTGCTGTATAGGCTAACACAGCTACTGCTGTATAGGCTAACACAGCTACTGCTGTATAGGCTAAGATAGGCTAACTCCAGCTACTGCTGTATAGGCTAAGGTAGGCTAACTTGACCTATTGCTGTATAGGATATGATAGGCTAACACCAGCTACTGCTGTATAGGCTAACACAGCTACTGCTGTATAGGCTAACACAGCTACTGCTGTATAGGCTAAGATAGGCTAACTCCAGCTACTGCTGTATAGGCTAAGGTAGGCTAACTTGACCTATTGCTGTATAGGATATGATAGGCTAACACCAGCTACTGCTGTATAGGCTAAGGTAGGCTAACTTGACCTATTGCTGTATAGGATATGATAGGCTAACACCAGCTACTGCTGTATAGGCTATGATAGGCTAACACAGCTACTGCTGTATAGGCTAAGGTAGGCTAACTTGACCTATTGTTGTATAGGCTAAGATAGGCTAACACAGCTACTGCTGTATAGGCTAAGATAGGCTAACTCCAGCTACTGCTGTATAGGCTAACTCCAGCTACTGCTGTATAGGCTAACTACAGCTACTGCTGTATAGGCTAAGATAGGCTAACTCCAGCTACTGCTGTATAGGCTAAGATAGGCTAACTCCAGCTACTGCTGTATAGGCTAACACAGCTATTGCTGTATAGGATATGATAGGCTAACACCAGCTACTGCTGTATAGGCTAACACAGCTACTGCTGTATAGGCTAACACAGCTACTGCTGTATAGGCTAACACAGCTACTGCTGTATAGGCTAAGATAGGCTAACTCCAGCTACTGCTGTATAGGCTAAGATAGGCTAACTCCAGCTACTGCTGTATAGGCTCACACAGCTATTGCTGTATAGGATATGATAGGCTAACACCAGCTACTGCTGTATAGGCTAACACAGCTACTGCTGTATAGGCTAACACAGCTACTGCTGTATAGGCTAAGATAGGCTAACTCCAGCTACTGCTGTATAGGCTAAGGTAGGCTAACTTGACCTATTGCTGTATAGGATATGATAGGCTAACACCAGCTACTGCTGTATAGGCTAACATAGCTACTGCTGTATAGGCTAAGATAGGCTAACTCGAGCTACTGCTGTATAGGCTAAGGTAGGCTAACTTGACCTATTGCTGTATAGGATATGATAGGCTAACACCAGCTACTGCTGTATAGGCTATGATAGGCTAACTCCAGCTACTGCTGTATAGGCTAAGGTAGGCTAACTTGACCTATATTTGTATAGGCTAAGATAGGCTAACACAGCTACTGCTGTATAGGCTAAGATAGGCTAACTCCAGCTACTGCTGTATAGGCTAAGGTAGGCTAACTTGACCTATTGTTGTATAGGCTAAGATAGGCTAACTCCAGCTACTGCTGTATAGGCTAACTCCAGCTACTGCTGTATAGGCTAACACAGCTACTGCTGTATAGGCTAAGATAGGCTAACTCCAGCTACTGCTGTATAGGCTAAGGTAGGCTAACTTGACCTATTGTTGTATAGGCTAAGATAGGCTAACTCCAGCTACTGCTGTATAGGCTAACTCCAGCTACTACTGTATAGGCTAACACAGCTACTGCTGTATAGGCTAACACAGCTACTGCTGAATAGGCTAAGATAGGCTAACTCCAGCTACTGCTGTATAGGCTAAGATAGGCTAACTCCAGCTACTGCTGTATAGGCTAAGGTAGGCTAACTTGACCTATTGCTGTATAGGATATGATAGGCTAACACCAGCTACTGCTGTATAGGCTATGATAGGCTAACAACAGATACTGCTGTATAGGCTAACACAGCTACTGCTCTATAGGCTAAGATAGGCTAACACAGCTACTGCTGTATAGGCTAACACAGCTACTGCTGTATAGGCTAAGATAGGCTAACTCCAGCTACTGCTGTATAGGCTAAGGTAGGCTAACTTGACCTATTGTTGTATAGGCTAAGATAGGCTAACTCCAGCTACTGCTGTATAGGCTAACAACAGCTACTGCTGTATAGGCTACCACCAGCTACTGCTGTATAGGCTATGATAGGCCAACTCCAGCTACTGGGGTAACACAGCTGCTGCTGTATAGGCTAAGATAGGCTAACACCAGCTACTGCTGTATAGGCTATGATAGGCTAACACCAGCTACTGCTGTATAGGCTAAGATAGGCTAACACAGCTACTGATGTATATGCTAACACCAGCTACTGCCGTATAGGCTATGATAGGCTAACACAGCTACTGCTATATAGGCTAAGATAGGCTAACTCCAGCTACTGCTATATAGGCTAAGATAGGCTAACTCCAGCTACTGCTATATAGGCTAACACCAGCTACTGCTGTATAGGCTAACACCAGCTACTGCTGTATAGGCTAAGATAGGCTAAGTCCAGCTACTGCTGTATAGGATAAGATAGGCTAACGTGAGCTATTGCTGTACAGGCTAAGATAGGCTAACACCAGCTACTGCTATATAGGCTAAGATAGGCTAACTCCAGCTACTGCTATATAGGCTAAGATAGGCTAACTCCAGCTACTGCTATATAGGCTAAGATAGGCTAACACCAGCTACTGCTGTATAGGCTAAGATAGGCTAACACCAGCTAGTGCTGTATAGGCTAAGATAGGCTAACACCAGCTACTACTGTGTGGGCTAAGATAGGCTAACGTGAGCTATTGCTGTATAGGCTAAGATAGGCTAACACCAGCTACTGCTGAATAGGATAAGATAGGCTAACACCAGCCACTGCTGTATAGGCTAACACCAGCTACTGCTGTGTAGGCTAACACCAGCTACTGCTGTGTAGGCTAACACCAGCTACTACTGTAAAGACTAATACAGCTATTGCTGTATAGGCTAAGAAAGGCTAACGCCAGCTACTGCTGTATAGGCTAAGATAGGCTAACACCTACTATTGCTGTATAGGCTAAGATAGGCAAACACCAGCTATCTGTATAGGCTAAGATAGGCTTACACCAGCTACTGCTATAGGCGAACACAGCTACTGCTATAGGCTAACACCAGCTGCTGCTGTATAGGTGTATAGGCTAACACCAGCTACTGCTGTATATGCTAAGATAGGCTAACTCCAGCTACTGCTGTATAGGCTAAGATAGGCTAACCCCAGCTACTTTTTATAGGCTAAAACCAGCTACTGCTGTATAGGCTAAGATAGGCTAACACCAGCTACTGCTATAGGCTAACACAGCTACTGCTGTATAGGCTAAGATAGGCTAACTCCAGCTCCTGCTGTATAGGCTAAGATAGGGTAACTCCAGCTAGTGCTGTATAGGCTAACACAGCTATTGCTGTATAGGATATGATAGGCTAACACCAGCTACTGCTGTATAGGCTAACACAGCTACTGCTGTATAGGCTGTATAGGCTAACACCAGCTACTGCTGTATAGGCTAACACAGCTACTGCTGTATAGGCTAACACAGCTACTGCTGTATAGGCTAAGATAGGCTAACTCCAGCTACTGCTGTATAGGCTAAGGTAGGCTAACTTGACCTATTGCTGTATAGGATATGATAGGCTAACACCAGCTACTGCTGTATAGGCTAACACAGCTACTGCTGTATAGGCTAACACAGCTACTGCTGTATAGGCTAAGATAGGCTAACTCCAGCTACTGCTGTATAGGCTAAGGTAGGCTAACTTGACCTATTGCTGTATAGGATATGATAGGCTAACACCAGCTACTGCTGTATAGGCTAAGGTAGGCTAACTTGACCTATTGCTGTATAGGATATGATAGGCTAACACCAGCTACTGCTGTATAGGCTATGATAGGCTAACACAGCTACTGCTGTATAGGCTAAGGTAGGCTAACTTGACCTATTGTTGTATAGGCTAAGATAGGCTAACACAGCTACTGCTGTATAGGCTAAGATAGGCTAAGATAGGCTAACTCCAGCTACTGCTGTATAGGCTAACTCCAGCTACTGCTGTATAGGCTAACTACAGCTACTGCTGTATAGGCTAACACAGCTACTGCTGTATAGGCTAAGATAGGCTAACTCCAGCTACTGCTGTATAGGCTAAGATAGGCTAACTCCAGCTACTGCTGAATAGGCTAACACAGCTATTGCTGTATAGGATATGATAGGCTAACACCAGCTACTGCTGTATAGGCTAACACAGCTACTGCTGTATAGGCTGTATAGGCTAACACCAGCTACTGCTGTATAGGCTAACACAGCTACTGCTGTATAGGCTAACACAGCTACTGCTGTATAGGCTAAGATAGGCTAACTCCAGCTACTGCTGTATAGGCTAAGATAGGCTAACTCCAGCTACTGCTGTATAGGCTAACACAGCTATTGCTGTATAGGATATGATAGGCTAACACCAGCTACTGCTGTATAGGCTAACACAGCTACTGCTGTATAGGCTGTATAGGCTAACACCAGCTACTGCTGTATAGGCTAACACAGCTACTGCTGTATAGGCTAACACAGCTACTGCTGTATAGGCTAAGATAGGCTAACTCCAGCTACTGCTGTATAGGCTAAGGTAGGCTAACTTGACCTATTGCTGTATAGCATATGATAGGCTAACACCAGCTACTGCTGTATAGGCTAACACAGCTACTGCTGTATAGGCTAAGATAGGCTAACTCCAGCTACTGCTGTATAGGCTAAGGTAGGCTAACTTGACCTATTGCTGTATAGGATATGATAGGCTAACACCAGCTACTGCTGTATAGGCTATGATAGGCTAACTCCAGCTACTGCTGTATAGGCTAAGGTAGGCTAACTTGACCTATATTTGTATAGGCTAAGATAGGCTAACACAGCTACTGCTGTATAGGCTAAGATAGGCTAACTCCAGCTACTGCTGTATAGGCTAAGGTAGGCTAACTTGACCTATTGTTGTATAGGCTAAGATAGGCTAACTCCAGCTACTGCTGTATAGGCTAACTCCAGCTACTGCTGTATAGGCTAACACAGCTACTGCTGTATAGGCTAAGATAGGCTAACTCCAGCTACTGCTGTATAGGCTAAGGTAGGCTAACTTGACCTATTGTTGTATAGGCTAAGATAGGCTAACTCCAGCTACTGCTGTATAGGCTAACTCCAGCTACTACTGTATAGGCTAACACAGCTACTGCTGTATAGGCTAACACAGCTACTGCTGAATAGGCTAAGATAGGCTAACTCCAGCTACTGCTGTATAGGCTAAGATAGGCTAACTCCAGCTACTGCTGTATAGGCTAAGGTAGGCTAACTTGACCTATTGCTGTATAGGATATGATAGGCTAACACCAGCTACTGCTGTATAGGCTATGATAGGCTAACAACAGATACTGCTGTATAGGCTAACACAGCTACTGCTCTATAGGCTAAGATAGGCTAACACAGCTACTGCTGTATAGGCTAACACAGCTACTGCTGTATAGGCTAAGATAGGCTAACTCCAGCTACTGCTGTATAGGCTAAGGTAGGCTAACTTGACCTATTGTTGTATAGGCTAAGATAGGCTAACTCCAGCTAGTGCTGTATAGGCTAACTCCAGCTACTGCTGTATAGGCTAACAACAGCTACTGCTGTATAGGCTACCACCAACTACTGCTGTATAGGGTATGATAGGCTGTATAGGCTAAGATAGGCTAACTCCAGCTACTGCTGTATAGGTTAAGGTAGGCTAACTTGACCTATTGTTGTATAGGCTAAGATAGGCTAACTCCAGCTACTGCTGTATAGGCTAACAACAGCTACTGCTGTATAGGCTACCACCAGCTACTGCTGTATAGGCTATGATAGGCCAACTCCAGCTACTGGGGTAACACAGCTGCTGCTGTATAGGCTAAGATAGGCTAACACCAGCTACTGCTGTATAGGCTATGATAGGCTAACACCAGCTACTGCTGTATAGGCTAAGATAGGCTAACACAGCTACTGATGTATATGCTAACACCAGCTACTGCCGTATAGGCTATGATAGGCTAACACAGCTACTGCTATATAGGCTAAGATAGGCTAACTCCAGCTACTGCTATATAGGCTAAGATAGGCTAACTCCAGCTACTGCTATATAGGCTAACACCAGCTACTGCTGTATAGGCTAACACCAGCTACTGCTGTATAGGCTAAGATAGGCTAAGTCCAGCTACTGCTGTATAGGATAAGATAGGCTAACGTGAGCTATTGCTGTACAGGCTAAGATAGGCTAACCCCAGCTACTGCTGTATAGGCTAAAACCAGCTACTGCTGTATAGGCTAAGATAGGCTAACACCAGCTACTGCTATAGGCTAACACAGCTACTGCTGTATAGGCTAAGATAGGCTAACTCCAGCTACTGCTGTATAGGCTAAGATAGGCTAACTCCAGCTACTGCTGTATAGGCTAACACAGCTATTGCTGTATAGGATATGATAGGCTAACACCAGCTACTGCTGTATAGGCTAACACAGCTACTGCTGTATAGGCTGTATAGGCTAACACCAGCTACTGCTGTATAGGCTAACACAGCTACTGCTGTATAGGCTAACACAGCTACTGCTGTATAGGCTAAGATAGGCTAACTCCAGCTACTGCTGTATAGGCTAAGGTAGGCTAACTTGACCTATTGCTGTATAGGATATGATAGGCTAAGACCAGCTACTGCTGTATAGGCTAACACAGCTACTGCTGTATAGGCTAACACAGCTACTGCTGTATAGGCTAAGATAGGCTAACTCCAGCTACTGCTGTATAGGCTAAGGTAGGCTAACTTGACCTATTGCTGTATAGGATATGATAGGCTAACACCAGCTACTGCTGTATAGGCTAAGGTAGGCTAACTTGACCTATTGCTGTATAGGATATGATAGGCTAACACCAGCTACTGCTGTATAGGCTATGGTAGGCTAACACAGCTACTGCTGTATAGGCTAAGGTAGGCTAACTTGACCTATTGTTGTATAGGCTAAGATAGGCTAACACAGCTACTGCTGTATAGGCTAAGATAGGCTAACTCCAGCTACTGCTGTATAGGCTAACTCCAGCTACTGCTGTATAGGCTAACTACAGCTACTGCTGTATAGGCTAACACAGCTACTGCTGTATAGGCTAAGATAGGCTAACTCCAGCTACTGCTGTATAGGCTAAGATAGGCTAACTCCAGCTACTGCTGTATAGGCTAACACAGCTATTGCTGTATAGGATATGATAGGCTAACACCAGCTACTGCTGTATAGGCTAACACAGCTACTGCTGTATAGGCTGTATAGGCTAACACCAGCTACTGCTGTATAGGCTAACACAGCTACTGCTGTATAGGCTAACACAGCTACTGCTGTATAGGCTAACACAGCTACTGCTGTATAGGCTAAGATAGGCTAACTCCAGCTACTGCTGTATAGGCTAACACAGCTATTGCTGTATAGGATATGATAGGCTAACACCAGCTACTGCTGTATAGGCTAACACAGCTACTGCTGTATAGGCTGTATAGGCTAACACCAGCTACTGCTGTATAGGCTAACACAGCTACTGCTGTATAGGCTAACACAGCTACTGCTGTATAGGCTAAGATAGGCTAACTCCAGCTACTGCTGTATAGGCTAAGGTAGGCTAACTTGACCTATTGCTGTATAGGATATGATAGGCTAACACCAGCTACTGCTGTATAGGCTAACACAGCTACTGCTGTATAGGCTAAGATAGGCTAACTCCAGCTACTGCTGTATAGGCTAAGGTAGGCTAACTTGACCTATTGCTGTATAGGATATGATAGGCTAACACCAGCTACTGCTGTATAGGCTATGATAGGCTAACTCCAGCTACTGCTGTATAGGCTAAGGTAGGCTAACTTGACCTATATTTGTATAGGCTAAGATAGGCTAACACAGCTACTGCTGTATAGGCTAAGATAGGCTAACTCCAGCTACTGCTGTATAGGCTAAGGTAGGCTAACTTGACCTATTGTTGTATAGGCTAAGATAGGCTAACTCCAGCTACTGCTGTATAGGCTAACTCCAGCTACTGCTGTATAGGCTAACACAGCTACTGCTGTATAGGCTAAGATAGGCTAACTCCAGCTACTGCTGTATAGGCTAAGGTAGGCTAACTTGACCTATTGTTGTATAGGCTAAGATAGGCTAACTCCAGCTACTGCTGTATAGGCTAACTCCAGCTACTACTGTATAGGCTAACACAGCTACTGCTGTATAGGCTAACACAGCTACTGCTGAATAGGCTAAGATAGGCTAACTCCAGCTACTGCTGTATAGGCTAAGATAGGCTAACTCCAGCTACTGCTGTATAGGCTAAGGTAGGCTAACTTGGCCTATTGCTGTATAGGATATGATAGGCTAACACCAGCTACTGCTGTATAGGCTATGATAGGCTAACAACAGATACTGCTGTATAGGCTAACACAGCTACTGCTCTATAGGCTAAGATAGGCTAACACAGCTACTGCTGTATAGGCTAACACAGCTACTGCTGTATAGGCTAAGGTAGGCTAACTTGACCTATTGTTGTATAGGCTAAGATAGGCTAACTCCAGCTAGTGCTGTATAGGCTAACTCCAGCTACTGCTGTATAGGCTAACAACAGCTACTGCTGTATAGGCTACCACCAACTACTGCTGTATAGGGTATGATAGGCTAACACCAGCTACTGCTGTATAGGCTAAGATAGGCTAACTCCAGCTACTGCTGTATAGGTTAAGGTAGGCTAACTTGACCTATTGTTGTATAGGCTAAGATAGGCTAACTCCAGCTACTGCTGTATAGGCTAACAACAGCTACTGCTGTATAGGCTACCACCAGCTACTGCTGTATAGGCTATGATAGGCCAACTCCAGCTACTGGGGTAACACAGCTGCTGCTGTATAGGCTAAGATAGGCTAACACCAGCTACTGCTGTATAGGCTATGATAGGCTAACACCAGCTACTGCTGTATAGGCTAAGATAGGCTAACACAGCTACTGATGTATATGCTAACACCAGCTACTGCCGTATAGGCTATGATAGGCTAACACAGCTACTGCTATATAGGCTAAGATAGGCTAACTCCAGCTACTGCTATATAGGCTAAGATAGGCTAACTCCAGCTACTGCTATATAGGCTAAGATAGGCTAACTCCAGCTACTGCTATATAGGCTAACACCAGCTACTGCTGTATAGGCTAACACCAGCTACTGCTGTATAGGCTAAGATAGGCTAAGTCCAGCTACTGCTGTATAGGATAAGATAGGCTAACGTGAGCTATTGCTGTACAGGCTAAGATAGGCTAACACCAGCTACTGCTATATAGGCTAAGATAGGCTAACTCCAGCTACTGCTATATAGGCTAAGATAGGCTAACTCCAGCTACTGCTATATAGGCTAAGATAGGCTAACACCAGCTACTGCTGTATAGGCTAAGATAGGCTAACACCAGCTAGTGCTGTATAGGCTAAGATAGGCTAACACCAGCTACTACTGTGTGGGCTAAGATAGGCTAACGTGAGCTATTGCTGTATAGGCTAAGATAGGCTAACACCAGCTACTGCTGAATAGGATAAGATAGGCTAACACCAGCTACTGCTGTGTAGGCTAACACCAGCTACTGCTGTGTAGGCTAACACCAGCTACTACTGTAAAGACTAATACAGCTATTGCTGTATAGGCTAAGAAAGGCTAACGCCAGCTACTGCTGTATAGGCTAAGATAGGCTAACACCTACTATTGCTGTATAGGCTAAGATAGGCAAACACCAGCTATCTGTATAGGCTAAGATAGGCTTACACCAGCTACTGCTATAGGCGAACACAGCTACTGCTATAGGCTAACACCAGCTACTGCTGTATATGCTAAGATAGGCTAACTCCAGCTACTGCTGTATAGGCTAAGATAGGCTAACCCCAGCTACTGCTGTATAGGCTAAAACCAGCTACTGCTGTATAGGCTAAGATAGGCTAACACCAGCTACTGCTATAGGCTAACACAGCTACTGCTGTATAGGCTAAGATAGGCTAACTCCAGCTACTGCTGTATAGGCTAAGATAGGCTAACTCCAGCTACTGCTGTATAGGCTAACACAGCTATTGCTGTATAGGATATGATAGGCTAACACCAGCTACTGCTGTATAGGCTAACACAGCTACTGCTGTATAGGCTAACACCAGCTACTGCTGTATAGGCTAACACAGCTACTGCTGTATAGGCTAACACAGCTACTGCTGTATAGGCTAAGATAGGCTAACTCCAGCTACTGCTGTATAGGCTAAGGTAGGCTAACTTGACCTATTGCTGTATAGGATATGATAGGCTAACACCAGCTACTGCTGTATAGGCTAACACAGCTACTGCTGTATAGGCTAACACAGCTACTGCTGTATAGGCTAAGATAGGCTAACTCCAGCTACTGCTGTATAGGCTAAGGTAGGCTAACTTGACCTATTGCTGTATAGGATATGATAGGCTAACACCAGCTACTGCTGTATAGGCTAAGGTAGGCTAACTTGACCTATTGCTGTATAGGATATGATAGGCTAACACCAGCTACTGCTGTATAGGCTATGATAGGCTAACACAGCTACTGCTGTATAGGCTAAGGTAGGCTAACTTGACCTATTGTTGTATAGGCTAAGATAGGCTAACACAGCTACTGCTGTATAGGCTAAGATAGGCTAACTCCAGCTACTGCTGTATAGGCTAACTCCAGCTACTGCTGTATAGGCTAACTACAGCTACTGCTGTATAGGCTAAGATAGGCTAACTCCAGCTACTGCTGTATAGGCTAAGATAGGCTAACTCCAGCTACTGCTGTATAGGCTAACACAGCTATTGCTGTATAGGATATGATAGGCTAACACCAGCTACTGCTGTATAGGCTAACACAGCTACTGCTGTATAGGCTAACACAGCTACTGCTGTATAGGCTAACACAGCTACTGCTGTATAGGCTAAGATAGGCTAACTCCAGCTACTGCTGTATAGGCTAAGATAGGCTAACTCCAGCTACTGCTGTATAGGCTCACACAGCTATTGCTGTATAGGATATGATAGGCTAACACCAGCTACTGCTGTATAGGCTAACACAGCTACTGCTGTATAGGCTAACACAGCTACTGCTGTATAGGCTAAGATAGGCTAACTCCAGCTACTGCTGTATAGGCTAAGGTAGGCTAACTTGACCTATTGCTGTATAGGATATGATAGGCTAACACCAGCTACTGCTGTATAGGCTAACATAGCTACTGCTGTATAGGCTAAGATAGGCTAACTCGAGCTACTGCTGTATAGGCTAAGGTAGGCTAACTTGACCTATTGCTGTATAGGATATGATAGGCTAACACCAGCTACTGCTGTATAGGCTATGATAGGCTAACTCCAGCTACTGCTGTATAGGCTAAGGTAGGCTAACTTGACCTATATTTGTATAGGCTAAGATAGGCTAACACAGCTACTGCTGTATAGGCTAAGATAGGCTAACTCCAGCTACTGCTGTATAGGCTAAGGTAGGCTAACTTGACCTATTGTTGTATAGGCTAAGATAGGCTAACTCCAGCTACTGCTGTATAGGCTAACTCCAGCTACTGCTGTATAGGCTAACACAGCTACTGCTGTATAGGCTAAGATAGGCTAACTCCAGCTACTGCTGTATAGGCTAAGGTAGGCTAACTTGACCTATTGTTGTATAGGCTAAGATAGGCTAACTCCAGCTACTGCTGTATAGGCTAACTCCAGCTACTACTGTATAGGCTAACACAGCTACTGCTGTATAGGCTAACACAGCTACTGCTGAATAGGCTAAGATAGGCTAACTCCAGCTACTGCTGTATAGGCTAAGATAGGCTAACTCCAGCTACTGCTGTATAGGCTAAGGTAGGCTAACTTGACCTATTGCTGTATAGGATATGATAGGCTAACACCAGCTACTGCTGTATAGGCTATGATAGGCTAACAACAGATACTGCTGTATAGGCTAACACAGCTACTGCTCTATAGGCTAAGATAGGCTAACACAGCTACTGCTGTATAGGCTAACACAGCTACTGCTGTATAGGCTAAGATAGGCTAACTCCAGCTACTGCTGTATAGGCTAAGGTAGGCTAACTTGACCTATTGTTGTATAGGCTAAGATAGGCTAACTCCAGCTAGTGCTGTATAGGCTAACTCCAGCTACTGCTGTATAGGCTAACAACAGCTACTGCTGTATAGGCTACCACCAACTACTGCTGTATAGGGTATGATAGGCTAACACCAGCTACTGCTGTATAGGCTAAGATAGGCTAACTCCAGCTACTGCTGTATAGGTTAAGGTAGGCTAACTTGACCTATTGTTGTATAGGCTAAGATAGGCTAACTCCAGCTACTGCTGTATAGGCTAACAACAGCTACTGCTGTATAGGCTACCACCAGCTACTGCTGTATAGGCTATGATAGGCCAACTCCAGCTACTGGGGTAACACAGCTGCTGCTGTATAGGCTAAGATAGGCTAACACCAGCTACTGCTGTATAGGCTATGATAGGCTAACACCAGCTACTGCTGTATAGGCTAAGATAGGCTAACACAGCTACTGATGTATATGCTAACACCAGCTACTGCCGTATAGGCTATGATAGGCTAACACAGCTACTGCTATATAGGCTAAGATAGGCTAACTCCAGCTACTGCTATATAGGCTAAGATAGGCTAACTCCAGCTACTGCTATATAGGCTAAGATAGGCTAACTCCAGCTACTGCTATATAGGCTAACACCAGCTACTGCTGTATAGGCTAACACCAGCTACTGCTGTATAGGCTAAGATAGGCTAAGTCCAGCTACTGCTGTATAGGATAAGATAGGCTAACGTGAGCTATTGCTGTACAGGCTAAGATAGGCTAACACCAGCTACTGCTGAATAGGATAAGATAGGCTAACACCAGCTACTGCTGTATAGGCTAACACCGGCTACTGCTGTATAGGCTAAGATAGGCTAACACCAGCTAGTGCTGTATAGGCTAAGATAGGCTAACATGACCTGCTGCTGTGTAGGCTAAGATAGGCTACTAACACCAGCTACTGCTGTATAGGCTAAGATAGGCTAACACAGCTACTGATGTATATGCTAACACCAGCTACTGCCGTATAGGCTATGATAGGCTAACACAGCTACTGCTATATAGGCTAAGATAGGCTAACTCCAGCTACTGCTATATAGGCTAAGATAGGCTAACTCCAGCTACTGCTATATAGGCTAACATAGGCTAACTCCAGCTACTGCTATATAGGCTAACACCAGCTACTGCTGTATAGGCTAACACCAGCTACTGCTGTTTAGGCTAAGATAGGCTAAGTCCAGCTACTGCTGTATAGGATAAGATAGGCTAACGTGAGCTATTGCTGTACAGGCTAAGATAGGCTAACACCAGCTACTGCTGAATAGGATAAGATAGGCTAACACCAGCTACTGCTGTATAGGCTAACACCGGCTACTGCTGTATAGGCTAAGATAGGCTAACACCAGCTAGTGCTGTATAGGCTAAGATAGGCTAACATGACCTGCTGCTGTGTAGGCTAAGATAGGCTAACCCCAGCTACTGCTGTATAAGGCTAACACCAGCTACTGCTCTATAGGCTAACACCAGCTACTGCTGTATAGGCTAAGATAGGCTAACACCAGCTACTGCTGTATAGACTAGCACAGCTGCTGTAGTGTAGGCTAAGATAGGGTAACGTGAGCTATTGCTGTATAGGGTAAGGTAGGCTAACACCAGCTACTGCTGAATAGGCTATGATAGGCTAACACCAGCTACTGCTATAGGCTAACACAGCTACTGCTGTATAGGCTATGATAGGCTAACACCGGCTACTGGGGTAACACAGCTACTGCTGTATAGGCTATGATAGGCTAACACCAGCTACTGCTGTATAGGCTATGATAGGCTAACACAGCTACTGCTGTATACGCTAACACCAGCTACCACCTTATAGGCTATGATAGGCTAACACAGCTACTGCTATATAGGCTAAGATAGGCTAACTCCAGCTACTGCTATATAGGCTAAGTTAGGCTAACTCCAGCTACTGCTGTATAGGCTAACACCAGCTACCGCTGTAAAGGCTAAGATAGGCTAAGTCCAGCTACTGCTGTATAGGCTAAGATAGGCTAACTCCAGCTACTGCTGTATAGGCTGAGATAGGCTAACTCCAGCTACTGCTGTATAGGCTAAGATAGGCTAACTCCAGCTACTGGGGTAACACAGCTACTGCTGTATAGGCTAAGATAGGCTAACACCAGCTACTGCTGTATAGGCTATGATAGGCTAACACCAGCTACTGTTGTATAGGCTAACATAGGCTAACACAGCTACTGCTGTATATGCTAACACCAGCTACTGCCGTATAGGCTATGATAGGCTAACACAGCTATTGCTATATAGGCTAAGATAGGCTAACTCCAGCTACTGCTGTATAGGCTAACACCAGCTACTGCTGTATAGGCTAACACCAGCTACTACTGTATAGGCTAAGATAGGCTAACTCCAGCTACTGCTGTATAGGCTAAGATAGGCTAATACCAGCCACTGCTGTATAGGCTAACACCAGCTACTACTGTGTAGGCTAAGATAGTCTAACGTGAGCTATTGCTGTATAGGCTAAGATAGACTAACACCAGCCACTGCTGTATAGGCTAACACCAGCTACTGCTGTATAGGCTAACACCGGCTACTGCTGTATAGGCTAACACCGGCTAGTGCTGTATAGGCTAAGATAGGCTAACACCAGCTACTGCTGTATAGGCTCAGATAGGCTAACACCAGCTACTGCTGTATAGGCTAACACAGCTGCTGTAGTGTAGGCTAAGATAGGGTAACGTGAGCTATTGCTGTATAGGGTAAGATAGGCTAACTCCAGCTACTGCTGTATAGGCTAAGATAGGCTAACTCCAGCTACTGCTGTATAGGCTAAGATAGGCTAACACCAGCCACTGCTGTATAGGCTAACACCAGCTACTAGTGTGTGGGCTAAGATAGGCTAACGTGAGCTATTGCTGTATAGGCTAAGATAGACTAACACCAGCCAATGCTGTATAGGCTAACACCAGCTACTGCTGTATAGGCTAACACCAGCTACTGCTGTATAGGTTAACACCAGCTAGTGCTGTATAGGCTAAGATAGGCTAACACCAGCTACTGCTGTATAGGCTAACACCAGCTACTGCTGTATAGGCTAACACCAGCTACTGCTGTATAGGCTAACACAGCTGCTGCTGTATAGGTTAACACCAGCTAGTGCTGTATAGGCTAAGATAGGCTAACACCAGCTACTGCTGTATAGGCTAAGATAGGCTAACACCAGCTACTGCTGTATAGGCTAAGATAGGCTAACACCAGCTAGTGCTGTATAGGCTAAGATAGGCTAACACCAGCTACTACTGTGTAGGCTAAGATAGGCTAACGTGAGCTATTGCTGTATAGGCTAAGATAGGCTAACACCAGCTACTGCTGAATAGGATAAGATAGGCTAACACCAGCCACTGCTGTATAGGCTAACACCGGCTACTGCTGTATAGGCTAAGATAGGCTAACACCAGCTAGTGCTGTATAGGCTAAGATAGGCTAACATGACCTGCTGCTGTGTAGGCTAAGATAGGCTAACCCCAGCTACTGCTGTATAAGGCTAACACCAGCTACTGCTGTATAGGCTAAGATAGGCTAACACCAGCTAGTGCTGTATAGGCTAAGATAGGCTAACACCAGCTACTACTGTGTAGGCTAAGATAGGCTAACGTGAGCTATTGCTGTATAGGCTAAGATAGGCTAACACCAGCTACTGCTGAATAGGATAAGATAGGCTAACACCAGCTACTGCTGTATAGGCTAACACCGGCTACTGCTGTATAGGCTAAGATAGGCTAACACCAGCTAGTGCTGTATAGGCTAAGATAGGCTAACATGACCTGCTGCTGTGTAGGCTAAGATAGGCTAACCCCAGCTACTGCTGTATAAGGCTAACACCAGCTACTGCTCACTAGGCTAACACCAGCTACTGCTGTATAGGCTAAGATAGGCTAACACCAGCTACTGCTGTATAGGCTAAGATAGGCTAACACCAGCTAGTGCTGTATAGTCTAAGATAGGCTAACATGACCTGCTGCTGTGTAGGCTAAGATAGGCTAACCCCAGCTACTGCTGTATAAGGCTAACACCAGCTACTGCTCTATAGGCTAACACCAGCTACTGCTGTATAGGCTAACACAGCTGCTGTAGTGTAGGCTAAGATAGGGTAACGTGAGCTATTGCTGTATCGGGTAAGGTAGGCTAACACCAGCTACTGCTGAATAGGCTATGATAGGCTAACACCAGCTACTGCTATAGGCTAACACAGCTACTGCTGTATAGGCTATGATAGTCTAACACCAGCTACTGGGGTAACACAGCTCCTGCTGTATAGGTTAAGATAGGCTAACACCAGCTACTGCTGTATAGGCTATCATAGGCTAACACCAGCTACTGCTGTATAGGCTAAGATAGGCTAACACAGCTACCGCTGTATATGCTAACACCAGCTACTGCCGTATAGGCTATGATAGGCTAACACAGCTACTGCTATATAGGCTAAGATAGGCTAACTCCAGCTACTGCTGTATAGGCTAAGATAGGCTAACTCCAGCTACTGCTGTATAGGCTAACACCAGCTACTGCTGTATAGGCTAACACCAGCTACTACTGTATAGGCTAAGATAGGCTAAGTCCAGCTACTGCTGTATAGGCTAAGATAGGCTAACACAGCTACCGCTGTATATGCTAACACCAGCTACTGCCGTATAGGCTATGATAGGCTAACACAGCTACTGCTATATAGGCTAAGATAGGCTAACTCCAGCTACTGCTGTATAGGCTAAGATAGGCTAACTCCAGCTACTGCTGTATAGGCTAACACCAGCTACTGCTGTATAGGCTAACACCAGCTACTACTGTATAGGCTAAGATAGGCTAAGTCCAGCTACTGCTGTATAGGCTAAGATAGGCTAACTCCAGCTACTGCTGTATAGGCTAAGATAGGCTAACTCCAGCTACTGCTGTATAGGCTGAGATAGGCTAACTCCAGCTACTGCTGTATAGGCTAAGATAGGCTAACTCCAGCTACTGGGGTAACACAGCTACTGCTGTATAGGCTATGATAGGCTAACACCAGCTACTGCTGTATAGGCTAAGATAGGCTAACACAGCTACTGCTGTATATGCTAACACCAACTACTGCCGTATAGGCTATGATAGGCTAACACAGCTACTGCTATATAGGCTAAGATAGGCTAACTCCAGCTACTGCTATATAGGCTAAGATAGGCTAACTCCAGCTACTGCTATATAGGCTAAGATAGGCTAACACCAGCTACTGCTGTATAGGCTAAGATAGGCTAACACCAGCTAGTGCTGTATAGGCTAAGATAGGCTAACACCAGCTACTACTGTGTGGGCTAAGATAGGCTAACGTGAGCTATTGCTGTATAGGCTAAGATAGGCTAACACCAGCTACTGCTGAATAGGATAAGATAGGCTAACACCAGCCACTGCTGTATAGGCTAACACAGCTACTGCTGTATAGGCTAAGATAGGCTAACACCAGCTAGTGCTGTATAGGCTAAGATAGGCTAACATGACCTGCTGCTGTGTAGGCTAAGATAGGCTAACACCAGCTACTGCTGTTTAGGCTAACATGAGCTGTTGTTGTGTAGGCGAAGATAGGGTTACGTGAGCTATTGCTGTATAGGCTAAGATAGGCTAACTCCAGCTACTGCAGTATAGGCTAAGATAGGCTAACACCACCCACTGCTGTATAGGCTAACACCAGCTACTGCTGTGTAGGCTAACACCAGCTACTACTGTAAAGGCTAATACAGCTATTGCTGTATAGGCTAAGATAGGCTAACGCCAGCTACTGCTGTATAGGCTAAGATAGGCTAACACCAGCTATTGCTGTATAGGCTAAGATAGGCAAACACCAGCTACTGCTGTATAGGCTAAGATAGGCTTACACCAGCTACTGCTATAGGCGAACACAGCTACTGCTATAGGCTAACACCAGCTGCTGCTGTATAGGTGTATAGGCTAACACCAGCTACTGCTATAGGCTAACACCAGCTACTGCGGTATATGCTAAGATAGGCTAACACCAGCTACTGCTGTATACGCTAACTCCAGCTACTGCTGTATAGGCTAAGATAGGCTAACCCCAGCTACTGCTGTATAGGCTAAGATAGGCTAACACCAGCTACTGCTGTATAGGCTAACACCAGTTACTACTGTATAGGCTAAGTCCAGCTAACTCCAGCTACTGCTGTATAGGGTAAGATAGGCTAACTCCAGCTACTGCTGTATAGGCTGAAATAGGCTAACTCCAGTTACTGCTGTATAGGCTAAGATAGGCTAACTCCAATTACTGCTGTATAGGCAAAGATAAGCTAACTCCAGCCACTGCTGTATAGGCTAAGATAGGGTAACACCAGCTGCTGCTGTATAGGCTAAAACCAGCTACTGCTGTATAGGCTAAGATAGGCTAACACCAGCTACTGCTATAGGCTAACACAGCTACTGCTGTATAGGCTAAGTCCAGCTATAGCTGTATAGGCTAAGATAGGCTAACTCCAGCTACTGCTGTATAGGCTAAGTCCAGCTAGTTCTGTATAGGCTAAGATAGGCTAACTCCAGCTACTGCTGTATAGGCTAAGATAGGCTAAGACCAGTTACTGCTGTATAGGCTAAGACAGGCTAACACGAGCTGCTCTTGGTTAGGCTAAGGTATGCTAGCATGAGCTATTGCTGTATATTCTAAGATAGGCTAACATGACCTGCTGTTGTATAGGCTAAGATAAGCTAAGACCAGCTACTGCTGTATAGGCTAACACCAGCTAGTGCTGTATAGGCTAAGATAGCCTAACGTGAGCTATTGCTGTATAGGCTAAGATAGGCTAACACCAGCTACTGCTGTATAGGCTAAGATAGGCTAACATGACCTGCTGCTGTGTAGGCTAAGATAGGCTAACCCCAGCTACTGCTGTATAAGGCTAACACCAGCTACTGCTCTATAGGCTAAGATAGGCTAACACCAGCTACTGCTGTATAGGCTAACACAGCTGCTGTAGTGTAGGCTAAGATAGGGTAACGTGAGCTATTGCTGTATAGGGTAAGGTAGGCTAACACCAGCTACTACTGAATAGGCTATGATAGGCTAACACCAGCTACTGCTATAGGCTAACACAGCTACTGCTGTATAGGCTATGATAGGCTAACACCAGCTACTGGGGTAACACAGCTACTGCTGTATAGGCTAAGATAGGCTAACACCAGCTACTGCTGTATAGGCTATGATAGGCTAACACCAGCTACTGCTGTATAGGCTAACACAGCTACCGCTGTATATGCTAACACCAGCTACTGCTATATAGGCTAAGATAGGCTAACTCCAGCTACTGCTGTATAGGCTAACACCAGCTACTACTGTATAGGCTAAGATAGGCTAAGTCCAGCTACTGCTGTATAGGCTAAGATAGGCTAACTCCAGCTACTGCTGTATAGGCTGAGATAGGCTAACTCCAGCTACTGCTGTATAGGCTAAGATAGGCTAACTCCAGCTACTGGGGTAACACAGCTACTGCTGTATAGGCTAAGATAGGCTAACACCAGCTACTGCTGTATAGGCTATGATAGGCTAACACCAGCTACTGCTGTATAGGCTAAGATAGGCTAACACAGCTACTGCTGTATATGCTAACACCAGCTACTGCCGTATAGGCTATGATAGGCTAACACAGCTACTGCTATATAGGCTAAGATAGGCTAACTCCAGCTACTGCTATATAGGCTAAGATAGGCTAACTCCAGCTACTGCTATATAGGCTAAGATAGGCTAACACCAGCTACTGCTGTATAGGCTAAGATAGGCTAACACCAGCTAGTGCTGTATAGGCTAAGATAGGCTAACACCAGCTACTACTGTGTGGGCTAAGATAGGCTAACGTGAGCTATTGCTGTATAGGCTAAGATAGGCTAACACCAGCTACTGCTGAATAGGATAAGATAGGCTAACACCAGCCACTGCTGTATAGGCTAACACCAGCTACTGCTGTGTAGGCTAACACCAGCTACTGCTGTGTAGGCTAACACCAGCTACTACTGTAAAGACTAATACAGCTATTGCTGTATAGGCTAAGAAAGGCTAACGCCAGCTACTGCTGTATAGGCTAAGATAGGCTAACACCTACTATTGCTGTATAGGCTAAGATAGGCAAACACCAGCTATCTGTATAGGCTAAGATAGGCTTACACCAGCTACTGCTATAGGCGAACACAGCTACTGCTATAGGCTAACACCAGCTGCTGCTGTATAGGTGTATAGGCTAACACCAGCTACTGCTATAGGCTAACACCAGCTACTGCTGTATATGCTAAGATAGGCTAACTCCAGCTACTGCTGTATAGGCTAAGATAGGCTAACCCCAGCTACTGCTGTATAGGCTAAAACCAGCTACTGCTGTATAGGCTAAGATAGGCTAACACCAGCTACTGCTGTATAGGCTAAGTCCAGCTATAGCTGTATAGGCTAAGATAGGCTAACTCCAGCTAGTGCTGTATAGGCTAAGATAGCCTAACGTGAGCTATTGCTGTATAGGCTAAGATAGGCTAACACCAGCTACTGCTGTATAGGCTAAGATAGGCTAACACCAGCTAGTGCTGCATAGGCTAAGATAGGCTAACACCAGCTACTACTGTGTAGGCTAAGATAGGCTAACGTGAGCTATTGCTGTATAGGCTAAGATAGGCTAACACCATCTACTGCTGAATAGGATAAGATAGGCTAACACCAGCTACTGCTGTATAGGCTAACACCGGCTACTGCTGTATAGGCTAAGATAGGCTAACACCAGCTAGTGCTGTATAGGCTAAGATAGGCTAACATGACCTGCTGCTGTGTAGGGTAAGATAGGCTAACCCCAGCTACTGCTGTATAAGGCTAACACCAGCTACTGCTCTATAGGCTAACACCAGCTACTGCTGTATAGGCTAAGATAGGCTAACACCAGCTACTGCTGTATAGGCTAACACAGCTGCTGTAGTGTAGGCTAAGATAGGGTAACGTGAGCTATTGCTGTATAGGGTAAGGTAGGCTAACACCAGCTACTGCTGAATAGGCTATGATAGGCTAACACCAGCTACTGCTGTATAGGGTAAGATAGGCTAACACAGCTACTGCTGTATATGCTAACACCAGCTACTGCCTTATAGGCTATGATAGGGTAACACAGCTACTGCTATATAGGCTAAGATAGGCTAACTCCAGCTACTGCTATATAGGCTAAGATAGGCTAACTCCAGCTACTGCTGTATAGGCTAACACCAGCTACCGCTGTATAGGCTAACACCAGCTACTACTGTATAGGCTAAGATAGGCTAACTCCAGCTACTGCTGTATAGGCTAAGATAGGCTAACTCCAGCTACTGCTGTATAGGCTGAGATAGGCTAACTCCAGCTAATGCTGTATAGGCTGAGATAGGCTAACTCCAGCTACTGCTGTATAGGCTAAGATAGGCTAACTCCAGCTACTGGGGTAACACAGCTACTGCTGTATAGGCTAAGATAGGCTAACACCAGCTACTGCTGTATAGGCTAACACAGCTGCTGTAGTGTAGGCTAAGATAGGGTAACGTGAGCTATTGCTTTATAGGGTAAGGTAGGCTAACACCAGCTACTGCTGAATAGGCTATGATAGGCTAACACCAGCTACTGCTATAGGCTAACACAGCTACTGCTGTATAGGCTATGATAGGCTAACACCAGCTACTGGGGTAACACAGCTACTGCTGTATAGGCTAAGATAGGCTAACACAGCTACTGCTGTATATGCTAACACCAGCTACTGCCGTATAGGCTATGATAGGCTAACACAGCTACTGCTATATAGGCTAAGATAGGCTAACTCCAGCTACTGCTATATAGGCTAAGATAGGCTAACTCCAGCTACTGCTGTATAGGCTAACACCAGCTACTACTGTATAGGCTAAGATAGGCTAACTCCAGCTACTGCTGTATAGGCTAAGATAGGCTAACACCAGCCACTGCTGTATAGGCTAACACCAGCTACTACTGTGTAGGCTAAGATAGGCTAACGTGAGCTATTGCTGTATAGGCTAAGATAGACTAACACCAGCCACTGCTGTATAGGCTAACACCAGCTACTACTGTGTAGGCTAAGATAGTCTAACGTGAGCTATTGCTGTATAGGCTAAGATAGACTAACACCAGCCACTGCTGTATAGGCTAACACCAGCTACTGCTCTATAGGCTAACACCAGCTACTGCTGTATAGGCTAAGATAGGCTAACACCAGCTACTGCTGTATAGGCTAACACAGCTGCTGTAGTGTAGGCTAAGATAGGGTAACGTGAGCTATTGCTGTATAGGGTAAGGTAGGCTAACACCAGCTACTGCTGAATAGGCTATGATAGGCTAACACCAGCTACTGCTATAGGCTATGATAGGCTAACACCAGCTACTGGGGTAACACAGCTACTGCTGTATAGGCTAAGATAGGCTAACACCAGCTACTGCTGTATAGGCTATGATAGGCTAACACCAGCTACTGCTGTATAGGCTAAGATAGGCTAACACAGCTACTGCTGTATATGCTAACACCAGCTACTGCCGTATAGGCTATGATAGGCTAACACAGCTACTGCTATATAGGCTAAGATAGGCTAACTCCAGCTACTGCTGTATAGGCTAACACCAGCTACTGCTGTATAGGCTAACACCAGCTACTACTGTATAGGCTAAGATAGGCTAACTCCAGCTACTGCTGTATAGGCTAAGATAGGCTAACACCAGCCACTGCTGTATAGGCTAACACCAGCTACTACTGTGTAGGCTAAGATAGGCTAACGTGAGCTATTGCTGTATAGGCTAAGATAGACTAACACCAGCCACTGCTGTATAGGCTAACACCAGCTACTGCTGTATAGGCTAACACCAGCTACTGCTGTATAGGTTAACACCAGCTAGTGCTGTATAGGCTAAGATAGGCTAACACCAGCTACTGCTGTATAGGCTCAGATAGGCTAACACCAGCTACTGCTGTATAGGCTAACACAGCTGCTGTAGTGTAGGCTAAGATAGGGTAACGTGAGCTATTGCTGTATAGGGTAAGATAGGCTAACTCCAGCTACTGCTGTATAGGCTAAGATAGGCTAACTCCAGCTACTGCTGTATAGGCTAACACTACCTACTAGTGTGTAGGCTAAGATAGGCTAACGTGAGCTATTGCTGTATAGGCTAAGATAGACTAACACCAGCCACTGCTGTATAGGCTAACACCAGCTACTGCTGTATAGGCTAACACCAGCTACTGCTGTATAGGTTAACACCAGCTAGTGCTGTATAGGCTAAGATAGGCTAACACCAGCTACTGCTGTATAGGCTAAGATAGGCTAACACCAGCTACTGCTGTATAGGCTAACACCAGCTACTGCTGTATAGGCTAACACAGCTGCTGCTGTATAGGTTAACACCAGCTAGTGCTGTATAGGCTAAGATAGGCTAACACCAGCTACTGCTGTATAGGCTAAGATAGGCTAACACCAGCTACTGCTGTATAGGCTAAGATAGGCTAACACCAGCTAGTGCTGGATAGGCTAAGATAGGCTAACACCAGCTACTACTGTGTAGCCTAAGATAGGCTAACGTGAGCTATTGCTGTATAGGCTAAGATAGGCTAACACCAGCTACTGCTGAATAGGATAAGATAGGCTAACACCAGCCACTGCTGTATAGGCTAACACCGGCTACTGCTGTATAGGCTAAGATAGGCCAACATGACCTGCTGCTGTGTAGGCTAAGATAGGCTAACCGCAGCTACTGCTGTATAAGGCTAACACCAGCTACTGCTCTATAGGCTAACACCAGCTACTGCTGTATAGGCTAAGATAGGCTAACACCAGCTAGTGCTGTATAGGCTAACACCAGCTACTACTGTGTAGGCTAAGATAGGCTAACGTGAGCTATTGCTGTATAGGCTAAGATAGGCTAACACCAGCTACTGCTGAATAGGATAAGATAGGCTAACACCAGCTACTGCTGTATAGGCTGACACCGGCTACTGCTGTATAGGCTAAGATAGGCTAACACCAGCTAGTGCTGTATAGGCTAAGATAGGCTAACATGACCTGCTGCTGTGTAGGCTAAGATAGGCTAACCCCACCTACTGCTGTATAAGGCTAACACCAGCTACTGCTCAAGAGGCTAACACCAGCTACTGCTGTATAGGCTAAGATAGGCTAACACCAGCTACTGCTGTATAGGCTAAGATAGGCTAACACCAGCTAGTGCTGTATAGTCTAAGATAGGCTAACATGACCTGCTGCTGTGTAGGCTAAGATAGGCTAACCCCAGCTACTGCTGTATAAGGCTAACACCAGCTACTGCTCTATAGGCTAACACCAGCTACTGCTGTATAGGCTAAGATAGGCTAACACCAGCTACTGCTGTATAGGCTAACACAGCTGCTGTAGTGTAGGCTAAGATAGGGTAACGTGAGCTATTGCTGTATAGGCTATGATAGGCTAACACCAGCTACTGGGGTATAGGCTAAGATAGGCTAACTCCAGCTACTGCTGTATAGGCTAACACCAGCTACTGCTGTATAGGCTAACACCAGCTACTACTGTATAGGCTAAGATAGGCTAAGTCCAGCTACTGCTGTATAGGCTAAGATAGGCTAACTCCAGCTACTGCTGTATAGGCTAAGATAGGCTAACTCCAGCTACTGCTGTATAGGCTGAGATAGGCTAACTCCAGCTACTGCTGTATAGGCTAAGATAGGCTAACTCCAGCTACTGGGGTAACACAGCTACTGCTGTATAGGCTAAGATAGGCTAACACCAGCTACTGCTGTATAGGCTATGATAGGCTAACACCAGCTACTGCTGTATAGGCTAAGATAGGCTAACACAGCTACTGCTGTATATGCTAACACCAGCTACTGCCGTATAGGCTATGATAGGCTAACACAGCTACTGCTATATAGGCTAAGATAGGCTAACTCCAGCTACTGCTATATAGGCGAAGATAGGCTAACACCACCTACTGCTGTATAGGCTAAGATAGGCTAACACCAGCTAGTGCTGTATAGGCTAAGATAGGCTAACACCAGCTACTACTGTGTGGGCTAAGATAGGCTAACGTGAGCTATTGCTGTATAGGCTAAGATAGGCTAACACCAGCTACTGCTGTATAGGCTAACACCGGCTACTGCTGTATAGGCTAAGATAGGCTAACTCCAGCTAGTGCTGTATAGGCTAAGATAGGCTAACATGACCTGCTGCTGTGTAGGCTAAGATAGGCTAACCCCAGCTACTGCTGTATAAGGCTAACACCAGCTATTGCTCTATAGGCTAACACCAGCTACTGCTGTATAGGCTAAGATAGGCTAACACCAGCTACTGCTGTACAGGCTAAGACAGCTGCTGTAGGGTAGGCTAAGATAGGGTAACGTGAGCTATTGCTGTATAGGGTAAGGTAGGCTAACACCAGCTACTGCTGAATAGGCTAAGATAGGCTAACACCAGCCACTGCTGTATAGGCTAACACCAGCTACTACTGTGTAGGCTAAGATAGGCTAACGTGAGCTATTGCTGTATAGGCTAAGATAGGCTAACACCAGCTAGTGCTGTATAGGCTAAGATAGGCTAACATGACCTGCTGCTGTGTAGGCTAAGATAGGCTAACCCAAGCTACTGCTGTATAAGGCTAACACCAGCTACTGCTCAATAGGCTACCACCAGCTACTGCTCTATAGGCTAACACCAGCTACTGCTGTATAGGCTAAGATAGGCTAACACCAGCTACTGCTGTATAGGCTAACACAGCTGCTGTAGTTTAGGCTAAGATAGGGTAACGTGAGCTATTGCTGTATAGGGTAAGGTAGGCTAACACCAGCTGCTGCTGAATAGGCTATGATAGGCTAACACCAGCTACTGCTATAGGCTAACACAGCTACTGCTGTATAATCTATGATAGGCTAACACCAGCTACTGGGGTAACACAGCTACTGCTGTATAGGCTAAGATAGGCTAACACCAGCTACTGCTGTATAGGCTATGATAGGCTAACACCAGCTACTGCTGTATAGGCTAAGATAGGCTAACACAGCTACTGCTGTATATGCTAACACCAGCTACTGCCGTATAGGCTATGATAGGCTAACACAGCTACTGCCGTATAGGCTAAGATAGGCTAACTCCAGCTACTGCTGTATAGGCTAACACCAGCTACTGCTGTTTAGGCTAACACCAGCTACTACTGTATAGGCTAAGATAGGCTAAGTCCAGCTACTGCTGTATAGGCTAAGATAGGCTAACTCGAGCTACTGCTGTATAGGCTAAGATAGGCTAACTCCAGCTACTGCTGTATAGGCTGAGATAGGCTAACCTCAGCTACTGCTGTATAGGCTAAGATAGGCTAACTCCAGCTACTGCTGTATAGGCTAAGATAGGCTAACTCTAGCTACTGCTGTATAGGCTGAGATAGGCTAACTCCAGCTACTGCTGTATAGGCTAAGATAGGCTAACTCCAGCTACTGGGGTAACACAGCTACTGCTGTATAGGCTAAGATAGGCTAACACCAGCTACTGCTGTATAGGCTATGATAGGCTAACACCAGCTACTGCTGTATAGGCTAAGATAGGCTAACACAGCTACTGCTGTATATGCTAACACCAGCTACTGCCGTATAGGCTATGATAGGCTAACACAGCTACTGCTATATAGGCTAAGATAGGCTAACTCCAGCTACTGCTATATAGGCTAAGATAGGCTAACTCCAGCTACTGCTGTATAGGCTAACACCAGCTACTGCTGTATAGGCTAACACCAGCTACTGCTGTATAGGCTAACACCAGCTACTACTTTATAGGCTAAGATAGGCTAAGTCCAGCTACTGCTGTATAGGCTAAGATGGGCTAATTGCAGCTACTGCTGTATAGGCTAAGATAGGCTAACTCCAGCTACTGCTGTATAGGCTAAGATAGGCTAACACCAGCTGCTGCTGTAAAGGCTAAGATAGGCTAAGACCAGTTACTGCTGTATAGGCTAAGACAGGCTAACACGAGCTGTTCTTGTTTAGGGTAAGGTATGCTAGCATATGCTATTGCTGTATATTCTAAGATAGGCTAACACGACCTTCTGTTGTATAGGCTAAGATAGGCTAAGACCAGCTACTGCTGAATAGGCTAACACCAGCTACTGCTGAATAGGCTAACACCAGCTACTGCTGTATAGGCTAACACCAGCTAGTGCTGTATAGGCTAAGATAGACTAACGTGAGCTATTGCTGTATAGGCTAAGATAGGCTAACACCAGCTACTGCTGTATAGGCTAAGATAGGCTAACACCAGCTAGTGCTGTATAGGCTAAGATAGGCTAACACCAGCTACTACTGTGTAGGCTAAGATAGGCTAACGTGAGCTATTGCTGTATAGGCTAAGATAGGCTAACACCAGCTACTGCTGAATAGGATAAGATAGGCTAACACCAGCCACTGCTGTATAGGCTAACACCAGCTACTGCTGTATAGGCTAACACCGGCTACTACTGCTGTATAGGCTAAGATAGGCTAACACCAGCTAGTGCTGTATAGGCTAAGATAGGCTAACATGACCTGCTGCTGTGTAGGCTAAGATAGGCTAACCCCAGCTACTGCTGTATAAGGCTAACACCAGCTATTGCTCTATAGGCTAACACCAGCTACTGCTCTATAGGCTAACACCAGCTACTGCTGTATAGACTAAGACAGCTGCTGTAGTGTAGGCTAAGATAGGGTAACGTGAGCTATTGCTGTATAGGGTAAGGTAGGCTAACACCAGCTACTGCTGAATAGGCTAAGATAGGCTAACACCAGCCACTGCTGTATAGGCTAACATGAGCTGTTGTTGTGTAGGCGAAGATAGGGTTACGTGAGCTATTGCTGTATAGGCTAAGATAGGCTAACTCCAGCTACTGCAGTATAGGCTAAGATAGGCTAACACCAGCCACTGCTGTATAGGCTAACACCAGCTACTGCTGTGTAGGCTAACACCAGCTACCGCTGTGTAGGCTAACACCAGCTACTGCTGTGTAGGCTAACACCAGCTACTACTGTAAAGGCTAATACAGCTATTGCTGTATAGGCTAAGATAGGCTAACTCCAGCTACTGCAGTATAGGCTCTGATAGGCTAACATCAGCTACTGCTATAGGCTAACACAGGTACTGCTGTATAGGCTAAGATAGGCTAACATGACCTACCGCTGTATAGGTTAAGATAGGCTAACACCAGCTACTGCTGTATAGGCTAAGATAGGCTAACACCAGCCACTGCTGTATAGGCTAACACCAGCTACTGCTGTATAGGCTCAGATAGGCTAACACCAGCTACTGCTGTACAGGCTAACACCAAATAAAATACTGCTGTATAGGCTAACATCAGCTAGTGCTGTGTAGGCTAAGATAGGCTAACAGCAGCTACTGCTGTCTAGGCTATAATAGGCTAACACCAGCTACTGCTGTATAGCCTAAGATAGGCTAACATGAGCTATTGCTGTATAGGCTAAGATAGTTTGCACCAGCTACTGCTTTATAGGCTAAGATAGGCTAACACCAGCTACTGCTGTATAGTCTAAAATAGGTGAACACGAGCTGCTGTAGTGTAGTCTAAGATAGGTTAACGTGAGCTATTGCTGTATAGGCTAAGATAGGCTAACACCAGCTACTGCTGAATAGGTTAAGATAGGCTAAGATAGGCTAACACCAGCCACTGCTGTATAGGCTAAGACCAGCTTCTGCTGTACAGGCTAACACCAGATACTGCTGTATAGGCTAACATCAGCTACTGCTGTATAGGCTAAGATAGGCTAACACCAGCTACTGCTGTATAGGCTATGATAGGCTAACACCAGGTACTGCTGTATAGGCTAACGTGAGCTGCTGCTGTTGTATAGGCTAAGATAACCAGCTAGTCTAAAAATTGCACTGTGCCTTTATCTCAAGGTAATTGGCATAAAGTATGTATTATAACAAAGCTATATATTTAAAAAGTAAACACTATTCAAACCATCTATATGGAATGTGGAATCTAGAAAACATTTGACTGCAAAATTGTTGCAAATTATTTTGGAAGTTTAGTCATGTGCTTAACTTTAATCACAATTTCTAATTACACATTCATTAAAGCTTCTATTTTCACTGTATATTAAGACACTCTAAAACACGATTTATTATTAACAACCATTACAGCATACAAAATATATTCATACTTTTCTTCCGAAATGCAAATTTTGTGAAAAAATAATGGTAGTCTCCATTGCTCATATCTACCCCATTATGTGTAAGTACTTGGTTTAAATCTGTGTCTCAGGTTGGTTAAGCATATCCACGATTTATTATTAACAACCATTACAGCATACAAAATATATTCATACTTTTCTTCCGAAATGCAAATTTTGTGAAAAAATAATGGTAGTCTCCATTGCTCATATCTACCCCATTATGTGAAAGTACTTGGTTTAAATCTGTGTCTCAGGTTGGTTAAGCATATCCATAGATGTAGCTAAGCCTCAGTGTCCTGCCAGTTGTGGTGCGGACATTTCTGCCCTAGTCTCGTCTCTTACTTTTCCTAGGACACGCCTCACTTCTCTGTTATGAGGTGGAGCTACCCTCAGGGCCTCCTGCACATCCTGCAAAAAATACACCATTTGATACATTATGTCAACAACACTGCATTCTAAAGAACATTTGTGATTTTAAATTTTATAAGCATGCCAACTCAGTTTGAGAGGTAGTACTGGAACTTAAAAATTCAATGCCACAACTGGGATTTGAACCACAGACCTTCCGCTTACCGGGCGGCGGCTCTAACCACTGAGCTATTGTGACAAACTGCCAGAATGGCATTAAATTCTCAAACCAGTTCATATTTCTCATGGTAAACCACAAAGGCAGTCAAACAACAGAGACAAATTACCCCAATAGTGACTTTACTGCTGTAAGTACTGTATGTCCCAGGGTTAAATAACCTTCAAACGGTAATTATTTGTTTATGCCAACAAACTTACTGTTGGTGCTTTTAAACACACAAGCCGTGTGTGGGCAAAGTGTGAGAGGTAGAACTGGAACTTAAAAATTCAATGCCGCAAGTGGGATTTGAACCATAGAGCTATTGTGACAAAGTGCCAGAATGGCATTAAATTCTCTAACCACCAGGAGAAATACAAACTGGTTTGAGAGTTTAATGCCATTCTGGCACTTTGTCACAATAGCTCAATGGTTAGAGCAGCCGCCTGGTAAGCGGAAGGTCTGTGGTTCAAATACCAGTTGTGGCATTGAATTTTTAAGTTCCAGTTCTACCTCTCAAACTTTGCCTACACACGGCTTGTGTGTTTAAAAACATAAACAGTAAGTTTGTTGGCATAAATAAATAATGCTAACTCAGATGGTAACTGGTTTGAGAATTTAATGCCATTCTGGCAGTTTGTCACAATAGCTCAGTGGTAGAGCAGCCGCCCGTAAAGTTCCAGTTCTATCTTTCAAATGCTAACTCGGTTTTTCTGTGCTTTTACTTTCTCTACAACGTAACTTAACATGGTACATTACATCTGTAACTTTTGTCATGTCTATGGTGAAAATCTGCCACTTTGAATCTGTCCACAAAGCCCTACAAAGGCCTTTGTTCCTGAACATTTTACTGACAAACCATAGAAATTGGTAAGTATGATACTTCTAAATTAAACCAACTGCACAACAATATTGACTGATGTGCAATATGGACATGCACATAAATGGCTGAAGGTACAGTCAATAAAAAAGCATGATATCTGCAAATGAGCTTAGATAACTATACCTACAGCTACCAGATACACAGCAGGAAAATCCTTGCCTAAAAAGACCTAACCAGGCAGTTACTTCAACCAGGATTCATCTTATCAGATTTACAGTTGAAGTGCTTATAAAGTGCTTACCTTAAATCTACTTGCTTTAGCTCTTGCATAATATGCCTCAAATGACTGATTTAATCTTTAGCACCTGATTGGCTCACTCAATTGCTTCTTGGCATTCCTGAAAGGCAGGACAAAGTTGGAAATTAATTATACATCCATTAGTGCATTGACAAAACATATCTTAACACATAACACTCAAAATGGCATTTCACTACCCATTAGCATTTCATGTCATTCTGAAAACCCTCCATATAAAATATTTTTGATTTGAGACAGGAACTTCTATGTATATATATATATATATATATATATATATATATTTGTAATTTTAGAATCAGAATGTAAACATAAGACTCATAGGTATAAGTATAATTTTTGTATTATAAATTGTGTAAAGAAGTTGCCTCTTGAAAGTATGTTAACCTGAGCACATTTCTGAAGGCCAGAGGACAAACATCTTTTGTCGTCTCGTGCCAAGGGACGTTTTGCCTAAAGTCCAAGGACACAGCTGGGGAAAATACACCCCCCCCCCCCATAATGGGACTGGAGAGAAAGTGCGTGGGTGAGGGACATAAATTGGAAAAATTGAAGGGAACAGCTTTGTCAGTTGCGAGGTTGCTACCAGGGTGAACCTGTATCGCGAATATGTATAGTTTCGCGCCAAAAACGTGGATGTGTGAAAGGCGACAGTGATTAGCGTAAGGTGGAAGTAAATAGTGATATTAAAACTCGCTCAGGTCTGTACTTCGAGGCATTGATGTGATGGAGAATAAAATCAGAAAATGTCTGTGCTGTATTTGTCATCTAACCTCGCGCCTGAGAAATATCCTACTCATGCCTACCTAAATCCTGGTACCTAATCCCAAACAAAATCAACGTAGCGGCTTACAGCGCAGAGGCAGCTACTGCACTGGATGAGCTACCGAGTATTTCAGGTGACAGAAAAGAGACTGTCACAAAAGTGGCACCCAACGTACAACAAGTGACTTCCCAACGTTGTTACAAATGGCACCCAACGTATTTGTAACAATGTTGGGAAGCCACTTGTAACTGTGTATGTTGGGTGCCACTTTTGTGACAGTCTCTTTTCTGTCACATGAAATACTCTGTAGCTCATCCAGTGCAGTAGCTGCCTCTGCGCTGTAAGCTGCTACGTTGATTTTGTTTGGGATTAGGTACCGGGATTTAGGTAGGTATGAGTGGGATATTTCTCAGGCGCAAGGTTAGATGACAAATACAGTACAGACGTTTTCTGATTTTATTCTCCACTACATCAATGCCTCGAAGTACAGGCCTGAGCGAGTTTCTGGTATTGCGTTTTAATATCACTATTTACTTCTACCTTACGCTAATCACTGTCACCTTTCACACATCAACGTTTTTAGCGCGAAACTATACATATTCACGATACAGGTTCACCCTGGTAGCAACCTCGCAACGGACAAAACCGTTCCCTTCAATTTTTCCTATTTATGTCCCTCACCCACGCACTTTCTCTCTAGTCCCATTATGGGGGTGGGTGTATTTTTCCCAGATGTGTCCTTGGACTTTAGGCAAAACGTCCCTTGGCACGAGATGACAAAAGATGTTTGTCCTCTGGCCTTCAGAAATGTGCTCAGGTCAACATACTTTCAAGAGGCAACTTCTTTACACAATTTATAATACAAAAATTATACTTATAACTATGAGTCTTATGTTTACATTCTGATTCTAAAATTACAAATATATATACATAGAAGTTCCTGTCTCAGATTCTTAAAATGAACATCTAAAACACACAATGAGTGAGAGTGGGGTTTAAGGGCCCGTCAACAGCTAGGTCATTTGGGCCCTGGGACAAAATTTAAAATCTAAAAACACTCAAACTTTTCAGGCTAAAAGTACAACCCTAAAATGCCAACTAAAAAGCGCTAACAGCTGAAAACATCAGCCTACAAATTAGCACAATAAAATAAAACCCTGAAGAGCAACATACTAAAAAGAGGTAAAAGATGAAAGCTAAAAAACTAAAATACAAAATTGTTAGTATCCGAGTTAAAAACAGGGTTAAAACCTCAGAAAAGAATTAAGAATGTGTTACACTTGCGTAGCAAAACCAATCTGGGTAATGAACCGCAGGGTCTTGGCCACAGACACAAGGTTGTCACCCAAAATTGAGGTTACTGTAGATCCCAGACCAATTGACTGGCGCGCACGAGTGTGTCTTGGACAATCCAAGAGCACTGTGCGATGGTGAGGCGAAAATCGCATGTCGGACCGACAGGTGCCGGGTCACTACGCAGAAGATGGCCGTGAGTGGCTCGTGTGTCACCTATCCTCAGGCGGGTAAGAATAACTTCAGCCCGCCTGGAATCCCTGTAAGAGGTCAGCCAGTGTTGCATGCTGTCTTTAATTATCCACAGTTGTGTGCCAGTCAACGCTTCCCAAGACTGCTGCCAAACCGATAGAAGCTGGCGACGGAAGTACCGCTGAGCATCCTTATAAGGTATTGTGTCGGTAGAAGACTGCGGCAGACGGCATGCAGATTTAGCTGCCGCATCCGCAGCTTCATTACCTGGAATGCCTGTATGGCCTGGGATCTATGTAAACACTAACTGGTATCCGTGTGAGAGCAATTGAGATATGAGTGTTTGAATTTTAAAAACGAGTGTGGACGTGCCAAGGAACTGCTGCGGAGTCTCCACTGCAATCAGAGAGTCGGAGAATATTATAAAACCTGCAGGAACTAAGTTGGAAATAAAAATTAAGCAGTAAAATATAGCACGCAGCTCGGCAGTATAAACAGAACTGTAGTCCGGGAGGTGGTATTGATGTGTCTCACCGTCATAGACGAAACTACATCCAGTAGCACCACCCAACTGGGAACCATAGGTAAATACCGGAGTGTAAGTCCGGTAACACCCCAGTAGTTCGGTGAAAAGTTTACGAAACACCGACTGAGGGGTGGCCACCTTAGCACAGCCCGAAAGCGCAAGGTCAAACCGGGCTCGATGAAGTTGCCAAGGGGGAGAGCAGGAGAAGGAAAAACGCTCTACAGCAGGCATTCGGAGCTCATGAGTGGCGAGTAGTTTGCAAAATCGAATGCCGCTTGGACGGGATATAGTCATATTCCAAAGATAACAGCGGGTGAGTTCAGGGCGCAATACATATCTAAAGGAAGGGCCTAAAAGACACAATTTCCCTTAGAAAATAGTATGATAATACATTCTGTATTGCTAGAAAGTTGAGGCACCCAATAATGTAATTATTAGTTGAATTTAAAATTACTTAACTTGAACATTAAATATTGATCTGACACTCCATGTTTAAGTTCTATATTCTTCCCCACACAATATCTTTTTTGTATATATTTGTTACTTTCTCTACCACACACATAGAGGTAGAGAGGGTATTGTACTCCACCCTCAAGTTGCATAACAGCACTGTCATAGGGCACTAAGCCTTGCACATGTGAAAGAGGAGGAAGTTACCCAGCATTTGAGGGAAAACATAAAAAGCCCTAAGTCAGAATGGGCAGGAATCGAACACTGGATTAAATGTGACCCTTACATGTTACTGCAAGGCCATCTTGCTTGGCGAGCTGATAAGAGTTTGTATCATTCTGTGCAAGTTTGGAACTTTAATTAAAAAGGTGAGTTAATTAATAACACTGAACAACACTTACAACATAATACCAAACAAATATGCAATTAAGCCAAATAATCCAACCGTATCCAGAATCTATGGTTTACCCAAAATACACAAGCCAGACATCACCATGAGACCCATAATTAGCAGCATAGATTCACCAACTTACAAACTGGCAAAATGGCTATCTAATAAATTTAATTCACTTCCTAAATTTGAAAGTTTAAGCATAAGAAATAGTTATGAACTAATAGAACACATCAAAGACTTCAAATTGACAGAAGAGGACACCCTTGTCTCCTTTGACGTAAAGTCACTACTTCCCAGTATACCAATAGAAAAACTCCCATCACTGATCAAAAATTGGCTCAAATCACTTGGAATGTCATCATCAGAAATTGCAGAATACATAGAACTCACCAAATTATGCACAGAACAAAATTTCTTCCAGTTCTAAACCAAGTATTTCCGTCAAACTTCAGGTTTAGCAATGGGCAACCCTCTCTCACCATTCTTAGCAGATATTTACATGAGTTCATTGGAAAGAAGGATCACAAAAGGTTTCCCGTGGATGTTCAAACTCTGGCAGAGATATGTAGATGACATATTTGCAATAGTTCCAAAAACACACATCAGTGATGCATTAAAACTTCTGAACATGCAGGACAAAAGTATAAATTTCACAGTGGAAGTAGAAACAGATAATAAATTACCACTTTTAGATCTAAAATTAATCAGAAACAAGGATAGAATAAATTTCTGTATTCACAGAAAACCAATGGAGACAGACAACTACATAAAAGCTAATAGTTACAATCCAAGAAGCCACAAACAAGCAATTTTCAATAGTTTAACACATAAGATTGATGAACATCCCTCTTTCAGCAGAAGAATATAAAACAGAATATTACAAAATAATTGAAATAGCACAAAAAAAAAAACGGCTTCCCCAAAGAATTAGTAGATAAAAAGGTAAAACGAGCAGAAATGAAAACATTATTAAAAGAAACTACAACTCTCACAGCAGCAAAAACAAAAATTATATTCAAAAAATTCACATATCATCCATGGGCCTTTGATAAACTTAAAAAGGTGTTCAAGGAATACAGCATTGAGCTAGCAGCAGTAAACCATTACTTCATAAAAAACCTACTACTTTCAAACATCAAAGATGCTATTCGACCTAACAAAAAATCTGGCATATACCAAATTGAATGCAGTGATTGTAATGAAATATACATAGGAAAAACCAAAAGAAATTTAGAAATTAGATCCAAGGAACACGTTAGAAACATTAAGAGTAAACAATTAGAAAACTCAGCGGTTGCATTTCACTTTTGGACAAAAAATCATGACAAAGTTAGAACCGAAACTTCTCAAACACATAACCAGAAAACAAGAACTGTCCACATGGGAACAAATCTTTATTTTAAAAAATAGAAACCGAGTATTTAATTTCGACATTCCTCAGAGAGACATTTTCAGTAAGTTCATTGAACTGTCACCAGAAGAAACATCAGAAGCATCACCATCCGCACCATGAAACACCATGGAAACCCAGTTATTGTCCGGTCGATAATGGAGGAAAGTTGACCTTCGAAACGCGTCCCAGAAAAATATGTTGCAAGTGTTGTTCAGTGTTATTAATTAACTCACCTTTTAAATTAATTACAACAACACTGTTTTCAAACTTCTATGAAAGGAAGAAAGTTTGGAACAGTTTTCCAATACAGTAAAACTTTGCTTATACATTTTCCAGGAGACCAAGGAAACAAACGTGTGAAAAATGCATAAATGAAAGTAAACAAAAATTGGAAATTAAAGAAATTGAAACTATTAACAGTGAAGCAACAAGATTCTAAAGTAAGAACAAATTAGAAACTAAAAACTTCTCTTATCTTAGTAATGTTGCAAGTTTTTCATGCACATTGCTGACTAAAGTTTCGAGTTGACTCCAACTCATTCTCAAAGCTATACAATGAGAATGAGTTGGAGTCAACTCGAAACTTTAGTCAGCAATTTGAACAAAAAAATTGCAACATTACTAAGATAAGTGAAGTTTATAGTTTCTAATTTGTTCTTACTTTAGAAAAATTGGAAGATTTATTCAGCACACAGGTTATAGTTAAGAAGTGAACAAGAAGAAATAATAATAGGGTTATTTAACTACGAGGGTGGGTCAATAAGTAATGCCTCCTATTGGTTTTCTCTTTTAATTGCCAAGAAAATTGAATCCAATTTACATAGCTTGAAAACTACAACACTGACGATTAATTTGTCACTTTTCAATATAATCTCCGTCCTTTTCCACAGTTTTGGTCCACCTTTTAACTAGGGCATGTATTCCAGTGTGGTAAAACACAGGGTCTTGCTTCCTAAGCCATTGACACATGGACGTTTTCACAGCCTCCTCATCTTCAAAATGAATCCCAGGATGAGCTTCCTTTAGTAGCCCAAGCAGATGGAAGTCTGATGGTGCCAGGTCAAGGCTGTATGGTGGGTGAGGTAAGACTTGCCATCCCAATTTCTCAATTTCTGCAGTGGTGTAACGGTTGATGTGTGGTTTTGCATTGTCATGCAAAAGAACAACATTCGCCACAGTTTTTGTTGGGCGAACTCGGCAAAGACGTGCTTTCAGCTTTTTGAGAGTTCAATTCACCTGTTGTTATCCTGTAATGATATCATCGACTCGCTGAATGTCGCATGGAGTCACTGCAGTCACCGGCCTGCCGCTTCGCGTTTCATCTGCCAATGGTGTTTGTCCTTCAGCTTTGTTACACCGACGAACTCATCGTCTAACAGTGCTGACATCCACTGTTGCATCACCATACACATTTTTTAGCCTTTTGTGAATGTGAATTGGCGTTTCACCTTCCGCAGTAAAAAATTCAGTCACAGAACGCTGTCTAATACGAATGTCGATGTCAGCCATTTTGCAAGAGGATGGAGTGCTGCCACCTGTTGACTTAGGAAGTTACTACTGCAGGGGATTGGAAAAGAAGGTTTGAGGAATTGCGCCAAATTCAAACTTTTCACATAATTAACTTATTTAAGGAAAAAAAAATAATAGGAGGCATTACTTATTGACCCACCCTCGTATAATTGGCAATATGAAACAATACCAACACAAGAGAAATGCACCCAAATAAGAATAAATGTGTATGAAGGAAGTTGAGTTACTTTATGCAGTTGTTAATTATCTTGGCTTTCTTTTTGTAGGCCACGGCCATGGCCTGAACATATTTTTAATCCAGTACAATTCAGCCATTATTTCCTCAGAAACATTATGGTGCATCACAAAATCTTTAATACTTCATAAAACACTAACAGCATCATTAAAATCCATCTGTCCTGAATGCAGATCCACTTATTCGAAAACACCTAACACGCATGCTTTCTTCAGTTTTCACTGCCTTAGCTAAGATTGTATGTAAGGTAGACAGAGCAATCCCTAATTTCTTATCAATTTCTGTGTGTTCACTGTTGCCACTTTGCTTCGCTACATTAAAAATGCACAATTTTTCAGCAGTTGTAATGCACTTCTTTGTCCTTTCACCCACATTCACTAACAAAGTTAATCACAACTAAAGCACAGAGCACAAATAACTGAAGCAAGTATGGTTTGGTATTTCACAACCTTGTCGAAAATAGCTTCAAGGCTGCTCTCACTTCCACACTGAGGGATGTTTTCCAGTGAGAGTCAAAAAGTTTCGGCTTCGTATATTTCTTGAGATTTTAAACAATGAAACTGTCTAACGCATAAATGGTGCATTTTGCTCTCGGGGATGTAAGCTATGATCATACATGTATCAGTATAAAAATCATATAAACGAAATAGTTTGTCATATATTATAGGATTTTGCCAAGACTGCCAAAAAACAACAAAAAAAACACGTAAGTGTAGAAAAGGTATGTGTGAAACGTATAAAAGAAGTTTTACTGTATTTCCTAGCTTTGCAGTTACACTTAATATGATCATACACTGTCAATTTCCAGAATCATATACTCACATTCATTTTCCTCTTACATCGAGATTGATTCAGAAGAAAGTTGATACGTAGTTGCTCAAAGGTAGTTGCATGTTCACCCAGGTCTTCAGTACGGAATTTCTTAAGAGCGTATTGATAATGAGGGGCAGCCTCTTTCTTTAGAGCACATTGCCATCTTCAAGCAACTTGTTCAGCAGAATCAGCCTGAAAAACAAAATATAATAAAATTTAAATCCTAAACTATACAGAGACTGAGATAACAGTTAACTGTTTCGCGTATCTCAACCTTAGAAGACAGTACACGTTAAATGTGGTGCAATGTTGCAACGTGTACTATATGTATGCCCCCTTTCATATTCAAACCCCAAATCATGTAAGAACATGCAGACCCTCGATAAATATGGTAGAGTATCATCACTGTGTTGATACCGTGACAAAATTATGTTCCATGTGGGTGATATATTTCCAAACAGTAAAGAATGACTAATTTGCCGCACTCCGCTTCGCATTATTTCATCATATTGTGTTAAACTAGCACTTGTTTGGCTGTCCTGCCTTTTTTCCTTTCTTTTACGATGGCGTTCTTAGAGGTCGTTTCATTAGTTTCATATACACTATTGCTTCTGAATATACTCATAATTATTATTTATTTATGCCAACAAACTTACTGTTGGTATTTTTAAACACACAAGCCTGTGTGGTTCAAAGCCCAGTTGTGGCATTGAATTTTTAAGTTCCAGTTCTACCTCTCATACTCATTTGGCACTCCTTACTTTTTAATTTAACAATATCACTTCCTAGCTTCCCCCTCTATAACTACAAATGTTTATGGAAAATGATGTTGTTTTCTAGTGCCTTGCATCTGGCAATGAAGTCATTAGCATTATATGGAAAATGTTAAATAGCATAATGACACTTGACAGGTTCCACACAGTATAAACACACACACACTTCCTTAGGAACTGATAACTTTTACTGCTGCCTTCTGTGTCGCGCCTGACATCTTTTAGTTGAGTAGGTGAATACCTTTTGTTTGCCTTACACAATAAAAGCAAGAGGTTACAGCTTCTGTTTTATTTTAAAAACTGTCTCTAACCCTCCTCAACATTTCCTCTCACTTTGTCCCTGATGTAAACTCAATAATGAAACAGTTTTCTAGTACGTAACTTTTGCAGTGCATTGCTCTCCGACAATTATTAAATCTTCCCTTAAATAAATTTAACAAGGCAGTAATTCTTTCGGATTCTAAAGCTGCAATACAGGGAATATGTTCAAATACTACAAAGAAGTCAACAAAAATTAGAGAATGCTACAAAATGTTAACACAACTCCAAAAAATTAATAAGACTGTTCATCTCCAATGGATTCCAGCACACTGTGGAGTCATGGGGAACGAAGCTGCAGACTCACTTGCAAAGAAAGGCACAACAATAGAACAAAAGTCTAAATTTAATTTCTCATATTCCTCAATAAAATGCTTGATCATTAAAAAATTTTCTCATTCATACCTACAAGAAATAGAAACAAATGCCAAAGATAAAAAATGGATTACACTACTTTCCAACCCAGATATAGTCCCCCAGAGACCAAGGAAAACAGTGGTTGCAGCCTTCCGACTATTGACAAATCACGACTGCTTAGCAAGTCATCTCTACAGAATAGGTATCTCAGCCTCACCAATATGTGTCCAGTGTAACGATCCAGTAGAAATGAACGAAGACCACTTTAAGACCTGTGAAGCATTAAGATCAGAAGAAACTACAGTTCAAAAGTATTGGAAAGCACGAATGCTAATGGCTTCGTTGCCAGATGCAAGGCACTAGAAAACAACAACATATAACATTTTCCCAAAACATTTAATTTAAAAAATTGTAACTTAACTGAGTAAACATAGAGAATTCAAAGTAGGCACGTGGCGGCACCACAGTTTACTCTAGCTAAGAAAAAAATATGAACGTATGCAAGCATGATAAGTGTAGAAACAGCAAATATCGGACTTTTACTAAAAAATGTTTTCTGTAAAAATCTGGGTTTATAGAAATGTGTAATGACTCTACAAAGGACATAACCAGATAGAGAAAAAAAATTCTGTATAGAATAATGTGTTCAAACCTGAAAATATAAACCATGCTATTAGGAACCTGGGAACAGCACGAGGGTAGAAAAGGACGAAGCTATCAGCAACTTGTATGTGCTAGATAGAGACAGATATATCCCATTTAACTCCATACTGTCATCTAAGGGTGAGACAAGCTATAATACAATAATTTAATGTATGAAGATTGTACTGTAAGTTGTAACCCATTCAGATTTAAACAATATAAGAAAAACAATTGCAACAATGCAACATATAGACTTTATACCATATGTTACATTATTAAGACCACAGGCATTATTTCCAAATTAGTGGATATCAATGATTTGCTTCCACAGCATGCAATCATTGAATTTCTTGTTATAGAGGAAATGAAATTCACCCGACTTCAACGTATCTATGAAGATATCTACAGTGTTAGGAGACGGGCGAAACATTTCAAGGATGGGAACATCCGAGTATGGAAGATGACCTCATAGCAGTCACCTTGAAAACTGCCTTCATAGGACACAACAAGGAAAGAAGGTTTGTCACTGTGGATGAAATCACAGTAGCACATAGTGCAGCACAGGAAATGACTGAAACCTTAGGTTATTGAAAATTGTGTCCCTTGGCTCACATGTCAATTGATCCAAGACCACAAACTTCAGAGAAGAACCCAAAACCTTCTTCAGAGATTTCAAAATGGTGATTTTTGAAGAGTATTGTGATAGACGAAAGATGGTTCCATTTTCATTACAAGCCTGAAACAATGCGTGATAGTATGGATTGGCACAACTTGAATTTGCCATTGAGCAATCTGCTGTAAAGTTATGGGCAGTGTCTGTTAAGATGCAGAGAGTTGCATTTTGTTTGATTTTCTTGAACTTGCACAAACCATAAGTGCTGCCTCTTGAAGCTCCGTTGTGCATTGTGTGATAAACCCCCTGGAAAGATCATCCTGCAACAGGATAGTGCACATTCTCGCACTGCTCATGCCACTGCAGACAATATGCTCCTCCGACTACCATTTTTAGGTTGTTTAAAAACAGATGCGAGGCCATGGAGGATATTTGGAAAGCAGTGCATCAGTATGTTCAAGTAGTTGAAAGAGTTCTATTGTAAGGATATTTCCAGACTTACAGAACAAGTGGAGTACATGTGTGCAAAGAAATGCAGACTATGTTGAAAAGTGACAGAAAAGTCTGTAGATTAAGATGATGTTTCCAGTTTGTGTAAAAAATAATTAAGTTTTTTAAGAATGGTTGCTGACAACTTTCAGTATGACTCTTGTATAAGCAAGGTCATTTTTGGCAAACAAAAGTAAGGGAATGCTGAATTTCAACCAACTTCCTTAAAGTTTATCTCTGTAACACAGCACAGTGCTGGTAATGCTGTTAAAAGATCAAAACTGAATTTTTGAATGGAATGCAGTACTTTCTCTACTTGCTTGAAGTGTGTGGCAGAGAAAGTAAAAATGCCCAAATATTAAAAAACTTGAACCAATGACAATGCATATCTCAGAAACGGCTGATGCCACAAAAATGTTATTTGAAACAAATTGTGTAGATATCTGGAAAGCAAGAAAGAAGGCTGCAGTCAGTACAACCAGTGACAATGGTTGAACATGCAAGGTTGAAAACATAAGCAACTACTCCCTCATAAATTAAAGTGTGAGTCACATAGTGTGGGAAAACTGACTCCAGAAATATGTTGTTAGCTAATGCTGGATTTCTCACAATGAAGTTATTAATCCTCTTGCTCTCCAATATTTTTCACTGATGGATGGGGCACTAGAAGTGACTGGACATATTTGAAAGTGGTCTCGATCCATTTCCTCTTGCAGATCACATAGAGGACAGAGTGGTGAAGAATATATCCCAATTCTGTTTAAATGTTTTGCCAGACAATCATGTCCTGTAATCAACCTGAAGGTTGCAACTGCTGTTTTTCGAGGATACTCAGGAATCACTGTTTGAATGTTTGGTAGTTCCCATCTTTTATTTTTTGATTTTTCATAGTAATATTTTTCAATAATTTTTTTGAATTCAGAGTTGACTAATCTTTTAGCTGCATAAAATGGTAGATTAACTATAGATTTCTGCACATTGCTGGTACCCTTTTTTGCCAGAAAGTCAGCTTTCTCATTACCACTCAGTCCACAGTGAGCCGGTATCCATTGGAAGACTAGGTGTTTTTGAAGTGCTGTTAGATGGGTAAGGATTTTCCAACATTCTATAATTGTTTGGTTTTTTGGTGACAACTTGGAAGTAATTGCTATAATTGCTGCCCTGGAATCTGAGAGAATAACTGCTTATTGAAGATGTGAAATTCTGTACAAAAGATTTTGTAGAGCCATTCGAATTGCTTCAATTTCTCCATCAAAGTTTGTAGTTCCATAACTTCAAGATTTGTAATAGGAAAAGAGGTGACATGTGACTCCAGCACCTGCTCCATCTTGGTTTGATATTAATGATCCATCAGTATAAATATGGAGCCATTCGTGTTCTGGAAATCTAGTATGGATTGTCTCTAATGCCAATAATTTTAAAACATTAGTTGGAGTATCACTTTTCTTAACTTCTTCTGTCAGGTGTAAATAATGTGTGATGTCTAATGTTTGTGTCAGATTGACTTTAGATATGAAGTTTTCCTTTGAATTAGAAAGGTATACATTCTTCTTGATGTCTTGAATTTTGGAAAGAAAGCTCTCCTGAGTCTTTAGTGTATGTGTAAAATTTCTCTTGTGCCATGTATTGAATGGGAGTCTGATCAACTTTTCGTGTTGAATAAGAGCCGCTTTTTCTATTTCATATTCAATCAGACATTGGTTGGTTAGTATTTCCATAGCTGCTATTGGTGTGGTTTTGATAGCACCTGTAATTAATCTCAGACTTTGGTTTTGAAAGATTTGAATCTTTTTTGTGTTTGCTGTTACAAGAACTTTGCTGCAGTAAGTAAATAATGGCTTTATATATACATTGTATGTTGTGTTAAGAGTTGCTCTGGAACATCCCCACTTCATTCCTGTTAGACGCTTTAACAGTGAAAGGCACCTCTCTGCTTTTTGTATTACATTTTCTATTTGTTTGGTCCATGTAAGTTTAGTATCAAATGTAACTCCTAAATACTTTGCTACTCCAGAAATATAAAAGTATAATTTTGATGTCATATTACCAAATTTCTCTTAACATCAATAACTGAAACTAAAATATGTCAGGTGTTCTTGTTTATTATTCATATAACTTACATGATTTCTGGTTTGCCAGATGCCATTGCCCATGTGGCTGGACCAAGTTTTGCTCCTTTGCGTAAGAAAACGGTGGACAGCTTGTGTATTACGGCATCCAATAGCTCGGCCCAAAGGTCTCATGCCGTTGATGTCCACATGTTCTATCATTGCTCCCCTCTCCATTAGTAACTGCAACAGGATACAAATATTATAATCATTGTGTAAATGATTTGATTAAATATACAATAAAATATCACTTATCTGGACTAGCTGGGACCAAAGGCAATCCAGAAAATTGAGTGGATAAGTAAAACAAAATTCAAATCCTTAAATAAGCAGACTTGCCATTTATGGTGATAAAAAACTATGTGATGTAACAAAATTGTGTACAGTACATAGTATGTATTGTTTACAAGACATTAAAAATATAAAAATCTTAATCACATAATATTACATCATTTCTTAACAAAGAATTACACTGAATTACACGCCCAAACACATTGATAAGACACAAACAATACGGTTGAAACACACACAATAAACTTAATGACATGTCCTGTTTGAAAACAGTAGGAAAACAGGAGATTGTGGGAGGTGTAGCGATGGGTAGGGATCAAGGTCAATGCTTTCTTCTGGCACTATTTATAGCTGGTGAGACATACTGCATCATCACAGTGGGACACACTACTAAATCTTTGTAATGTAAGATTTGAAGCTTTCATGGCAAACATTATGGATCAAGGCTTCATGGGTGATCAGCCGTGTTAAGATTTAAAAAGGTTGAGCTTTCGGCCATTGTAGACTCTATGGCCATCTTCAGGATGAAAAAGTCTCCTCAGTTTTCCAAATATATATCCTATGGTTTGGAGGATGTGGGTTGTGTTGTCCTAGCCAATGAGCAGGTGGTGGTATGTGATTGGTCCTGCTGTCGTGAGGTATGCGTATCCTCGGCTGAAGTGTTTTCCCGCGGGTATGAACTTTGTCCAGGGTCGGCGGTTGGGATGTCTTCCCACAGGTACGCATTTTGTTCAGGGTCCATTGTGTTGTTGTTTCTGATGGCTGTTGTCCACGCAGAGCTTAGTTTGAGTCCACCATCTCTGTTGTAATTGTTGGGGTGTAATTTGATGTGGATGGCCTCCTTGATGAGCCTGTCCCAGTAATTTTCTGCGTGTTCTAGAACTTTCGTGTCTTTGAAGTTTATTTTATGGACCTGCTCTATGCAATGTTGGGCTATTGCTGATTTTTCCGGCTGGAGGAGTCTGATGTTCCCGTTGATGTTCTTTGCACCTTTCCTCTATCGTGCGTCCTGTTTGACCCACATACACCTTCCCACACTCGCAAGGAATCCTGTATATTCCTGGGACCTTAAGCCCGAGTGGTTCTTTCGTTGGTCTGAGCAATTGTTGGATCTTCTTGGGGGCTGTGAAGAAGGTTTTGATATTATGTCTCGCGAGTATACGGGAAACCTTGTTGGAGACAGAACCTTGAGGGCTATCCTTCCCTTGTGTGAGTTGTGGTGGGTTACTCGTGTTGCATTCTACTTTCCCACGGCCCTCCTTGATGTGCTGGTTACTATACCCATTCTTGCGTAAAGTATCCTGTAGGTATTGAAGTTCTAGGTATAAGTAGTCCTTGTCTGCAATGTCAAATGCTCAGTGAAATACAGTGGAGATGATTGTTTTGCTGATGGCTGGATGGTTTTTTTTTTTTTAGGGAACTTCGAGAATCTTAAAGTAAAAGAAGAGCCTGACTAGCTGTTTGGAACAGCGAGAAGAAGGGATCAGAGCCAGCTCCTCAAGACCCGACTTCGCCGTGCCGCGAGAGGCATCACTGGTCCCGGCCAGCACATACTCTATGCGTTTGCCGCTCCGGTTACAGCAAACCCCCAGCAGCCATCTCTCCTTCAAATACCCCTCCTAGACTTCCCACGCCCAAGTCCCAGACCACTGTCAATCCCAAAACCTCACCAGATCCAACTGCTCCATCCGGCGTTCCGCAGCTCGGCTCCCCATCCCGGCCCGCTCCCTCTCTTTCCACCCCTTCCCATCCCACCACCCAGCCTTGCCCCTCATCCCGCCTCGATCCCCAACCTTCCTTGGTTCCCTGCCCAGCCCCCAACCGGGCCCCTCAATCCGACCCGATCCTCAGCTCCTCCTTCCAACCTGTCCCAACCCCCCAACCTGGCCCTTCAACAGTACCTAACCCAACCAATGCAAGCAAACTACTCACTGACTTCACGAGACGGACTGGTATAAGAAACTTTGAGGTACGCTGGGCCTATCTGACCCATGACTACCAAGTAAGGACCAAAACCCAAGACAACTACCACCGGCTGTGTGATTACCTGCACCAGGCCAACGTTTTATTCCACGTTGTGGTGCCCAGGCAAAACCAGACCTGTAGAGCGGTTGTTCAGTGACTGACTGTGCAGCACGTAAATGAGTCAAATATCTATAAGAATTTACAGCTGTTAGACTAATCTCTATTTATTGATTTCCTTCTACATAGTAACATTGCCTTGGCAACCATCAGACAGGCTAGCCAACCTTTCGACTGCACAATTCAACTATCAGTCACTGAACATAGGCTAGCCAACCTTTCAACCGCACAATTCAACTATCAGTCACTGAACATACCGGCTGCCAAGAAATAAGTCTTATTTCTTCATAAACACAATTGAAAGAACAAAATACAATGATTATTTATTTATGCCAACAAACTTACTGTTGGTGTTTTTAAACACACCAGCCGTGTGTGGGCAATGTTTGAGAGGTAGAACTGGAACTTAAAAATTCAATGCCACAGCTGGGATTTGAACCACAGACCTTCTACTTACCAGGCGGCTGCTCTACCATTAAGCTACTGTGAAAACTGCCAGAATTGGTTTGAGAATTCAATGCCATTCTGGCAGTTTGTCACAGTAGCTCAATGGTAGAGCAGCCGACCAGTAAGCGGAAGGTCTGTGGTTCAAATCCCAGCTGTGGCATTGCATTTTTAAGTTCCAGTTCTACCTCTCAAAATACAATGAATTAATGATAAAACAATTATGTCAGTGCATGCATTAAATTATGTCTGTCTCTTGAGGAAGAGAACACAGTTTAACAATAGGTCTCTTAAATACCCCAGTTGCTGTGCGAATTGTTGCAACTCGCACTAACCCATCTGCTCCTGGATGCAGTCCCTCAACCACTGCCAGCTTCCAGCAGAATGGAGGAAGGTTGTCTTCTTTCACTATGACGACTGCACCCTGCTTGGCATTTGCATGTAGACTGTTCCACTTAGATCGCTGCTGAAGATGATGCAAATATTCATGTGACCATCTGGACCAGAATTCCTGAAGCTGTTGCTGTAATTTCTCCCACCTAGTTAGCAAGCTAAGTTTAGCACTACCGAGATCTGGCTGGGGTAAACTGGTTAAAGCTGTACCAATTAAGAAATGACCAGGAGTCAGAACTTTGAGATCATTAGGATCAGATGAGAGTGGAACTAAGGGTCTGGAATTCAGACAAGCTTCTATCTGACAGGTTAGGGTATGGAATTCTTCATAAGTAAGACATGATGCACCCATAACACGTCTAAGGTGTAAAAGATTTTACACCTGCTTCCCACAGGCCGCCAAAATATGGTGCCCTGGGTGGTATGAAGTGCCAAGTTATACCTTCATAATTTGCAAATCTCTGTATTTCTTCCTTAGTCTGCTGAGAGTTAAGGAGCTCTTGTAATTCCTTCAACTCCCTTCTTGCACCTTTAAAATTTGTGCCATTGTCACAAGAAATATTCTGGCATATGCCACGTTGAGATACAAATCTCTTCAATGCTGCAATAAATGCTTCTGTAGACAAGTTACTCACGACTTCTAAGTGCACTGCTCTGGTAGTAAAACAAACAAAGATACATAACACTTTACCTTTGTTGTTGTTCTGTGAGTGCTAGACTTTATGTAAAATGGCTCTGCATAATCAATGCCACAATTCAAGAATGGTTTAGCTGCTTCCACTCGTGCACGCGGTAGTTGTCCCATTAACTGTTTTGCTGTTTCTGCCTTTAGCTTATAACATATTATGCAATTATGAATCAAATGTCTGTGTTTCTGCCATTTAATATCCAATATCTTTCCCTAAGAGAAGCCAATAAAAGTTGACAACCTGCATGCAACAATCGTTTGTGTTCATGCTGTATAATCAGATTTGTTAAATGATGACGTGGCAGAATTAGAGGATGCTTTTGATTGTACGTTAGGTTCGAGTGTTCTAACCGTCCACCAACTCGAAGTAATCCTCTACTGTCGAGAAAAGGATTGAAAGATCTCAATTGACTGCTACTATTAACTGCCTGTTTTATTGTTAGTTGCTGCACTTGTATGCTAAATACTGATTGCTGTGCAATTTGAATGCATTTACTCAATGAATCTTGAATCTCTGTAAGTGTGAGAGATCCAGTTATTCTTTCTGCCTTTGGTTTAACACAATTCTTACAAAATCTATATACATATACTACAGTGTATTGCAATCTGGATAGGCTGGAGAATTGTGTGATTATTCCATCGTCACTAATAGTTGCAACATGACAAGTTGTTTTGAATCTTAACTCTTGAACATTTTCCTGCAAGTACCCAACCAAACTCTGTTTCTATTAAAACAGGATGAGTATTATCACGATGTAATTCACCTTGGCGCTGAATGTATGAACAGACTTCTACTCCCAACAAAATATCTATCTTTCCAGGCTCATGAAATTTAGGATCAGCAAATGAAATATTCCAAGGTAATTTCCAATTACTGCAGTCAATTTTCTCTGCAGGCAGATTTTATATCACCTTGGGTAAAATTAAGCAATCTACTGACATAACAAAGTCAGTTACAAATGATCCAATTTTGATACAAATTCCATGTTTGGTTTCTGAAACTATATTGCCAATTCCTTGAACATATTTAGGACCATGATGTCATCTAAGTCGTCCTCTGAGCGCAGGCCTCTGATATGAAACATGACTGAGAACCGGTATCTAGCAAAGCTCTACACGTCTGCCAAATACCCTTGTCTGTGGTTCAGATCCCGGTTGTGGCATTGAATTTTTAAGTTCCAGTTCTACCTCTCACCCTTGTCATTTTTAACCTTAATCAATGCTGTAGACAACAAAATGTGTTTACGAGGTTCAAATTTCAATGCACAGTAGCTATTTACATCATTATCTGTGTGCAAGGGATCATGACTTGAATAACCTTCATTATTGCTGGAACTGTATTGCTGTTTGGAAGCATCAAGATGTACTAAAGTGTGGTGCCTTTTACCACAGGTGCAACAATTTGATGATTTGCAATTTCTGACTATATGACCAAATCGTAAGCAGTTAAAACACAGGTTGGCATCCTTAACAAAAGCACTGCGTTCTAATACAGGAGCCTGAACAAATGCCTTACATTTTGATAAGGCATGTGAAGAATTACAATATGCACAGCTTAAGGCTGTAACAGCATAAGCCTTTTGAAAACTGGATTTGTGTTTGTGATTTACAACTTTCTGTGTGTTAACATTTGACATGCTTGAGCAAGTTGTATTCCATTTTGGATTGATTATTTCTAGTGATTTACATTTTCTTTCTAGAAATGTAATAAGATTCTTAAATGCAGGAAAGTTATTTGAATCTAATGTGTCTTCAAAGTCTTTCTTTATAGTTACATCCAACTTATCTAACACTAGTTGAGATACTATCAACTCTTCCAATGGAATTTCTATGTTTAACGTCTTAATTGCATTTAAATTACTCACGGTTTGATTTATTAAGGCCCTAAGTTCCTTTGCAGACGATTTGTAAGCAGCAAGTAAACTCAACAAACGTGCAAGATGAGCAGAAGCAATAGTCTTAAATTGTCATAACGATTGCTAATAGTTTCCAATGCAACCTTGAAATTACAACTTGTGACAGGAATATTAGCTATTAAATTATGTGCTTCTCCTGTTAGTGAAGAAAGAAGGTAGTGAAACCTCTTAATATCATCTAAGTTTTCATTATTAACAACTAGACTCTCAAAGGTATCAATAAAATGCTTAAAGTTGGTTATATCACCATTAAATGAAGGTATTTTAAGAGTTGGCAGTTTTATTGCTTTCATAGTGCTCCTTGTATGTGGCAAGGGAGGGCTAACAGAATTGTTGCCAACATTTCCATCTGAACTTTGAGCTAATAATTTAGCCATTGTTGCTTCTAGGCGAAAGTACAGTAATTCAAAACTTTCTCTGTCAGCAGAATGACTCTCGAGATCTTCAACAATTCTAATTGAGATTGTGCATCTTCAAATTTATCCCTAATTTTAGGCAGTTCCTTTACTCTTACCTCTATTGAATAAATAACTGAGCCAGCTTGAAATTCATTAACAAATTTAGCAAGGCGAGTAAGACTTGCTTTTGCCACGACTCGTTTTGTAATTAATTGCTTCTTATTTTGCTCTTCCATAATATTAGTTGCAAAGCAATAGAAAAGGATCCAGTTTGTACCACCGTGTTATAATAAAATATCGAGTGAGGGACAGCAATGAAAAGTGAGCAAAGGAATGGCATGTGACTAATTATAGAAGATATAAGGCAATGTGTCAATGTTACTAATATAGGAGGCCAGTCAAGGTAGGCTAATAGCTAACCTTCATAGAATCACTCTTTCCTGGTGCTGATGCTGCATTAGTAATTACTCCGGCCGCTTCGGTTTCCCTCTTGATGTCGGCATGAAGAAGATAAGATGGTTACCATTGTGTGCATTACAAGTACGTATCAATATTTCAGTTACTATACGGTTTGCTGGCAATCTATAGCAATATCCGGCCCGGAGGACCTAATGTTACCGTCTTGGCATAAAAATGGACTTTATCAAAATGTTTTATTTTCGCCAGCAAGAAACCAATTAGCACAGGTTGTATAATTTGATTTACTTTCACTAAATACACAACAGTTAAACAAGGCAATCAATCACTATCATAACAATACTAATGTAGCACGTAAATGAGTCAAAGATCTATAAGAATTTACAGCTGTTAGGCTAATCTCTATTTATTGATTTCCTTCTACATAGTAACATCGCCTTGGCAACCATCAGACAGGCTAGCCAACCTTTCGACCGCACAGTTCAACTATCAGTCACTGAACGTAGGCTAGCCAACCTTTCGACTGCACAATTCAACTATCAGTCACTGAACGTAGGCTAGCCAACCTTTCGGCCGCACAATTCAACTATCAGTCACTGAACATAGGCTAGCCAACCTTTCGACTACACAATTCAACTATCAGTCACTGAACATAGGCTAGCCAACCTTTCAACTGAACAATTCAACTATCAGTCACTGAACATAGGCTAGCCAACCTTTCAACCGAACAATTCAACTATCAGTCACTGAACATAGGCTAGCCAACCTTTCAACCGCACAATTCAACTATCAGTCACTGAACATAGGCTAGCCAACCTTTCAACCGCACAATTCAACTATCAGTCACTGAACATAGGCTAGCCAACCTTTCAACTGCACAATTCAACTATCAGTCACTGAACATGGGCTAGCCAACCTTTCAACCGCACAATTCAACTATCAGTCACTGAACATAGGCTAGCCAACCTTTCAACCGCACAATTCAACTATCAGTCACTGAACATAGGCTAGCCAACCTTTCAACCACACAATTCAACTATCAGTCACTGAACATAGGCTAGCCAACATTTCAACCGCACAATTCAACTATGAGTCACTGAACATAGGCTAGCCAACCTTTCAACCGCACAATTCAACTATCAGTCACTGAACATAGGCTAGCCAACCTTTCAACCGCACAATTCAACTATCAGTCACTGAACATAGGCTAACCAACCTTTCAACTGCACAATTCAACTATCAGTCACTGAACATAGGCTAGCCAACCTTTCAACCGCACAATTCAACTATCAGTCACTGAACATAGGCTAGCCAACCTTTCAACCACACAATTCAACTATCAGTCACTGAACATAGGCTAGCTAACCTTTCGACTGCACAATTCAACTATCAGTCACTGAACATAGGCTAGCCAACCTTTCGACTGCACAATTCAACTATAAGTCACTGAACAGCGGTTATTAAACACCTCTATATGAATGGCGCAGAGCCCGAGATAATGGAGGAACTGGTGGGCTCCAACATCTCGGTGGTGAAGGTGGCGCAACTGCGCCGCTTCAACAAGGAAAGGACCCCTTTGCCCCACTACCTTGTGGAGCTGACATCCCCTGACGATCTGGCTAGACTGTCCCATAAAATGACCATCCTGTACTTCAGGGTTTCGATTGAGGATTACTGTCCTCCCCACTTCCACAAGCAGTGCGGCAGGTGCCATCGACTGGGCCATTTGGCACCCAATTGCAGGGCTGAAGCGGCCTGTTCGAGGTGTGCGGGGAGGCATGAATTGTAATCATGTAACGTCCTGCTGGAGCGGCGTAAGTGTTTACTCTATGGCTCGCAGGGGGATGGGGCACACCAGGTGTACCTGCGACACTTGACTGCGCTACGGACAAATAAACCTGGGAGTGCAGGCACAGACACAGGCCCAAACTAATGGGAGGAAGCTGGGGGCACTCCCACAGGAACCAGTGTGCCTCCTCCCAAGATGGTGGCAAAAGCTCCCAGCAGGTCGAACCGTGTCGCCGTCAGGCAAGCCCCCAAACCAACTAGACAGGCCCAGGTCCACTCCCATGACAGTCAATACCCCACGCGTTTCTACATTAATAACTCTGAGTGGTTCCACAATATAGATATGCTACATGGCCCTGGACAGACTTCAACTTAAGCCTGACGAGACTATGGACACGCTCCAGGTCTACTATAACTTTTTCCAACTTCTTGACGTGACACACAATGGACGTTAATCCCACGACTAACTTAATGACCTGGAACACACATGGACTAAAACAGCGAAAACATGAACTTCTTGACTTTCTAGACAAACACGACATACCAATAGTCCTTCTCACAAAAACTCACCTAAGCCCTCGTGATAGACTTAAGTTACCAGGATATTATCTGTATTTTTATTTATTTAAATCAAATTAATACATATTTGAATATGACAGACATCCAGCCCAGGCTCTTAGCCTGTCATATCCACCCAACAAAATTTCTTATCATACATTTTGTTTCTCTATTGCTATTTAACACTTTATAACTAACACAAAATGTTTAATTCTGTTCTCTTTGTACAGACCAATTCCATTTTTTCTTAACTCTACTTAAAAATTTACCCAAGTTCCTGACCTCCTTTCTAAAAATCCTCTTAAATGCTGTTACCCTATCTCCCTTCTCCCTTTTCTGCCCCAGAAATTCTTTCCTCAATATGTCCGTTCCTTGGCACTCAAAGACTATGTGCTCCAGGTCTTCCTTTCCCCCGCAAATAGGACACAGACTCTGAGGGATACCCTTTCTTGGTCCTCTCAACCTACAAACACCAGTTCTTACCCATGCTATTGCCTCCCTTTGTTCTTTGTTTACCTTATCAACATATGTTTCCCTTTCCCATGTTTCCTTCATTGATTTGTAATCTACCAGGGACTTTTTTTCCCATTATATCACCAAACAGTTTTTTTTGGACTTCTATGTCTTCAAACCTCTTTCTTATTATTTTCCAAAATTTGTTGATTACTCTCCCCTCTCCTCCAGTAGTCCCCCATCCCATTTACTTCTAAGTTCTTTCGAATACTACTTGTCCATCCAGATTCCTTAAGACTCTTTTCTTGGTATTCTACACACTGCCTTAAGTTATTTTTATCCAAATTCAAAATTCTGTGCCAATATTTCAGAGCTCTCTCTATAATCATGCCCTTTCTCGACACCCTTCCCATCTCCATCTGCGTTACCTCTCTTGCCACCGCACTTGGAAGACCCAACACTTCCCTGCAAAACATCCTATGAACTGTATCTATGGTTTCCTTCCCCTCATTCAATCCCCATGTTTCTATACCATAGAGCATTTTTGATTCCACTACCATATTATAATTTTTTTCTAACCATTTGACCCCAATATTCGGCACTCTGTACTTACAACTTCTTATTGCTGACATAGCTCCTTTCCCCTTTGTCAGAGCTAATTTCTTTTGTTCCCCCCCCCCTCCACTCCCATCTAATTTTTCTCCTAAATAGATATAGTCTCGTACTACTTTATACTCCTTATTCCCCTTTTTCCACTTTTCATGTTTTGCTCCCTTCTTAAATACCATTACTTGTGTTTTCTCCTGATTAACAGTTAGGCTCCATTCATTGCAGTATTTATCTACCTCCTGCAACGCTTGCTTCAGACCATTTACTGTAATTGATCCTACTACCAGATCATCACTGGGCGAATAGTAGCCCAGGGATCATGGTATTATTTATTGCAGGCATAGAACTATTGTTCTTGCTTATCCCCAGCAGGATATCATCGATAAATAAATTAAATAGTATAGGACTCAATTTACACCCTTGCCTTAGTCCTTTCCTTTGTGCTATTTCCTGAGAGACTATTCCTTCCCCCAGCCTCACAGGTGTTATCTTTGTACAGTGCCATCAAGGTCTTTACCATCTGTTGACTCAATCCTTTGCATTGCAATTTGTACCATAGTAATTTTAGATCCACCTTATACGCTTTCTCTAAATCTATAAAGGCCATGTATAGTTTACCTCTTTTTTCTTTAAGGTATTTATTCACTAGCGTTTTTATTACAAAGATATTATCCACAGCTCTCCTCCCATATCTGAAACCCATTTGAAATTCCGACAAGATATTGTTTTCTTCTACCCACTTCTGTATTCTGTTTGCCAAAATTCCAGTAAAGATTTTTCCTACATTAGACAGCAGTGCAATCCCACAATAACTATTTGGTTTGGATGTACTACCTCTCCCTTTATAGATTGGGTGTATAATTGCCTTTCTCCAATTCGCTGGAACATATCTGTTTTCTTTTATTGAATTAAACAGCCCTGTTAATTTCTTGACTCTCTCTGTCATTGCACCATTCTTTAAGGAACTCTGTGGGGATCCCATCTAGGCCAGTAGCTTTATTTCTTTTCATTGTTCTAACTTGTCTCATTACTTCCTCATCCCTAATTGGACTGTCTAGAATTTCCACATGTTTATTGTTGACCTCAAGGTCTACCGTCATTCTATTTCCCCCATACACCCCATAAAGGGTTCTAAAATACACTATCCACTTCTGGGTCAATATTCGGCTGGTCTACATATTTGCTATATGATGATTTTAAGGCCTTCCATACCTTAGTAACACTCCCCTCCCCTAACACCCTGATTAAATTACTCTCCTTTTTTCCCCTCCATCTTAATTTCTTTTGTTGTATGGTCTGAATGTAAAATGTCCTACCCTGTAGGTATTCCTCCTTCGCTTCGACATTTCTTTCATAACTGTTTCACTAACTTTTTTGTTACTTCATATTCCTCATCAAACCAGTCCTTCCCCTTTTTCAATATTTTCTTTCTCGCTCTCATTCTCCTTCCTGCCACTTGTAAAACACCATTGAAAATATTTACCGCTTTCTCAATTTCATTTACCTCTGACATATAACCAATTATAACCAGCTGGCATATTTCCCCATATCGCGAATCCAAAACTTGTTTAAAATCCCTACCGTAAACATCATTCCACTTAAATCTCACATATTGTGTACAATTCTTTTTCCTGTCTCCCAGGTTCTGTTTTGTCTGCTCTGTTTGTACTATGATATCTACTATCAGTGGGAAATGACCACTGTTGGAGCTTAAGTTAACAACTTTAAAGCTTCCAAGAACACATTCCAAATTGATTGGCCATAAAATATAATCAATTACACTTTGTCCATTCTTGTTTATAAAAGTAAATTCCCCATTAATATCCTCACCGTATTTCCCATTTAAGATACTCAACGAATTATTTTCACAGAATTCAATAAACTTGTCACTAGCACTGTCTGTGACTTTCTCCCCACTTCTCGTTTGCTCATTATTTCATCACTTAGCCAATAACTTTTTATTTCCACATCTTTTTCTCCTAATCTAATATTAAAAGTCCCCCATTAATATGATCTCTGAATCTATGTACTTCTCCCATAACTTTTCACACTCTTCCTCCAGTTGATTAAATAGGCTAGGATTGTGGAACTGTGAGGATACAGGTGGGTATTAAACTATTCCCAAACAAATTATACAATCATCTAAATATTTTTCTTCAAATATTATCCAACAGGTGCTTGGATGTCTGGACCACTTTTCTTTTATCCCTTTACTTAGAGTTTCCCTTATCAAACACCCTATACCACCAGACATTCTCCCTTTGACTGCTGTCTTTTGTCCCTTTATACCCATTCTTTCACCGCAAGGTCCTCTTCCTTTAGCCATGTCTCAACCACTCCTAAATAATCTAACTTGCTCAGTAGGTAATTTAGATTTCCCATGTATATTTTACTTTTCAGCCCCTCGCACTTCCAGAATCCCAGCCTTCTGCTACTACCCATTTCCTACTGTGAACCTGCTCTAAACCTGAATTTATCAAAAACATCCCTCCTCCTAAGCCGTTTTGTTTTTATCTACCACGAGAATACTTCCATGTTCCGATGACACCACACTATCAGATGTTTCCTCTCCCTCCCTGCTTTGCAACCACCCCTTCTCCGCTAGTCTGTGGGACTCTTCTAACTCCGCCTTCCTCGGTGACATCTTTCTTCCATCTGTTCTTGCATCATCACTCATTGTGTCTGCCACCGACCCTGTTGGCACTACTCCTTCCCTACCGGCACATGATTCTCTAGGTAACGTCACTCCAGCCTGACGTCGAAGCTTGGTTCCACTCAACTTCGTGTCTCATGTCGCGTGTATCACCTCCAGTAACCCTTGGTTGAATTTTCTGCCTATGCTGCAAAGTTATTTCCTTTCTCGTCGGCTCCCTTCTCCATATATCCATTTTCCCTTCAACAGTTACATTTGTTCCTTCAATCCAAAGTTGTAAATTTCTGATATAAGCTTGTTTTCTGTCTGCTCTCGCTTCCATCATTTTTTTATATTAAATTTCTCCTTATTTCCCTTTGAGCTGGTGTCAAATCCTTGTTAATATAGATGTCGGAGCCTTTCAGCATCTTCGCTTTCCCCAAAATCTCATAGATTAGCTGTGATGTTGCGAAGTTTGCCACCATCGGTCTTTTTCCGATATTCCTTCCTACTCGGTATGCATCCACTATCTCCCACCCTTTCATCTCCATTCCCAGGTTTCGGATAAGAACTTGTTTAACCTCTTCTGCTGGCCAAACTCCTTTCCTCTCTTGTATCTCTATGAAGATCAAATTAAACTTCTGCCTCCTCTCGTCCAATCATCCCATTTCAAATTTGACTGCTTTCACCTCTCTTCTTATTCCTTGGATTTCTTCTCTCACGTCCTCTTTTATTTCCCTGGCCACCTTGTTTAAGCTATTGCTTATCCGTTGCTCCATTCCGTCCATTGCTCCTATTTTTCCATTGAGCTTTTCCAACAATGCCTGGATGTCGTCCAGTCCCGGGTTCAATTCCACTTCTCCTATCATCAAAAGTACCATAATGACACTCACTGCTAGTGTATAGCATATCTCCATACCACCTCCAGGGCTCCTTTTTTTGAATTTCGTCTGCCTATAGAGTACAATCCTTGCCCTATACATTGTCAGATCCACAGCCGTCATTCCTGGTAATCGTTTTGAAACCGAAAATCACATTTCTAATAGCAATGTATGGAAGCTCGTTCACTTAAAACTTGTGAGGTCACTGTTGACAGCACTTAACACTTTATTATGAAGAGCCATACAAAACAAAAGGAGTGGAAAGTTGAGCAAAACAGTTTTTCTGTTCCACGATAACTCTCGCCCACACACTGCTGATGAAACTCAAGCCCTGTTTGAGCAGTTTCTATGGGATGTTTGCGGTGATCCACCTTATTCACCTGACCTTGCACCGAGTGGTTACCATCTTTTTCCAGAGCTGCAACTCTGGGGAAAGCACTTCGTAAATAACGAGGAACTTTGGGGTTTCCAATGTTACAAACTAAATCCATCATTCCCAGTCAGCACAGGTCCCATTACTCCAGTTATCCACCAAAGAGGAAGGCTGTCTTCCTTGAGTACCAATGCAACGCACGTAAGATTTGGATATTCAGCAGGCCATTTGGCGAGTTGTGCAGATGACAAAGATAGTCAGATGACCATCTTTTCCAAACCTGTTGGCAGCAACACTGCAGAAGTTGCCATCTGGATAGTGTTGATGCTGGTGCTTACGAAAGCACCACCGAATGCAGTTTTTCAGTTCTGCATGCACCAATAGATGGCTGAGAGTTGTGGCTGTGCTGTCCCTTCGAGGTGAAGATGGTTATTCCGTATTCATGGCATAACCATCTTTCACAAGAATATATACCTAATATGCCCGCCAATTTCAGAACAAATGGACTGCACAGACGGAACTCAGTCAAGAAAGGCATATATTGGCTAATGACATCTTTGTCAGATCACCTGTACTTATGTAATAGTCCATTTATGTGCAATACAAGAATACATCACAGCGTGTCTGGCTCCAACAGCCTGCCATGTCACAAGTTTTCAATACGACACACCATGACAGGAATCACAGGCAGGAGTCATTATCTTTATAGAAACGACAGAGATAGGCGTGGCGGCGGCACAGCCATAGCTGTCCACAGAGACACTGCCCATCATCAAGTACCAGTTCCACCCCTCCACAGACTTGAGGCAACAGCAATAGCTACCAGTTAACAACAACCACATAATCATCGTCTCAGCATACAACCCACCAGGCGATATAGTCACAGCAGACATTGACTCGCTCTTGCAGTTAAACCCAAGTGTTATAATAGCAGGCGACTTCAATGCCAAACACCCACTATGGAATTCATCCAACATGAACGCGGCAGGCCAAACCCATTACGTCATGAAAACAGATCTGATTACATGATACACGCACCCACAGAACCGATGTACGTCCCATTTCAGGCAAACCAAACGCCTGATATTCTAGACATAGTACTAGAAAGGCAAGCCAGCGCCCACGTCTCACTCAAAGTTTATAACGAGCTATTGTCAGACCATCTACCGGTCCTTAGAGGTTTGAAGACATAGAAATCCAAAAACTGTTTGGTGGTATAATGTAAAAAAGGTCCCTGGTAGATTACAATCAATGAAGAAAACATGGGAAAGATAAACATATGTTGATAAGGTAAACAAAGAACAAAGGGAGGCAATTGCATGGCTAAGAACTGGTGTTTGGAGGTTGAGAGGACTAAGAAAGGGTAGGGGAGAGTGGGCAAATTCTGCGCACCTAAGGTCGAGCAGCCAAACTGACTAACAGAAATGTTATTAAGTTCCAGACTTTGTTTCACCTGTAACTTCATTAAATAAGCTCTCGAAATAGTGCAATTCCAAAGGCATCTTACACTTTTGAAAGGGCGTTAGGTATTGAAAACTGAAAGTATACAATGCACAGAATTAACCTACCTGGATGGGTAATTGTGCGTGCCGTATATGCTTGAAATGAACTTGAATATATGTGTCATAATTATCTTTAATGATAAACTAAATGCTACAGAATATTATATCAATTCTTAACTCCTATTACAGACTCAAATCAACTGTCCAGATGTTTCACTTAAACTGCTTTTTAGTTTGTTTTTGTTTTCTGAGGCAGAGATCACAGAAGTTATCTTCTGCTGAATCCCATGCACTACATTCTTCGCGGACCACATGCCATAATCTACACATCTGTACCACATCTCATTATCACGTCCAAACTCATCACACGTCATAGTTTAGGTATTGGAGCGACATCATCATTTTCATCATCACCATCACCACACAGTTGTTTTTCACTGAATTCATCGGCATCAGATTCGCTATCTGAGAAATCCAACTGTCGTTTACAGGACAGCAGCTGCTGGAATATTATGTCGATAATCTTCTTTCTGAGTCTCCTCAACTACTTCAACTTGCAGATCCAAATTGTCAGAGGAAGGATAGAAGTTCGTTTCTGGTGCTACTAGTATTTAAATACACGAGGGACAATTCTGCACGCTGCGCAAATTTGCCTGCCATAATAAGTGCAGAATTACCCGACACAGCATACATTCTTCCATCTAGCGTGGATACTTCAAAACATGCTTATTTCAAGCAGTTTTGTAGACATATCAAGCATAAACAATTCTAACTTAATAGTAATAGATAGATGAGAACAATTACACCATACCCATGCCATGCCTAACTTGCTTTTTAATGCAAATCTGTAACAAGAAATATATGGCCGAAGTGTTGCAGCTCACTGACTGCAGACGAATAGCTGTAATGGTGTCTTCCTCAACACACTAGTTAGTGAAACTGTTGGGCAGATGGCGACACCGGACAGAACTAGGAATTCAGACCAGGGCCAGAGAAACATAGCAGCGCAGAATTACCCTCCTGTGCAGAATTCGCCCACCTTCCCCTATCCCTAAGAGTCTTGAGTCCTATTTGCGGGGGAAACGAAGACCTGGAGTACATAGTCTTTGAGTGCCAAGGAACGGACGTATGGAGGAAAGAATTTCTGGGGCAGAAAAGGGAGATAGGGTAACAGCATTTAAGAGGATGTTTAGAAAGGAGGTCAGGAACTTAGGTCAATTTTTAAGTAGAGTTAAGAAAAAATGGAATTGGTCTGTACAAAGAGAACAGAATTAAAAATTTTGTGTTAGTTATAAAGTGTTAAATAGCAATAGAGAAGCAAACTGTATGATAAGAAATTTTGTTGGGTGAATATGACAGGCTAAGAGCCTGGGCTGAATGTCATATTCAAATATGTATTAATTTGATTTAAATAAATGTAAATGTAAATATAAAACTTGAAGGCCCTCTCTAGAGTGTGCCAACCAGACCGAGGTGAAATTATAACAAAGCCAACTAAGACACCTTTACAGAAACCATAGACGCCCAAATGTCGGACATTACAATTGACTCAATTGAGGACATAGATGCTGCTACCGAAAAGGTGGAAAAAGCAATATAGTATGCCACAATGGTGGCAGTTCCACTACAGTGGCAAAAGAAAACAAGCGCAGGCCTGCCAATAGACATACAACGTCTTACCAAACAAAGAAATAGAACCAGGTGACAATGGCAGCAACACCAACATCCGACACTACAGAATCAACTCAAAACTCTGAACCAACAACTTCGTGAGCGAACATCCACTGTTATATCCAACCAGTGGCACAACACGTTGCAGTCACTAAACCCAGGCACCAACACAGTGTGGAAAATAGCCAAATGTCTCACCCGGGATAAGATCTCTATCCCCCCTCTTCACGTGGGTTAACATATTGCTATGTATACTGCTCTATACGCATTCAGTTTTTATAATCTTAAATATTATCATCATCATCAGGTAACTGGTAGCCAGCTACTTCATTTATTGGTGCTAAGTTAATCTTATATATACTATCTGTACTCTGCCACGCTTTGCTGTGGCACATTATGGTTGCATGGATGAGCATACATTTCAAAAAGTATGGTCCTCCAGACATTCTGGGGGTTGTGAGAGAGCGATGTGACCGCCAAAACATAAAAATATGGTGCTCTCTAAAAAACGGTTGCTATTACTGCTATTGCTCTCTTCAATATCATTGTGAAAAATATTGGAGAGCAAGAGGATTAATGACTTCATTGTCAGAAATCCAGCATTAGCTAACAACAACATATTGCTACCACGGATGAACATAAAGCAGAAGCTCTAGAAAATATGCTTAAACCCAACATAACGCCATCATGGCCAGTATTTGTAAACGAAACTGAGACCATAGTTCAAAACATACATGAAAGGGAAATGCACGACAGAATCAGAAAAACAATGCCTGCGAAATCAAATGGATCATCAGACATCTACCGAAAAGAAAAACACCAGGGCCAGACAAAATCCCGAACATTGTGCTGCAATACTTACCGGCCAGTGCACTAGAAATTCTAACGAAACTATTCAACCTCTGCCTTTTGCACGGCTGCTTCCCAAATAGGTGGAAAACAGCAAATGTGCTACACTTCCCGAAGAAAGGCAAAAATAACACGGACCCACAAAACTACAGGCCTATTAGCCTGCTTAACACAATGAGCAAACTTCTTGAAAAAGTAATACTAAAGCGCGTTAATGCATTTATTATAAAACATGACAGTTTAATTGCCGAACAGTTTGGCTTTCGGGCCAACCATTCAACCACACTGCAACTCCTGCGTGCCACCGACTACATTATGAAAGGTTTCAATTTCAAGAAGTCAATGGAAGCCGTTCTACTGGACATACAACGAGCTTTCGATTGCGTGTGGCATGCAGGATTGTTACGAAAAATGATAAACACTAAATTCACCGGACACAATGATAAAGCTAACAGCGAACTATTTGCGTGAGCGGTCTTTCTCCTCGCTAACGAATGATGCAAAGTCCACACCCCACCCGATACTGGTGGGTGTCTCTCAGGGTAGTATACTCGAGCCGCTTTTATTTAATATCTATATAAATGACATACCGAAAAGCGCATAATGACTCAATCCGGTAAACTACATTTGTATGCAGAAACCTCCTGACATCACTGGACCACTGGAACCCTGGCTTGCCCAATGGCGAATAAAAGTCAATGCCGCTAAGAGTAAAGCCATATCTTCACAAAACGCAAAAAACACTACCACCCGAGGCATGGACTGCAACCACTAAAACTTTTCAACAATGACATCACCTGGACTAATAAAGTAACGTACTTAGGTCTAGTGATGGATCCGAGTCTTACCTGGCACTCTCAGATAGAGGAAGTATGCAGAAAAGCCTATGCTCAATTGAGCAAGCTATATCCATTAATCAACTACAGTAACACACTACAGCTCAACATGGGCCTAACTCTTTATAAAACTCTTATACGGCCCATACTGATGTGCACAGCGCCGGTCTGGGGCTATGCAGCAAAATCGCATATTAAAAGAATACAACAACTACAAAATAAGATACTACGTATAATAGCCAAAGTCCCATACTTAGCACCACCCAAACAACTGCACCAAGACTTACACATGCCTATGATAGAACAATTTATTAAGAAACTAGCTTTCGATTTATACAATAAAATCCCATCACTACACTTATCACTGCACTTGGACAATACGAAACGACCATTGACAAACACAAGAGACCACTATCCCTATTTGACAGAAATTTGACCGATCCGGACATAGACGACGCCATAAACCATTACCTTGACAACCTCATACAGTAACCTAATCCACTGCCTTTGCTTCTAAGTTACAGACATCCCACGTGATGTCCATCTCATACACTGCCCTACAAGACCTTGCGCTAGTTAGCCAAGGCAGACCCAGGGGAGAGGGCCCCCTCGGAAGTACCATTGGCTCGCACCTGCACTTCAGGCAGACTGCCCACCAAATATGCACTCCAGACGACACCCGGATTTGAAAGGCAACGGTAAAACACAGACACGGCTCCTACCGAGGATGGCAAGCACTGACACGGCTCCCACTGTGGATACCAAGAACAGACGTACCTCCCACTAGGGACACCTAACATAGAATAAGTAAAACTACCATAAATCTGTTTCTCACTGTCACTTCCAACTCCCCAAGCTCTAGCCAGGACTTGATCATGACTGCAGCCTGGGACTTCATCGTTGATGCACTCGCATGCACTGCATGAAAATGTACGCTACTGACCAGGGTGCAAATGCAGGACCCGACTATCACACGCACAATCATTCATTAAATTCTCCCCTGCAAGACAGGGCATGTCTTCTGTTACTGCCCCTGGCAGGCAGCTCCCATCTATCACCACTGAATGCGCAGGAGCCTTGATGCGGCTCTGCAAAGAAATGTCTTCTGGTGGGTTTTTTTAGTGAGTAGGCTGCCCGGGTTCAAAGATAGGGTACGAGTCTTACACTTGCATGCGGTCACAGTGTAAGTAGCCTTTTTGCACCAAAAAAAAAAAAATAAATAAAAAAATAAAAATCTGATGGCTGTTGTCCACGCAGAGCTTAGTTTGAGTCCGCTATCTCTATTGTAATTGTTGGGGTGTAATGTGATGTGGATGGCCTCCTTGATGAGTCTATATTCCTGGGACCTTAAGCCCGAGTGGTTCTTTCACCGGCCTGAGGAATTGTCAGATCTTCTTGCGGGCCATGAAGGTGGTTTTGATATGTCTCGCGAGTATAAGGGAAACCTTGTTGGAGACAGAACCTTGAGGGCTATCCTTCCCTTGTGTGAGTTGGGTGGGTTACTCGTGTTGCATTCTACTTTCCCACGGCCCTCCTTGATGTGCTGGTTACTATACCCATTCTTGCGTAAAGTATCCTGTAGGTATTGAAGTTCTAGGTGTAAGTGGTCCTTGTCTGCAATGTCAAACGCTCAGTGAAATAGAGTGGAGATGATTGTTTTCTTCTGAGTGGGATGATGGTGACTGGAGGCATCCAAGTAAGGGTTGCCAACTTTTAAAAGCAAAACTATCGTACCGGCCACTTAAAATTATAGATTTGGATTCAAAATTATCGTACATCTTAAACCAAATGCTACAATAATAAATCAGCAAACAATTTTGAATATGTAATAGTATTGATGTTTATGGTATCTACTTACAAGATTGATGACAACCAGGATTACAGCTTTCGCACTTAGTTTTCTCACACTATAAATCTGAAAGTTCATCTTCCTCAGCTGTTGCAAAGGTATACAAATTTGTGGTTGACCTAGACTTCAACATCTCCTCGGTGACTTGGAAATTTTCAGACCCCCCACACTCTTTCATAAGTTGAGAGGACAGAATAAGTCCATTGACAGTATCTAGTGCCAGTCGGTTTCTGATTTTGGTTTTTCTTAAACCCACTTTGGAGAAAAGTCTTTCACACGAAGCATTGCTGTGGGGGAAGGAAATCACTGCTAATGCAAATTCCGACAGTTCCTTGAACTCATTCCCACCAAGGTCACACATGTATTTAACAGCACCCCAGAAGCTGTCAGGTTCAGGGATGTTCTTTATCTTACAGGGAATATCACTTATTGAGAATTTTCTCCACTGGTCATCAATTTTCTGGACAGCACGTTCTTCGTTGGGGTTAATAATTCTGGGCACAGTGGCAATAAGTGGATAAAGGGAAGGAGGATTGGTAGGGTATGACATGGTTGCCTTAGAGGGGTGGAGACAGGTCATGAGGACAAAAGTGGAGTCGTCACCAAAATCGTACCTTTCCTTTAATTGGCAAATTCCAGTAATAAGGAAATCACGACAGCGAGAGCGCACATCTCTAGTTAGAACCTTATTTTCAATATCTAATCTACTAAGCTTGCTCATCACTTTTACACAGAGGTATATTTGTGCCAGAGGTTTGAAGTGACTTTGATCTGCAGGGTTTATATCTTTGGGATTTGTTTGGATTACATACTGTTCACTCATGTACTCATTCAAAATGTTTTTGTAGGTTGAGGTCATCTTATAGTGTAGCACTGTGATGAGAGTCTGTTCACCTTGGGAAAGTTCATTCATGCCAGAGAATCTTGGCAAGATCCACTGAAGAAAGTAGAAGTAAACTTTTGTGGCTCATTCATTGCTCTTAGGATACTTTCTACAGATTTCAGATGTTCTTCGTAAGCTGTGAAATAAAGATTTAGGGGTTCCCACTGTTCTATAATCCGATCAACCACTTGTGACACAAATAACCACCTAGTCTGGGTTGGCTTGAGGATTTTATGTGGGTCTGTATCACAAAATCCCTGGAATTCCTTCAGTTGTGCTTGCCGTTTAGCACTGTTCTTGAACACACCATAAATATCTTCCTTTCATAGAAGTTTGAAAACAGTGTTGTAATTAATTTAATTTAAAAGGTGAGGTAATTAATAACACTGAACAACACATACAAAATATTTTTCCGGGACGCGTTTCGAAGGTTAACTTTCCTCCATTATCAACCGGACAATAATTAATTATTGTTTGTATGTGCAATAAAATATTCTTACAGAGACTTCTGTTTATCTGGTAGACAAAATAGGTTGGTGTAAATAGGGTATAAAAATATTTAACGGTTCTGTATAATACTTTCTGGATGGAAATGCTCAATTGCAGCACTCCTAGTAGTTCCTTGGAAAAAAACCTCTAATTCTTGATTCTGATCTTCCCCATATTTCCACGCTGTACAACATTCTTGCTTTTGCCGTTGTCTTGTATATCCTCTTCAGCCATTTTGTCGACATTTCCGATTTGTATTTAAATATCACATCATAGTCACTTTACCTTTTTCTATCTTTCTACTGTCAGCATTCCACTTTGTTACTACTTGGTCTTGGCCCTAAGTAATCAAATTCTTTGGCCACTTCCAGCTTTTTTCTGCCTAATTTCAATGCTCATCTTTCCTTAGTTTTTTAAAAATCATAATTTTGGATTTTGTTTGTTTACATTAATTTCCCATTCATTACAACATTTTTGTACCTACCTTTTTATTTAATTTATTGCTTTCTGTAAACCTATTATTGCTACGGCCCCTACCATTACATCATCTGCATGATGAGTCTGGAATGTCTCTTTGTTTGCTATGGATGTGCAGTGATGATTAGAGCTAGGAAGTTCATGCATTTGCATGTTTTTTCACAGGGGTTAAAAATGTATGGTGCACATAACTGCATATTTTCTTGATTTTGATAAATGCATATTATTTCAATACTATAGCCTCTATATAGCATATTTTAATGATTTTTATGATTTTTTTCTTTTTTATGTTCTTAACATACTGCAACAAAATGGCAAGTCTGGTTACTTTTTTATCCCTTTATTGTCCTCTAAAATTTTACTACAAATGCAGTTTTCTTCTCGTTAACACAGTTCATAGTCTTTTCTTCTATCACAGCGGTTCTGATAACCTTTCTCAGTCTGTCAGGGTCTTTCTACTACTGTCATAGACTAGACCAGACGTGCGGAAGAGGGGTGACTGCAATCCAGTATTTACCCTCTCCACTTACTGACACAATTTGAAGGACTGGCCAGTTCTGTGAGGTAGACAGACAATAACGGAGATGTGGCCTGGTAGCTAATCGCTGTGAGACAGCGGATGGGGTTAAAACTACAATGTAGGGGAAATGACACAATGTGTCGGTTCTCCCCCTCTGTGCACAAGACTATGACGATGCAATCACTCATTTCTGGAATCTTCTTTACAACGCACCACACGATGACACACACACACACACACACACACACACACACACACTCACTCAGTGACATATTCCCGTAGCTCTACTCTAACAACTAAAACTGACTAGCTGAAGACTCACTCAGCTAACTAGCCGAAGACTTGCTCAATTTCCCAAGTCTGCAATGAAAACAGGGCCCTTATTTTGTTGGTTTATGGGAGATACTTCAGAAAACAATGATCAGACCTCAAAAATACTAAATGCATGTTCTATACTGGTTTCAACGAAAGAATTGGTCATGATACAAACAACGCCTGAAAATGTATCCTTCCACTTTCTCTCTCTTTACTCAGGGGTCTCCGTCTAGGGGATATGTGAATGGCGACCACAAGGTACCCAAGCTGAGCAGAACATTACTTCCACTTACTGGTGTCTAGGGGATATGTGAATAGCGACCACAAGGTACCCAAGCTGAGCAGAACATTACTTCCACTTACTGCTGTCTAGGGGATATGTGAATGGCAACCACAAGGTACCCAAGCTGAGCAGAACATTACTTCCACTTACTGGTGTCTAGGGGATATGTGAATAGCGACCACAAGGTACCCAAGCTGAGGAGCAGAACATTACTTCCACTTACTGGTGTCTAGGGGATATGTGGATAGTGACCACAAGGTACCCAAGCTGAGCAGAACATTACTTCCACTTACTGGTGTCTAGGGGATATGTGAATGGCGACCACAAGGTACCCAAGCTGAGCAGAACATTACTTCCACTTACTGGTGTCTAGGGGATATGTGAATAGCGACCACAAGCTACCCAAGCTGAGCAGAACATTACTTCCACTTACTGGTGTCTAGGGGATATGTGAATAGCGACCACAAGGTACCCAAGCTTAGCAGAACATTACTTCCACTTACTGGTGTCTAGGGGATATGTGGATAGTGACCACAAGGTACCCAAGCTGAGCAGAACATTACTTCCACTTACTGGTGTCTAGGGGATATGTGAATAGCAACCACAAGGTACCCAAGCTGAGCAGAACATTACTTCCACTTACTGGTGTTTTGCTCCTCACTGTAACTTTTCTATCTGACCTTACCTTGGTCATCTCTTGTTCTCTTCCGACCCCGATGCTATTAGGGTTCCCGAAGGCTAGGGAGTCTTTATTTTTCCAATCTCTCCATTTCTCTATAAAATCTTAACCCCTAACATGCTGACCTGTCATGGCATGTAATACGTCCTCTGACTGGTAATCAGAGGATATGGTCGGTGAATTTATTTTGATAATTCTCCCGGTCAGGTCGGTGAGACCCATAAACCAACGACAGGTGTGGTCCTCCAGACATTCTGGGGGTTGTGAGAGAGCGATGTGACCGCCAAAACATAAAAATATGGTGCTCTCTTAAAAGCGGTTACTATACTGCTATTGCTCTATGAGTGAAAAATGTTGTAGAGCAAGAGGATTAATGACTTCATTGTCAGAAATCCAGCATTAGCTAACAACATAATTATTTAATTAATTATTGTCCGGTTGATAATGGAGGAAAATATTTTGTAAGTGTTGTTCAGTGTTATTAATTAACTCACCTTTTAAATTAAACACCATAAATATTCCTGCACAAGTCTTCGAGCATTCTTGGCAACATTTTACAGCTTTGCAGGGAGTGGCAAATACACTTGACCAGTGTGATACCAGGAAGTTCATTCTGCATCCTCTTGGCTATACCAGAATGTTTGCCGAACATGGTATTGTATCCATCACTTGCAAAGCCTATAATATTCTGAATGCTGACGTCTGCGTCTTTAAATGCAGAAATTACTGCATTGTACAGCCGTTCTGTGGTAGCGCCTACATGTGATGCTTCATTGTCATTTAAGGGGTACACATGGACTAACATAAAAAACTTCGTCTCCACCTTTTTGCATTTGTCACTGTAGTACCTCACACATATGCACAAGCTTTTCACATTGCTAACCTCAGTGGACTTGTCAATGATGATGCTGAACTTAACTTTGTTCAATGTCTTTTAGGGCTTCACTGGTACATTTACCAATTACATTTTTGACAATATTTGTAGCTTTAGTGCGGCCTAATTTAACTGACTTAGCTATTTCAGAATCACTATAATTACTCTCACCGAGGACAACTAGTTTAGTTGCTAGTTGTAGGGCAATGTTCCATTCTGCCACAAAAGCACATGACCGTATTTCAGCTTCTTTTATTTTTTGTGCTAATATACTGTGCTAGCTGTCACTAGGAGCATTGTTACGTTGAAACAGTGTTCTCTGTGTTGTTTCAAACCCAATGCCCTTTTTGAGTTTTAGATGCTTAGTACCTTTCAAGTGGGTTTTCATTACCAAAATTTCTGATGTAAAAATAGTTTTACACAACACGCACTGGCCTCGAAACATAGTCTTTTACTGGCACAATCCAACCATGGAAATCCGGGTTCTGTTCCCATTCTTTCCTGTACTTCTGTTTTCTATGTGTCGGTTTCGTTGAACTATCACCCCTAATTCTTTTCTTTTTTTCAGGAGTTCCACAGGTTTTTCTCTGGCCTACTATTTCGTCATCACTTTCACTTTCCATGTCACAAATTGAAATAAACACAATTTAAAATTGTACCTAATGCTGTACCGCAACTCGCGACTAATAATAATCGGATAGCGGAATGCAAATGAACAAACGAAAGCCGCGACAACGAATGTACACTTTGCTGTGTAACTGGTAACTTTCAACACATACGCACGCACCATGTTGATTGTTTAAGTAAGAAGAGCCATCCGGAAATATTTCAGCATATGTTAGATAAGCGCAAGTAAGAGGGAAGTTGGAATCACATTGCAGTTGGATATCAGGTTTACTTGCGTCATGAAAGACTGCCAGATAAGTGCAGGGAAGGTGAAATCTTATTACAGTTTGGAGGAAAATTGTATTGCGTCATGAAACAATGCAACAGCAGCCGTCGGCTGGAGGAAGGTTTGTTATTTATATTTAGTTTCATTTCGCTGGTGTGACAAACCAGTGAAAATGATATGCCGGTATCGTAGAATGTACGGTCATACATCCAACATTCAAATTATCGTATACCCCCATAATTATTGTACGGGTTGGCAACCCTGATCCAAGTATCTATTGGTGTGTGTGGGCTTCCTGTAGACTGAGTGTCCCAGGCTGCCATTTGGGTTTTTGTACACTAGAACATCCAGGAAGGGAAGGGAGTTGTCGCTCTCCATTTCCATGGTGAATTTGATATTTGTATGTAGACTATTGAGATGGTCCAGAAAAAAGGTAAGCAACTGAGGCAACTGAGATGGTTATCGAGATGGTCCAGAAAAAAGGTAAGCAACTGTAAAGGTACAAGCAACTGAGGAGACTTTTTCATCCTGAAGATGGCCATGGAGTCTACAATGGCCGAAAGCTCGACCTTTATAAATCTAACACGGCTGATCAGACGTGAAGCCTTGATCCATACTAAATCTTTCTTAAACTTAACAGCATTTTACAGCACAGTACGTACATATTACCATAATTTATTGAACAATTTATGCAGGAACCATACATTGAATCAAACTAAAAAGTGAATATTTGGTGTGCTTACAGTTACATTCTTGCTATCATAATTAAATTTATTATCTAATGTGAATATTAAATTTTAAAAGAAACAAGGTATCTACAAACTCAATCCGGAGATCTGGATAAACGAGGTTTACTGTATCAAACTGCAATAACTTGGATTGCTCATAACTTCTACATTTTATGTCTGTAGTGGATTTCAATGAAAGATTAGCACAAGTAACAAACCTGGATTCAGTTTGGGTTTCCTTGGAAAGCTGCAAGATCCAAGGGTGTGCGTCCTGTCTTATCTGCATGGTTTACGTTTGCTCCACGATCTAGGAGACATTGTGCTGCTTGTACTCTGTCCCTCAGACATGCCCAGCCAAGTGCAGTAAGACCTTCACGATCCTGTCGTAACATGCATGCTCCTGAGAATTGTAACAGCATTCAGTTATACCTAGTTCTACAAGCAAACTGTCAATACACACAGAATACAAAGGTGTGAAAATTATTATACACAAAACAAAGTTTTGGTTGTTATTTGAGCCAACAGACTTACTGTTGGTGTTTTTAAACATACAAGCCGTGTGTGGGCAATGTTTGAGAAGGCAGAATCAGAACAGAAAAATTCAATGCCACAGCTGGGATTTGAACACAGACCCTCCGCTTACCAAGCGGGTTTTTCAGTTCCAATTCTACCTCTCAAAGTTTTGGTTATTTGCTGTCTGAGAGTAATTCTACAAGATATTAAAATGACAGCACTCTTATTACATCCTATACAGTAAAACTTCATTTATACGTTTTCCAGGGGACCAAAAACATGTGAAACACACATAAACAAAGTCAGTAAATAAAAATTGGAAAATTTATGAAGCATGTGGTTTATATTTAAGAAGTGAACAACAAGAAATAATAATGGGATTGTTTAGCTATAATCGGCAATATGAAACAATACAAATACAAGAGAAATGCACCCAAATAAGCATAAATATATATTAAGTAAAAATTGAAGCTATTAACAGTGAAGCAACAAGATTCTAAAATAAGAACAAATTAGAAACTAAAAACTTCACTTATCTTAGTATGTTGATATTCTTTTTCTCTTTTGCTGACCCAGGGGTTTCAAGCTATATCCAGCTCATTCTCAAAGCCATTATGAATATCAACATACTAAGATAAGTGAAGTTTTTAGTTTCTAATTTGTTCTTATTTTAGAATAAATATATATGAAGAAAGTTGAGTCACTTTGCGAACTAGTCCGCTGTCTTGGCTTGTTTTTTGTTGTCCACAGCCATAGCATGAACAAACCAGTACAATTCAGCCATTATTTCCTCAGAAACATTATGGCATGTCACAAAACGTTTGATAGTCCATCATTAAAATCCACTTTTTATAGTACGGCTTCAGTAGACAGAGCAATCCCTAATTTCTTAGCAATTTCTGTGTGTTTACTGTTGTCACTTTCCTTCACTACATTCAAAAAGTGTCATTTTTCAGCAGTTGTAATGCACTTCCTTGTCCTTTCACTCAAGTTCACTAATGAGGTTAATCACAACTGAAGTACAGAGCACAAATGACTAAAGCAAGTACAGTTTGGTATTTCACAGCTTTGCTCGAAAAATAGCTTCAAGGTCGCTCTCACTTCCACACTGAGGGATGTTTTCCGAGAAATGTACAATGCAAATCAAAAGTTTCGGCTTCAAACATTTGTTGATATTTTAACCCTAGAACACTAATATGTCGTAAATTTTATGACACCATTTTGTTCATTAGACTTTTCATGCACTTCTCCGCATGCGTGGCAACTGGCTGCTCTTCTAGTCTCCGTTGGAGGGAAACTCTTGCTGAAGTAAGGTTGATTTAAACATTTCTCCAGTTTGTATGTGAGGTACGGGGTTCAATTCATAAATATTGCGAGGTATTAGTGATGGTGTTAGTATTTTGTTTGTTCCATGATTTTATTTTCTTTGTTTCCAGGTAAAGTATTTTTTGCGTAATACAGATTACTGATTGGCTCTGAAGTGCTATCTACTCGAGTTCAAACATGGCATTACGTTTTCTAGTGCTGTTGTCTGATCTTGACTCTGACAAGGTTGATCAAATATTGAAAGAATTCAAATTTTACGAGGAAGATAAATCAGATGATGATGACTGCAGTGAAACAGGAGATTTTGTGGAAGCTCACAATGTATTTAATTCAGGCGATAGTATAACGGATCCTACTTATGCATATAAGTATAAAGATGAAAATTATGATGCTGATGATGATTACTACTTAATTGAATCAAATAGCAAGAGAAAAAAATTTGGAAACAGGAATGATGAGCCAACAGTTTCACGACATAAATCATGTCCTCCTTAACACCCCAAAACGTAGGATGACTACAAATTACAGTTCAACTTGCAGACATCCTATATGTGGAGAGCACTGAGCTATATGTTACGTCCAGTACAGTTTTATTATTTATTGCAACTCAATATGGTGTAATACACAATTGAATTCAGTCAAAGGTAAACGAGTACATATAAGTAGCAAAGACAAAATAACAAAACATTAATAATAATATACAAAGAACTGATTAACCAAGTAGTAGAGACTATGCACAATGAACTATTAACAGATTACAAAATAAGTACCTAACATTGACTTTTGTATACTGAACTTATAACCTATTTAAAAATTCCTCTAATGAATAGAACACATTAACTAAATAAGTTTGTAAAGCAGATTTGAATTTAGTGTAGTTTTCACACCTTTTAATTTCTGCTGGCAGTCTATTGTAGAATTTTGCACCAGCGTAACTAGGCAACTTTTCAAACTGACTCAGTCTGTGCATTGTAATAGACAAATCATTCTTATTTCTTGTGTTCTGGTCATGTATGTCTGAATTTGTTTGCATCGGTAATTTGTATTTTATCATGTATAGTATAGCTTTATAGATATACAGGCAGTGATGCCAACTTAGCCTTTTTATGGCTAGATCTGGCCTTTTTGACAACCTATCTAGCTATAAATTTTCCAAAAAGCTACAAGTAGCTTTCCTGGCCTTTTTTCTAAGCTTCATTAGCCTTTTCTAGCCTTTTTCATTTTTTACTCATCTACCGGTACCTTTAAAATAATACATAATTTAATCTCACTACTGCAGCTATTGCACGTAATGATACAATCCTTTTGGTGAATTCCCAAATCTTTTGAACCTGGGAGTGTGGATTCCATCAAGTTGTTAGATTCTTTGGCACGTTTTAGAAAAAGGTCTGTGTATGTATTTCGAGCCTGTGGACAACATAACTCAAAAACGAAAAGTTGGTTAAAAACCAAAGTTGGTATTTAAGTTAAATGTCTTTTAAGGATGTGACACAAAGATTTTGAAGAAAATTGTTCCACCCTAAACTACACTTTACATGGAACATTTCGATTTTCTTGAAAATGGCTCTAATGATTTTGACGTCGGTCTGGGTGGCTCAGTTGGTTAGATCCCAAGGTCGTGGGTTCAAATCCGGCCCAGACCGATGGTTTTTAAGTGTGCTTAAAAACGACAGCTCCATGTCAGTAGATTTACTGGCATGTAAAAGAACTCCTGAGGGACAAAATTCCGGTACATCGACGACGCTGATGTGATCCTAGCAATTGACAGTGTCGTTAAACACCAAAATAAAAAAAATGAACTGGTAAACTGTTAGAGACAGACCAAATCTTACTATGAAAAACTGTAGATCTTTCTAAAATACGCAATTTATGTCTGAATAATTTTTTTATAGAGTGGACCATTTCGGAGATATGCCTTGTTATTTGTATTTCTGTCAAATGGAACATCGTTATTCAATTTCTTATATTAACCCTGCAAAGAGAACGGAAGCTTTAAAAGATTTGACAATCGCACAAAGCCTACTGTACTCTAATATTCTCTTTCCACCTACAAGGAAATAAGCAATACGATAATTTGTACAAATGTTTATCTCAACTAACGCGAAGAAGATATTGGAATAACAGTTTGTAAGAATGGCTAGTACAAGAGTAGAGAAAGTCATGTGACCTCAATAAATCGGATTCTTCATGCGAAGTCCCAGATGAAATATTGAAGCTTGTTGGTACAAGTCCTGCATACATGCAAGAGCCTAAGGGAAATCCCAGCTGCAGCACTAGAAATGAGGCAGTGGGGGATGACGAAGACCACATTTATTTTTGCTAGGTGATCCATGCGTATTTTTTCAATAATGTAGTTTTCTAATGTTTATATAGGTATTAAAATATAATCTAGCCTTTTTGGCAAGCCAGTTTAGCTTGTTTTATTGAATTATAGTTGGCAACACTATATACAGGCTAGGTAGCGTCATTATTTTATGTTGACGGAAAGCTTCTCTACATAGTCTTGCGTTTTTAAGTTCGAAATATATCTGATTGCTCTTTTCTGTACAGTAAATATTCTATTTTGGTTTAATTTTGGAGCATTGCCCCACATTTCTATACCATATGACATGTGTGACTGAATGAGAGAGAAATAAATTATCCTATTAGTTGCTGCTGGGACATAGTTCTTTAGACACTTAAGAAATAAATGTTTATCTTCCTTTCTTAGAAGTTTGAAAACAGTGTTGCTGTAATTAATTTAATTTAAAAGGTGAGTTAATTAATAACACTGAACAACACTTACAAAATATTTTTCCGGGACACGCTTCGAAGGTTAACTTTCCTCCATTATCAACCGGACAATAACTGGGTTTCCATGGTGCGGATGGTGATGCTTCTTCTGATAACGGTTCAATGAACTTACTGAAAATGTCACTCTGAGGAATGTCGAAATTAAATACACGGTTTCTATTTTTTAAAATAAAGATTTGTTCCCATGTGGACAGTTCTTGTTTTCCAGTTATGTGTTTGAGAAGTTTCGGTTCTAGCTTTATGTCATGATTTTTTGTCCAAAAGTGAAATGCAACTGCTGATTTTTCTAATTGTTGACTCTTAATGTTTCTAACGTGTTCCTTGGATCTGATTTCTAAACTTCTTTTGGTTTTTCCTATGTATATTTCATTACAATCACTGCATTCGTACGTTCAAACACGGCACAAAATGGCGGAACTACAAAAACTTATTTACAAAACTTTGAGAATGTGGTTAATCTTTCTGATCATGAATTCTCCAAAGAAGAAATTAATCTTTTAAATCAAGGTTTAAAAACGTGCGTCCATTTTTCTACGGAAATTGAAGACTATATAGCAGACATAAATATTTCAACACAGTGTTTACCATTATCTACACAAAATTCGGTAAAAACCCAGTGCAAAAAGATTTTCGAAGAATTAAAATATAGATCAAGTCACAAAAATAAACGAAATCTTATCCATTCTTTAAAACATAAAAACGTAGTATACACAAAGGCAGACAAAGGGAACAAAATAGTAATAATGAATAAATCGAACAACATAGAAAAAATGGAAACAATGCTAAATGATAGTAACTACGAAAAAATCAGCAAAAACCCGCTAACCACTTGTGTTCAAACCTTTGAAACAGCTATACAAAATTCAAGCATAATACCAAATAAATATGCAATTAAACCAAATAATCTAACCGTGCCTAGACTCTATGGTTTACCCAAAATACACAAGCCAGACATCACCATGAGACCCATAATTAGCAGCATAGATTCACCAACTTACAAATTAACAAAATGGCTATCTAATAAATTTAATTCATTTCCTAAATTCGAAAGTTTAAGCATAAGAAACAGTTATGAACTAATAGAACACATCAAAGACTTCAAATTAACAGAAGAGGTCACCCTTGTCTCCTTTGACGTAAAGTCACTATTTCCCAGTACACCAATAGAAAAACTCCCATCACTGGTCAAAAATTGGCTCAAATCACTTGGAATGTCATCGTCAGAAATTGCAGAATACATAGAACTCACCAAATTATGCACAGATCAAAATTTCTTCCAGTTCCAAACCAAGTATTTCCGTCAAACTTCAGGTTTAGCAATGGGCAACCCTCTCTCACCATTCTTAGCAGATATTTACATGAGTTCATTGGAAAGAAGGATCACAAAAGGTTTCCTGTGGATGTTCAAATTCTGGCAGCGATACGTAGATGACATATTTGCAATAGTTCCAAAAAGACACATCAGTGACGCATTAAAACTTCTGAACATGCAGGACAAAAGTATAAATTTCACAGTGGAAGTAGAAAAAGATAATAAATTACCATTTTTAGATCTAAAATTAATCAAAAACAAGGATAGAAGAAATTTCGGTATTCACAGAAAACCAACGCAGACAGACAACTACATAAAAGCTAATAGTTACAATCCAAGAAGCCACAAACAAGCAATTCTCAATAGTTTAACACATAGATTGGTGAACATCCCTCTTTCAGCAGAAGAATATAAAACACAATATTACAAAATAATAGAATTAGTAGATAAAAAGGTAAAACGAGCAGAAAAGAAAAAATTATTAAAAGAAATTACAACTCTCACAGCAGCAAAAACAAAAATTATATTCAAAAAATTCACATATCATCCATGGGCCTTTGATAAATTTAAAAAAGTGTTCAAGGAATACAACATTGAGCTAGCACCAGTAAACCATTACTCCATAAAAAACCTACTACTTTCAAACATCAAAGATGGTATTCCACCTAACAAAAAATCTGGCATATACCAAATTGAATGCAGTGATTGTAATGAAATATACATAGGAAAAACCAAAAGAACTTTAGAAATCAGATCCAAGGAACACGTTAGAAACATTAAGAGTAAACAATTAGAAAAATCAGCAGTTGCATTTCACTTTTGGACAAAAAATCATGACATAAAGCTAGAACCGAAACTTCTCAAACACATAACCGGAAAACAAGAACTGTCCACATGGGAACAAATCTTTATTTTAAAAAATAGAAACCGAGTATTTAATTTCGACATTCCTCAGAGTGACATTTTCAGTAAGTTCATTGAACCGTTATCAGAAGAAGCATCACCATCCGCACCATGGAAACCCAGTTATTGTCCGGTTGATAATGGAGGAAAGTTAACCTTCGAAGCGTGTCCCGGAAAAATATTTTGTAAGTGTTGTTCAGTGTTATTAATTAACTCACCTTTTAAATTAAAATAAATTTTTACTTATTTTTAATGCCAATTTGTCTGTATATGGTGTAAACGATAGTGTTTTATCCAGTGTGACACCAAGTAGCTCTACCTTGTCAACACTGTTTACTGATTTGTTGTCAATATACAATTGTAGAGGCTTATTAAGTGTTTTGCTACCGAATGTTATCAGTTCACATTTAGTTGGGTTTATACTTAAGTTTAACATTGACAAGTACTGCAATAGTTTGATAGCTATTTCACTTAGGTTTTCTTCCAGTATTAGGCTAGAGGAATGGCTGGCTGTGACGCTAGTGTCATCTGCAAATTGTACTAATTTTGTATCTTTAGGTATATAGTCAGTTATATCGTGCATGTATAAGATAAACAAAAGTGGACAGAGAATTGATCCCTGAGGGACCCCATGTGTCAATTCCGTCGAGTTGATATAGCATCACCATTTGTCAAATTCACAGCTACGTATTGTTTTCGGTTTGTCATGTAGGATTCTATTAATTTATGTACCAGACCTCTAATCCCCAGGACTGACAGTTTGTTCATTAGTATTTTTTTATCCACAGAGTCGAAAGCTTTAGTAAGATCTAATGAGAAAGCTGTTGCATATTTGCCTGCGTCAATGTTTTTTATAATTTCTTCGATACTTTCAATGACCTCACAGATTGTTGTTCTATTTTTTACAAAGCCATTTTGATGTTTAGGTATTAGGCTGAACTTGTTGAGAAAACTCATTAGCCTTTTGTAGATTACTCTTTCGAAAATTTTTGAGAGCGCTGGTAAGATTCATATTGGACGGTAGTTATTCGATTCTGTTTTGTCGCCTTTTTTAAAGATTGGTATTACTTTTGCAATTTTTAGTTTGTCTGGGAAAGTTCCTTGTTCTAGACACAAGTTTATTATATCAACAAGGGGATTTACGATTTCTTGACTACATGCTTTCAGTAATGACATAGGGATACCATCGACACCAATGCTATTTTTCGCATTTATTTGTTTGATTATATTTAGGATCTCGTTTGCATTGGTTGGGTATATATACATACTTCGAGTTTTTTGAAATTTTATCGTTTATAGCATTGGGGCTCCAGTTAGTGGAATTTATTTTGTTGAGATTATGTATCTTTAAACCTATAGAGGCAAAATGGCCAGTGAAGAAAGCTAAGTGAATAGGGAGAAATGAAACAGAGCTTCTAATTTTTGTTTAATTCTTTTTGTAAATATGCTTGTGAATTACTTAATCTGACGTTTTTACTTATAAGCTAAGATGTTCTAACAGGATTTCATAACAGTTAACATAGTTTATTGTGATTTAATTTCATTTTTATTTCTTAAAATGTATGACAATATTATATACAGGTGTGTTCCTTTTTTTGGTAATTGTTTACAAAATTGGCCGCTCGAGAAAACTAATGAAACAGTGCAATGGATGCAGTTTTTATTGTTGATTACGATTCTGAAAGTCCTATTGTGCGCTGAAGCTTCGGTTTTTTATTTGAGCAAATTCCGTACCTATGATGCAGCAGTTTTTTTCGCTTATGCGGCGGATATTTAGCAAATATATGTTTATAAACAAGTATAATATATGCTAAAATGATTGATCAATGTATTTACGTTGAAATTGTTGTTGCTGATTACGATTTTGAAAGTTTTATTTGGCGGTTTTCGTTTTGCCCGGTTAGGTTAGGTTTAGTGTGGGTATGAGTGGGGTAACAGGGTCCTGTGTTATCGAAATATTTACAATTTGGGCAGTGTTTATACAATAATTTCAACGTAAATGCATTAGTCGATCATTCTACCATATATTATACTCGTTTATACACATCTGCTAAATATTCGCCGCATAAGAGAAATAAAACCACTGCATCGCACGCACGAAATTTGCTCCTAGATCAAAAACGAAGCTTGAGCGCAACATAAAACTTTCAAAATCGTAGTCAGCAATATAAATTGCATCCAATCCATTATATTTCATTCGTTTTCTCGAGCGGCCGATTTTGTAAACATTTATCCTTTTCTTATTCGTGCAAGCCAGGTAGATGCGCAAGAAAAGACTTAAGTTGGTATGGTACATCATAATGGTGTTATTAACTAAATATGTTATTATGTTTGAGTTAATAAATATTTAAACACTGGAAACATTTTTAATTTCGAGCAGTCAAATTTACGAATGTTTAGTGATAGCGTACAATAAAAACATATTAGTGTTGTAGGGTTAAAGAAACGAACCGTTGAAAATGTATAAATGATGGATTCTGCTCTCGGGGATGCAAGCTATGACCATATAAGTGTAAACAGCATAAAAATGAAATAATTTGTCATAATATATTATAGGATTTTGCCAGGACTGAAAAAAAAAGTAGAGCTGTAGAAAACATGTGTGAAACGTATAAAAGAAGTTTTACTGTAAGTTTAATCAATAAGATGCCGTCAAACGCGTTTTAACCAATCATGGCTGCTTATTCCACATGTTAATCACCTTCCTATCATGTCTGTTTTACCATAAAACTGCACTTGAGTCTGATAAGTTTCAAAACTCTGCAGAAGTAGACAAACAAATATCAGAAATATAATTAATTGTTACCAGTTGACATTTTTATAATGACCTACCTTTGTCCAGGAGCAGTTCTATTAATCCAACGTGACCTTCAAAAGCAGCAAGCATTAGAGGTGAACGTCCCACTGAGTCACATTCACTTGTTCAACCTCTCTGCAACGGCCCAATGTCCTTTCACTGCCAGCAGCAATGGAGACATTTCCTTTAACCAAAATTTGGATTTAACGTTAAACAATCTTGCTGTATGTTAGGGAACACTGATCCTATCATTAAAGCCATTTTTCTTTTATATAGGCTAGTTACATAGTTAAAACTGTAGGTGTGCGGAGTCACATGGTTCACTGACAGATCTACTATGTCTGGTCATTGACCTACAACGAAAGAAGATGGTGCTGCAATATATGTTGCCAACTTAACATTGAACAACTCGCTAAAACTACCAACCACGCATCATAAAATAGCCAATACAATGAACTACTATTATTTATTATTATTGTTGTTAATACTGCGTAATCTGTAATAAAATTACTCTATTATACAACCTCAATATTAGTATTATTAATTATTATTTATTGTTATCATTATTATTTTAATATTGCGTAAACTACAATAAAATTACCGTATTATACAACCTCAAATAAGGATTTCGTACCTTTGATCAATGTGGTCATCTGGGAAAATGCGCAACAATTTCAAGTTTATTTATTCAAGTATTGTCCTGGTGCTGGTACATAGGGCCCGGCTTACAGGCTAGAATTTACATATTATAGTTGACATATTGCAGGTTTGGCAAAAGTCCATACGGTGACCAGCTTTAGGTCACCGTGGTGCCTGTTGTGGTAATTTTCACTTCTTGAATTATACTAAAACTCGAAGTGTTCATATGCTTCGATGAGCCACAATATCTCTTCCTCAGTACAATTTTTCATTTTTAAACGTATGTAGAATACGGATTAAAACCACAACCGCACCGCACCACACCACACAAGAACTTACATCACTCAAGTACAAAACAATAATAACTAAATAAGAACAAGAAATAACGTTAACAAGTTGGTTGGCGACATTTGGATGCTTCCGCAGATTTCAATATATATATAGAATAGTTTAGGGCACTGGATTTTCTTTAAACATCTTTGAAAAGTAATGAATAAAGCCCAGATTTCTAAGCACAATAAAATAGTAAAATAAGCAAGAAAAATGATGGAAATAAACACCAAATTAAGCAAACTCGTATGCATGTAAATATGATGATAAATAGTTTCCGGGAACTCTTGCTTTATTGAAGGGTGCTACAGTACACAACGAAGGTCATCCTGAGATTTTCCTCTGTAAAACTACTGCGTCTATCAGTGAAAAATGATTTCTATAGTGAAAATGTTCTTTTGACATCGCGTGTGACAAAAGCATTACAGTTCTTGACAGGTAGAACTGAAGCTTAAAAATTCAATGCCACAGCTGGGATTTGAACCACACCCTCCACTTACTAGGCTTGTGTGTTTAAAAATGCCAACAGTGGGTTTGTTGCATAAATAAATAATCACTACAGTTTGGTGAATTTCTTTTCAATAGGTGTTTCTTCCCCAGAAAGCTTCTTAGAAATTTGACACAGTGTTTCATAGCCAGAATTTTTCTGTAGCACATGACTGAGTTTATCAAATGCAATTTTTGTAGCCTCATGTGTTTCTGACCACAATGTTACTGAAATTTTGTGAATCAGCAAAAATGAGTGTTACAAGGAATTATTTCGATCTCCTAACTGCTTTAAAATTTCAGGTATTTTGGAGAAATAATTACGGATGTACTATACATTTTCTTGGATGCCGCTTTTAGCAAAACATTATCATCCTATGGCAATACTGACTGCTTCTGCATTTACGGAATTTAAAACAGTTTTCACTTCACTGAAATGTTCTGTGTAGTATGAGAGCCTCTAGCCCATTTTCCTTACTGAGTTAAAACTGGCTGAGGAGGCAAAGATAAATTTGGAAGGAGTTCATGGAATTTTTAATAGTGCATCACTGGGATTTAATAATGAACTTAAATACTAAGTTTCGTTTCATTTGTGTTACATTCTGCTTTCTCTCTCTTGCATGCAGACTAGACTACTTTGATTCAGGGAGTCTCAAAACATATATTTCCAGTATAGAATTTTTGGGTGAAATACAATACTTACTTCCTCTACTTAGTAGGTAAACAGACCTATACACCTATTTAATTCTTGAATTAAACTGTCAGGAAATGAGACAGAAGTGTTGGCTGTGTTGTAATTTGAGTTTAATATTATTAAACTCAAATTATAATGCACTTGATATTTGTCTCATTTCCTGACAGTTGTCAGTTTTACTTCATGAATAGAATGGATAAAAAAGTTATAAATGTTCTCCGTATTATTTTATAGTTTACTTCATTATTATAGTTATGTTACTATTAGGATACAAGATGAATTACAAAGCACATTATACCTTTGTGGTGGATTGCTTTAACAGTCTGTATCTGCATTTAAGATTACTGGGTTACACACATAATTCAAACAGAAACAAATAATTTAATTTATTTTTGCCACACCTATTGCAACTCAAAACAAGGTATAAACAACAAAGCTAAATATGTGCTACTTTATATAAAACAATAAGAAGTATTTTAGACAATTGAGTGCTACATTAAAATGAGAGAAAAGGGAGTCAACTTGTAAACACTTTTTGTTTTCAGTTACGAATTGTTAAATGAAGACTAGTTTCTCGGAACTTTTCCCTATCCTCAGTTCAATGGTCGACTGATGTTGCAACAAGTGTCTGGGTCCAGCTTGGTGTTGTGCCGCCATCTATTCTTCTTGTCAGTTGGATGACATCATCAATGGCAGGCATTTCAAAATTCATGAGGTGGTTCTGTTTTTTAGTAATGAAAATGTTTTCCCACATTTGAAATTACGGTGGTTTCTTTGCATATCTTTTTGGTCAGAGAATCACAGTATAAAAGAAGAAACAGAGTTGATTAAATATGCAAAGAAACCACCGGAACTACAAATTTTGGGAAAACATCACCAATAAACAGAAACTCAGGGGTCTCCATCTAGGGGATATGTGAATAGCAACCACAAGGTACCCAAGCTGAGCAGAACATTACTTCCACTTACTGGTGTCTAGGGGATATGTGAATAGCAACCACAAGGTACCCAAGCTGAGCAGAACATTACTTCCACTTACTGGTGTCTAGGGGATATGTGAATAGCAACCACAAGGTACCCAAGCTGAGCAGAACATTACTTCCACTTACTGGTGTCTAGGGGATATGTGAATGGCAACCACAAGGTACCCAAGCTGAGCAGAACATTACTTCCACTTACTGGTGTCTAGGGGATATGTGAATAGCAACCACAAGGTACCCAAGCTGAGCAGAACATTACTTCCACTTACTGGTGTCTAGGGGATATGTGAATAGCAACCACAAGGTACCCAAGCTGAGCAGAACATTACTTCCACTTACTGGTGTCTAGGGGATATGTGGATAGTGACCACAAGGTACCCAAGCTGAGCAGAACATTACTTCCACTTACTGGTGTCTAGGGGATATGTGAATGGCAACCACAAGGTACCCAAGCTGAGCAGAACATTACTTCCACTTACTGGTGTCTAGGGGATATGTGAATAGCAACCACAAGGTACCCAAGCTGAGCAGAACATTACTTCCACTTACTGGTGTCTAGGGGATATGTGAATAGCAACCACAAGGTACCCAAGCTGAGCAGAACATTACTTCCACTTACTGCTGTCTAGGGGATATGTGAATGGCAACCACAAGGTACCCAAGCTGAGCAGAACATTACTTCCACTTACTGGTGTCTAGGGGATATGTGAATGGCAACCACAAGGTACCCAAGCTGAGCAGAACATTACTTCCACTTACTGGTGTCTAGGGGATATGTGAATAGTGACCACAAGGTACCCAAGCTGAGCAGAACATTACTTCCACCTACTGGTGTCTAGGGGATATGTGAATGGCGACCACAAGGTACCCAAGCTGAGCAGAACATTACTTCCACTTACTGGTGTCTAGGGGATATGTGAATGGCAACCACAAGGTACCCAAGCTGAGCAGAACATTACTTCCACTTACTGGTGTCTAGGGGATATGTGAATGGCGACCACAAGGTACCCAAGCTGAGCAGAACATTACTTCCACTTACTGGTGTCATGGGGATATGTGGATAGTGACCACAAGGTACCCAAGCTGAGCAGAACATTACTTCCACTTACTGGTGTCTAGGGGATATGTGAATGGCGACCACAAGGTACCCAAGCTGAGCAGAACATTACTTCCACTTACTGGTGTTTTGCTCCTTTCTATCTGACCTTACCTTGGTCATCTCTTGTTCTCTTCCGACCCCGATGCTATTAGGGTTCCTGAGGGCTAGGGAGTCTTTATTTTTCCAATCTCTCCATTTCTCTAATTTCTCTATAAAACCTTAACCTCTAACATGCTGACCTATCATGGCATGTAATATGTCCTTGATTGGTAATCAGAGGATATGGTCGGTGAATTTATTTTAATAATTCTCCTAGTCAGGTCGGTAGACGTGTAAACCAACAAAAGGTGTGGTCCTCCAGACATTTTGGGGGTTGTGAGAGAGCGATGTAACTGCCAAAATATAAAAATATGGTGCTCTCTAAAAAGCGGTTACTATTACTGCTAAGTCTCTTCAATATTTAAGAAATGTGACTCGAGGGTTAAAATGTTCCAGATGTTAAAATAGTCCCCCATTTGGATCTCTGGGTGGGGACTACTTCTCGAGAACCAAAACGTTATATTAATAGAAGATCTAACATCAAAATTCTACAATGGAACGCAGGTGGTCTCACCCAAACAAAAAGAATAGAACTGAATAAAATTGTATTTGACTATAACATAGATATATTTGTCATACAAGAAGCAAATCTAACAAATGATCAACTTAAATACTTCAATTTTACTTGATTTTTACTACATCTACTACTCAAAAATAGACAAATAAGTAGTGGAATATTAGTTGGAGTCAAAAATGATATTAAATCCTCCTTTCAAATTGTTAAAGAAATAGATAACACAGATAAAGCTGAATTAATAAAGCTAAATTTTTGGGATAACAAAACACATCTTCATTTATACAGTATTTGCAATCCTCTCAGGAATGAACCGGATCTCTCACTTATTGAACAATTAAATAAAACAATCATAATTGGGGATTTCAATGCCCATTCCAAAAGATAGGGTTATGAAAAAATGGATCCTACAGGGAAGATAGTGGAAGAATTTTTGAATACCACAACCTTTGAACTGATTTATGATAAAGAAGATCCCAAAACCTTCATACATGACTCTGGAGCAGGCAGTAACCCAGACCTCTTGTTAGCTACAACAGATATTGTTTCAAAAATTAGAAAGCAAGTTATAGAAGACCCAAGTTCTGGTCATAGAGCAGTAATTGCTGATATAAAACTAGATAATACAAATAACAGTCAACATCACTTGAATCTGTATTGGAACTTCAAAAAAGCAGATTGGAACAAATATAAAACTGAACTGGAACATAAATTTAAGGAACAAACAAACTCACAGCTACATGACCAACCAGATCATATGAACATAAATTTCTGTGAAGTCATCCCAGACTTATGAGGTCCCTGGAGGAAGGGGGGGGGGCATGAGCTGCTTGAAAGGAAAACAGTGGCTCCTGGTTGTGAAGACTGCATTCACTAACTTAAAAACATTGCCCACACACACAGCTTGTGTGTTTAAAAACACCAGCAATAAGCTTGTTGGCATAAATAAATAATTTTCATCTAAAGGTTGTTTAATCCTGGGACATAAAGTACTTATGATTGTAAGTCGCCCTTGGGTATTTGTCTCTGAGGTAAGGCTCTCTTTGTGGTCTACTGGGAAAAATACGAATCGGTTGGAGAATTCAATGTCATTCTGGCAGGTTGTCACAGTAGCTTAATGGTTAGAGCAGCTGTGCATGAAGCAGAAGGTCTGTGGTTCAAATTGCACCTGTGGCATTGAATTCTCAAACATTGCCCACACACAGCTTCTGTTTTTAAAAACACCAGCAATAAGTTTATTGGCATAAATAAAGAATAATTATCATCTGAAGGTTATTTAATCCCAGAACATAAAGTACTTATGATTGTAAGTCTCCCTTGGGATATGTGTCTCTGATGTGAGATTCCCTTTGTGGTATACTGGGAAAAATATGAATAGGTTGGAGAACTCAATGTTGTTGTTTTCTAGTGCCTTGCATCTGGCAATGAAGCCATTAGCATTCGTGCTTTCCAATACTTTTGAACTGTAGTTTCTTCTGATCTTAATGCTTCACAGGTCTTCAAGTGGTCTTCATTCATTTCTGCTGGATCGTTACACAGGACACATATTAGTGAAGCTGAGATACCTATTCTGTAGAGATGACTTGCTAAGCAGTCGTGATTTGTCAATAGTCGGAAGGCTGCAACCGCTGTTTTCCTTGGTCTCTGGGGGATTATATCTGGGTTGGAAAGTAGTGTAATCCATTTTTTATCTTTGGCATTTGTTTCTATTTCTTGTAGGTATGAATGAGAAAATTTTTTAACGATCAAGCGTTTTATTGAGGAATATGAGAAATTGAATTTAGACTTTTGTTTTATCGTTGTGCCTTTCTTTGCAAGTGAGTCTGCAGCTTCATTCCCCATGACTCCACAGTGTGCTGGAATCCATTGGAGATGAACAGTCTTATTAACTTTTTGGAGTTGTGTTAACATTTTGTAGCATTCTCTAATTTTTGTTGACTTCTTTGTAGTATTTGAACATATTCCCTGAATTGCAGCTTTAGAATCTGAAAGAATTACTGCCTTGTTAAATTTATTTAATGAAAGATTTAATAATTGTCAGAGAGCAATGTATATAGGCCTCTATTTCTCCATCATAATTTGTTGTCTCTCTGCCAACAGAATGATAAAAGGAAAAATGTGAACATGTAACTCCAGCTCCAGTAAGGTTTTCCTTGGAGGATCCATCAGTATATATGTGCAGCCATTCTTCTGTGGGATACCTAGTATTGATTGTTTCCAGAGCTAGAAGTTTTTGTATTTCTTTTGGTGTGTCTGATTTACTTATTTTCTCTATTAATTCCAAATTGAAGGTAGATTGCAATAATTCCAATGGATTTTCTCTTATAAGTAGATTTTCTCTGGTGTTAGGAATGTTCAATTTGGATTTAATCTGTGTTACCTTTTCTAGGAAACTACTATGAGTTTTAAGGATTGAAGGGGGGAGGTTCTCTTCTGTCCATTTAGAGTTTGGCAGTCGTAACATTTTCTCGTGTTGGAGCAATGCTTGTTCTTCTATTTTTGTTGTTATTGATGGGGTCCATGTTAAGGCAAGCATGGCATCAATAGGTGTGGATTTAACTGCTCCAGTGATTAGGCGAAGAGCCTGATTTTGTATTTGTTCAAGTTTATTGATATTAGCATTTGCTGCCGTTATTAAAGCTTCAGAACAGTACAAGAGGTTTGGTTTAACATACATTTTGTATGTTGTGTTAAGGACTCTCCTTGAGCAGCCCCATTTAGCACCAGCTAACCTTTTCAGGATTTGCAGTTTCTTTTCAACCTTTTCTGAGATGTTTGTTATATGTTTTTTCCAACTTAGCTTTCTGTCGAAAGTGATGCCTAAGTATTTGGCATCATTAACTGCTTTGAGTGGTTTACCATTATAATTTATGTTAATATTAACTGGTTTGTATTTTAGTGTAAATAATTCATAATTTGTTTTTTCCACATTGATAGTCATGAGGTTTTTGGAGCTCCATTCATGTACTTTGTTTAGGGCTGTTTCTATTCTGTCTTTAATTAATTCAGGTTTTTTTGGAGAGCCTGAAGTCCAAATGACTACATCGTCAGCAAATAAAGCAATTCAATGTCATTTTGGCAAGTTGTCACAGTAGCTTAATGATTAGAGCAACCACAAAGCAAGTGGAAGATCTGTGGTTCAAATCCCGACTCTGACATTGTATTTTTCAGCTCCAATTCTGCCTCTCAAGCATTGCTATACTTATATTTAATTGTCATTGTGAACAGCACCTTACATTCCATCAGAAGAAATATAAACAAAATAAAAACGGGTGTAACAGCAACTTTGTTACGGTGCGATGTGCTCTTTCTGTGTTAAATTATATCTTTTACTGTGAAAAGTTTTAGCTAAAAGAACCAAGGAAAAACAAGCAACAAAATAATAACAAGATTTAATTTAGTTTTTCATATACACAGAACATTAACAGTAACTGAAACAAACAAAACAAATATGAAACTTTACATAATGTTTAAAACATTTAAATATAAAAATAAGCAATAATGGTAACACTTATTGGTTTACAGGCAGTGGTGGCTCATGCACATTTTAGTTGTGGTTCACAAGTTATATGTCAGCAATAAATATAAATACATAGCATGAAGCAGCGTATTCAAACAACATCAGGTTTTTCTTGGGGAGAGGAGGAGGAGGGGCTATGGTGTTAAAGTGTATTAAAAACATTAGTCAAATATAATATTAAAGGATGCAATGAACACTGACACTAGCTATTTGAAATATTCAACAACTTCAACCTAAGCTAAGCGAAGTTTAATCTCTAAATATTTAACATATGTGTTGATTTATGTTGCCTTTGTTATTGTATTCACTAACCTCTCTATTTGAATATGAAGTCTATTATGCAATTCTTGTCTTGCTAACCATTGCTAGCAAAATTTTAAGGATGTGTAATTTACGTTGGTCATATCCTTAGTGTAGTGGCAGCACTGCTTAGTGATCAGGAGGCCTGATTTTGATTCCCAGTACCAGTATGGGGATTTTCTGTTGCTGGGAGACTTGGTTCAGGGTGCACTCAGCCTTGTGAGATCCCTAGTGGGCCAACTGAGAAGCTATTCGAGGGTAAAGTTGCGGCTCCAGGTTGCAAAGACTTGCATTCACCAGCTGGGAGGAACATGGGGCACTAACTGTGTGTCACCCTCTAATACTGCACCCCACTCAAGAGGCCCATTGTGGGTAGAGGCAGGATTGGTCCAGGCGTGGCATTAGGCTGTTGCACAGCAGAGTTTGGCTGAGTTGCCTTTATAGTGGAAGGTCATAAGCCATAGGTGCAAAAAGCAAACAGTGATAATGTTTACCTGACAGCAAGCTGCTTAGGGAAGCTCTGATAGGGAAAAGCAGACTCAGGGCATAAGTACTAGGAAACTTATGTGCTGCACAGTGTTTTGCCTACCTGCCTTCTCGGCACTCATTGCCGACTGCTGCTATCACAGAAAGGTGCGGATGAAACCATACAGCATTTTTAAAACTACTTTTAAAGGCTTTACTGACCAACTTGAAAGAAGATGCTGAAGCTGGTCACCGTCATCCACACATACATTTTTAGCACTTCCTTAGGACACCATCTATCACTCGTCGTAGTTCGTGCTGAGAAATACAGGCAATTTCCTGGCGGATATTTTGTTTTATTTCTTCCAGGGTGTGTGGGTTTGTCTTGTACACTTTATGTTTTAAGTTACCCCAGAGATAGAAATCGCTTATTGGAGCTCTGAGAAACCTTTCTCCACTAATGTCACACCATACACCAATTTTTTTGTCATGAAGAAGTGTTTCATGAACCATATTAGGTTCTGAGTTACAGGGCCAATTTTTTTCGAGTCAACAGTTGACACCCATACATATGCGAATACAATTTTACACCCCTTTTTTTAGAGAATTAACAGACAGGGAGCATGATTTTGCCTTTTTTCGATAAGACTGCAGCAGCTCATATGGCCAATCTTTTGATGAGAACAATTGAAAGTATGTGTCTGGACAGGAATATTAGCAGAGATTTGTGATCCCCTGACCTAACGCCCTGCGATTTCTATCTCTGGGGTAGCTTAAAACAAAGTCTACAAGATAAACACACACATCCTGGAAGAATAAAAACAAAATATCTACCAGAAAATTGCCAACATTTCTCAAATTATTTTTTAATTATTTTGTTGTTTAATGACACTGTCAATTGCCAGGATCACATCACCATTGCCAGTGTGCTGGAATTTTGTTTCGCAGGAGTTCTTTTACATGCCAGTAAATTTACTGACATGGAGATTTCATTTTTATGCACTTACAACTATCAGTTTGGGCCAGATTTGAACCCGCAACCTTGGGATTAGCAGGCCAGCATCTAACCAACTGGGTCACCCAGACCAACAGCATTTCTCAGTGTGTACTATGGTGAATGACAGATAGTTTCCTAAAAAAGTGTGAAAAATGTATGGACAACGATAGTGACCACTTTCAGCATCTCCTTTCACAACATTGATAAATACATCCTTTAAAAGCAGTTTTAAAAATGTTGTATGGTTTCATGTGCACCTTTCTATGATAGTGGCAGATGACGAGTGCCGAAGAAGCAGACAGACAGAACACCTCACAGCCCGCTCAGAGGTTTTTTGCTCTCTCGGCATTATAGAAATTTAAATAAATTGTTATGCTGTTTAGTGTGAATAATAAATAAATATTCATTCATTTAGTTACTTTTGAATGATATAAACTATGCTTTTCCTTATGCAGTATGAAATATGTTTTCATTTCTCTTCAGTAATATTAAAGTCACAAATTTTAGTACTGCATCGTGTGTAGGAGTGTCAGTTATGCAGTGAGTGTGTTCGTCCAGACTGAGAGGCCAGCCATCAGCACTGAATGAAACAGTCCCATGCACACGGTAAGGTAACTAAGATTTGTGGCTTTAGTAATAAGTTAACAAACTGGAGCATTATGCTTTTGGTTTATGTTGCTCTCCAGGCTCGTATGCTGACTTCCATATGTCTACAAGACAAACAGAAGAATGGAACCTGTAAAACATTGTTAGAGGAACAGTCATATGACTCAACATAGTCCACAATACTCTCCCATAGACATCATCTCTGTCGTCACGCTTGTCATGAGACTTTATCTCAAATGTTTCTGTGATCCAGAGTGCAACATTGCACACCACAAGGAATGTTACCAGTTCACGACCTGGCTTCTTGATGCGAAGTGCTCTGGTGTTACTGCAGCGACGCAGACCATCGATGATAAAGGGTGTCTGCAGCAGAACTTGCACCACCTGTGGATAGACCACAATTTGTGGACAAGATATTATTTATTTTGCAATTGAGGCAGTCTAACATTGATATGGAGAACTAATTATTCCAGAAAAGAACATAAAATTGAGATTCTTGTCTACATTCCCAAATTTGTTAATAAAAGTTGTTTTCTAGTGCCTTGCATCTGGCAATGAAGCCATTAGCATAAATAAAAGTGCTATACTAATATTACATGCGTGTTTGTCTGGTGTTGGCCCTAGCCATTCTTTTTTTTTTTCAAATTAATTTTTCTTTTATTCTTTTATTTATTAACCTTTTTACTGCTGAGATATTTTGCTCTTCTTCTAATTCCTAAATCAGTTTTCAAACCCCATTCTGAGGCATTCCAGCCGAAGCAATTTTCACAGTCGTGATGGTTAAGGCAATGTGCAATGAACTGGCTGTTTATTCAAACCCAAACGTCACAAGTTTGAATCTCAGCAACTGCAGTCAAATGTGCCTGTGGTAAAAGAAGGGGAGGGCATAAGTAAAATAATCGGTGTAATGGCACTCTTGGAAGCTGATGGGTTATTTTTGACTGCAGTTGCATGGATTTTGCTTTTTTCTTAGAAAAAAAAAACTACAGTTTTATTGCAAAAATTTAATATTTTAAATTAGCATTTTTACAATAGGAAACAGCTGCAAATACTTGAATTTAATTTACTTAGGTTAGCATAACAAGAAAGTGGAAAATATCTTAACAGGGTTAAATGCCTATCGTCTATGTAGGGGCAAACACAGTGAAAGGGTTAACAGTGATGTCAGTTGTCAGGATCATATCAGCACTGTCAGCAAATCTACCAACATGGGGCTGTCACTTTTAAGTACACTTAAAAATCATTGGCCTGAGCCAGATTTGAACCTACAACCTGGGTGTCGGTAGACCAGCGCCTGACCAACTGACCCATCAAATTGACACCCTAGCCATCCACCAGATGACACACAAACTCATAACAATCACAAAATCAACTTTTTAAAATCTACCCACATATCTGACGGTCTTTAAAAAGTTTCTCACTGTCAGTTCTTTATTTCTATTAAATTATTTCCTACAAATCAGTTGTTTCCACTACTGGTCTGTATCTGAACATTCTGTCTCATCTTGCCTCCCATTACATGTCGGACATTTTTCCTACAACACATTCCTCAATTTCCATATTCCCAAATGAAACCAAGAAATCCCTTCCCTCTCATTCTAAGTGAAACATTACGCCATCAGGAAGTTGAGGCATATGACTCGTTCTTCAGTAGTCTATACGATACATTTAATGTTAGATAATTCACTTTGGTACTCACAAACTGTCTGCAGGTGCTCCATTCCACATATCTAGCAATTCGGACTCTGCTCTGTTACCAAACCATGAAATATTGACTCTTCCCCAAAAAAATATCCCATCAAGGAGTTCCCCACCCCCTCCCTCCAGGTGCCTATATACGATTGGCACTCCAGGGTCCCGAGCTATGCTCTCGACTGGGCTTCCTTAAAAGGTGAGAACCAAATACCCAATGAAGTTTGGTTTACATATGCATTTGAGCTGTTACCAGATATCTCACTAAGCAGGAAGGCTCAGGTGATAACGTGTATGATCCACATTCGGAAGGTCGTGGATTCGATTCCTGTGGCCAACATAGCTGACATGTTTTTTCCCGGGTAACTCAGAAAAATGTGAAAAGGATCTTACATCCCCCAAGCTTCATAGCCTTTCATTTCATTCTCTCTATCTGGTCTTTGTAAGTTAAAAGAGTCAGCAGGGTTGCCGTTAAGATGCGCTGTGGTGGAGGTTGCACTCTGGAAATATGATGTTTGGCTGAGGGGAGGTGGCAACCTCCGGGGCGGCTGTCTACCCAGCCGGACCTGGATTTTGGCATGCCTTACAGGGTGGCCTGGGACTCAGTCGGGCTGAAGCACTTCCTGCATCTGTTAGGAAACCACCGTAGTAGCTGTGATGCTCTCTGCCTGCCTGTAGGGTACCCTAATTCATCCTTCCTCCCATGGTCTGATGCACAATGTGCCATTGGTTCATATTACCATAGTCCCCTCCATAACAGACAGAAGGCAGACCAGATACCTCCCTGAACACAGTCTGAGAGATACTGTTGTATAGGCTGGTGGACAGGAATCGCAGGGGGTAACTGGGTAACGTGTATTTCCCAGCCCCTGAATCAGTAGGAGACTCTTCATATCTGCCGATAAAGGTCAGTCTCAGGAGGGGCCATTGCAAGCATTCCAGAAGGTGATTAGGTCCCTGTCTATATACTGGAAGGTGACATCCTAAAGTGAGTGAGGTCCAGGCCAAGACCAAGGGGCCACCTAATCTGGAATGGCGCACAAGATATGAGCATACCATTGAATACATTTGCAATGGTGGAGGATGTAATTGCCATAGAGCAGAGAGAGAGAGAGAGAATCACTTCAAGTTTGTGGAAAAGACTATACTTAGTGACTTCTAGAACTGAGGAAGGGAAAACTTTTATATTGGTGAGCCCATTTATTCTTCAAAAGGATCTTAATAACATACTGTATTTGACTCAGGAGTTTAGCTATGACCTAGTGATTGACACAAGTGAATCTGAGATAGCGCTCTATTGTTTTTTACTCTCTCTACCAGTAGGTAGAAGGAAATATCGTATGTTACCCAAAAATTCGATGTCGAGATTTCACCAGAAATATATGTTTTGAGACCCCCTGAAACCAAGAAAAGCACTTTTAGAAAAAGGTCTGTATGTGTATGTGTCTGTCTGCCTGTGGACAGCATAACTCATATAATTTCAAACTCATTTACGCATGCAGAGTTATTGATATGGGCGGTGCCGTGGCTGAGTGGTTAGACTGCTCGCCTACCACCTAGGTGGCTCAGGTTTGATCCCAGGGACCCGCATGTGGTATTCGTGGTGGACGAAGTGGTGCCTGGGTGGGTTTTCTCCAGGTTCTCCGGTTTCCCCTACCATTCATTCCACCAATTGCTCCATTATCACCTTTCCAATCATTGATTTTGCCTGCATTTCATATCATCCTCTTCCTCACTCTCATACCTGGTGCTTGGCTGACCACCTCCTTCCAGGTGTTCACTCTGTCTGGTACATAGGTTCCTGTGTTCCCCGACAGGTGTCTGACTCTAGGCACTGGCTTGTAAGTCCTACATAAGGGGAGGGTAATCACTTGCTCACTCTCATACTGACCACTTCACTCTGTCTAGTACATAGGTTCCTGTGCTCCCCGACAGGTGCCTGACCCTAGGCACTGACTTGTAAGTCCTACATAAGGGCACAGGAATCAGGAAAAGAAGAAGAAGAAGAGAAGAGTTATTGATATTTAAAAATTGGAATATCCCAGTGAAACACTTTGTACAATAATGCATTAGAAAGTTGAAGCTGTGGGAATGATGAGTGGAGGTATGGGTTATATAAAGTAATAGACTCTTTACCTGCAGCAGAATGTTTGTAATGGACACATAGTTGGCTTTAAGCACAGCGGGTATTATGCTGAAAATGGCGTAGAGGAAGTGTGCTGGTATGCAGATGAAGAGCAACAAGCCATCTAGAAGTGACACAGGATGGTGGTTAATGTCCAGTTGGGTGAGTTTCCTGTATGCCAGGATCACTGCAATAGTCATCAGCAGCAGGAGGATCAGTTCAGACGTAGCGTTAACAGCCAAACCCATTTCAACGTATTCCCTGAAACACAAAGACAGCAGGTTAATTAATAGACAAGAGAAAGATAGTAAGTATTCCACCAAAAAATTTCATATTGAGATTTCACCATTAATGCATATTTTGAGGTCCTCTGTGCCCAAAAAGGGTGAATGCCATGTATGAAGTGCCGTAAATCTACATGAGACCACTTGCTTTACATTCCTTCTGAAAGAGGCCATGTTAAGAATTTTTACACCCCAAAAAAACCATTCCCCTCCGCTAGGCTTGAACTCGTCACTTGGGTTACATATAAAGTGGGTTCAACTGTATTTTCAATAAATATTCAGTTTTCCACCAGTTTAACTTCATTACGATGAAGTTATAATAACACAACAAATTATCTTCACTTTTTACAAATATTGATGTTGTGAGGTCCGGAAACTATTCAAGCCAAGATCTTTGTGATTTTTGTGCAAGTTAAATTCACACTTCTCACATAAATATTGTGGAATATTTGTGGTACAGTCCCATGTGACAAATATCAACGTGCAATATTTTACTAAATGTTTTTAGACAATACAATCTACTGTTATTGGTTGCCAGCAATATCTTGTTATAATTAGTGATGCGAATATATGTCTGTCTTACATGACATATATATCAATAGTCCTTATTGGGTTATTTGTTTATTCCTCTTAGTTACGTACCTAACAAAAGCTACTTATTGGTTACCTATTGTTATCAATCATAATGTAATGATCATAAGGGGTTAAGGTCAACCTTGGCCATGTTTCCTATTACTTGAATAGCCTTGGGACACAGGTTGAGAAATATAATTTGATATCTACATTATATAGGAAATTTACAGATATTATGTGGATACAACTTGACATATCAAATACTGATGTAAATCTTGTTATTGCTTCATTTGGACATATAATTGCTGCCACAATGTGATTTGAGGTTTGTTTGATGTCCATGCATGTGTGACCATGAGACCGGCCGTGCACCTGCTGCCCAAGTAGTAGATGTAGTATACATCTGGTGCAGTTTTTATAAAGATTATTAACACATAGCAGCAGGAATAATGTTCTTGCTGAAAGATGAAATACTGTGATAGCAGACGCGATTCCTATCTACAGGGTTGTGGTAACAGAATGGAATGCATAAATCAATGTTCCTTTATCACAACATATTTATTCATTAACACTTCGTTATTTTACACTCTCAGCACCATATAAAATATTCAAAAACCTTCACACTTAAATGATTTGGTAGAATCTACACTGGATAAAAGTTTGGTGAAAGTTCCATGTCCACACGCTACTGAAACACGTCTTATCATCTTGAGCATACAGACGCTAATGAAACTAGTCCCTGGCGTCGCTTTGGTACGACACACCGCCATTTTTGTATTCATCCGCGCAAATAGTTTTTATTGGTTGAACACAACAGACTATCTAGTAACAAGAAAACATTGGCTATCCTGAATATTAAAAATAAGTTCCTGATACACCCAAACAAGAACTAGAAATTTATACACTTTTAACAAACATTTATATGAACGATTTTCTATTGGGGTCTAATATTCTGTCTCATATGCCCCTTGTTTTGTTTTTCAAGTTGTCACCTATATTTACAATCTTGAAACACAATACCATACTTCTCCCTACTCCTCTGATTCAATCACTTTGTACAATTTTTTTTTTTTTTTTTTTTTTTCTTTACAGTCTTCTTCACTGTTTGTCTTTGTCTTTTGTTTTGGCATGATACAGCATGTCTTTATAAATTTCACATATTCAATTACTACACAATACATTCAGTTATTATACAATACATATTCAGTTATTGTACAACACATTTTGTTATTACACATGTCCAATTATTATACAATACATATTCAGTTATTGTACAATATATCCAGCTATCATACCACATATGTTCTGTTATTATACAATACATATTCAGTTATTACACAATACATATTCAGTTCTTATACAACACATACTCAGTTATTGCACAGTTGACATTGACACAAATATAATTTAAGTGTATCATGGTTTATTATGTGGTTTTTGACTTGTATTCATTGCTATGAGGAGAGAAAAACAGGATACAAATTTTGAGCTAATGATTATGATCATGTTTATGGCAATATTTTATTCAGTTCTTTGCCTTCCTTGTCTTGTAAGTTTATAAGCTTATGTATAGGCAGGTTATTGAGTCAGTTCTTAAACTCTGATGTTACTAATGGTACTATTTTTCTTAATTGGGTTATTATTCATTGTTGTTTGGTTCAACATTTCTTCGAGCTTAGCATTGGCTATATCCATCTTAATTCATGGGCATTGTTTTTCTGATTATGGTTTTCCTTACTCCACTAATTGTCACTTCTTTGTCTCTTATTTCTATAAGAGAAAACTTCTATACTTATAATTATTCTGTAATTGTATTATTTTTCTTCTCCATTTACCCTCGACATCTTTGTGTCGAAATATTATATCTTTGTCATCATAATTGATTCCTTTTTATTTTTGTCCCTGACATCCTTATGTCAAAAACATATTATCTTCCGTCGCTATAATTCATTTATTTAATGACAATCAGCGTCCTCATCTGTCTTTGTTGACAATGCTCTTTGTGGTCGATATAGCCAATGACTGTATTGGTTTTCTTCCTTGTTGTAATTCCTAATCTGAACATAATTTTCTATAAGTAACCCATTAAAAATTGTTATCTTCCTTCATCTCTACTACTCCTGCCTTACATATTTGTTGGCAAAGACTATTTGGTCCTTTCTTTGTATGACTTTAATTTATTTTTATGGTATCTTCCTACCAACTTGCCATTTGTATTCTGTAGCTCATACGTGTGGTCACCCAGCTGTTTTGTTATGACCAGTGGTCCAGTATACAATAGCTCCATCTTTCCAGATCTTTTCTCAGATGCCTTGGATGCTTTGTGACTTTTTAAGAGCACTTTTTCTCCAATTTGTGGGGACCATTTCCTGATGAATCTTTTTACCTTGTTCCTCCCTTTTTCAGCCTTTTGCTGCAATCTTCTGAATGCCAATTGACATTTTTCCTTCTCTGATAATTCTTTTTGGGCAGCCATCGTAGTGTCAATGTCAATTGTCAATCTCTTGGGTTTCGTGTTGGTCATCCAGTCGGTTGGGACGAACTTAGTTGTCGTAATTTCCCTGAGTGTTGGTGGTGGCTGCTGTTTCTGTATTCTGTGCAGCATCTGCCCTATTTGGCACATTTTCATCTACTTCCTGCTGTCTTATGTTGCCAGTGTACCATTGGTCTCTGCCCCTTTGGCGTGAACCTCTGTTGTATGACGGTCTTTGGTTGTCGAAGTATTCCCTACAGAATCGTATGTGATTCACTTGATGGGTACGGTCTCCTGGTCTTCCACGATCATATGTATATGTTCTGTATCTCGGTTCACCCCTCGGTATTGTGTCGTGGTACCGCTGTCTTGTGTTCTCCATCCTCTCGCCATGATTATGTGGTTGTGGGAAATGGTGTGCCCCTCTCCCCCTTTCATGGGTGCTCCTAGTATTTCTATGTTCTCCCTCACTCTGGTTGTTCGTAGCCATGCTCCGGTTTAAGATGGGTGAGTTTGGGTGACCGTTCCTATGTCTATGCTCATTAGGCCGACCATTTTGTGTTTCGAAGGCTGTCAGCAATTCTATCATATCTGCAAAATCTACTGGCCTCGCAACAAATAATCCTGTTCTCACTGTGTCTGGGAAATGTCTTGTTATGCTGGTAATTAGTTCTGCTTCCGACAAGTTGGGGTCTAATAGCTTTCCTTTGTTGGCTACTTTCATAAAATAATCGACTAGCGACAACCCTTTGGTTGGATCGTATCTACCTGTCGCTAGCTCTACCCTAGTTTGGCTTTGTTTAGCTGGGCCCCAATACCTTGATAGGAATAAATTTCTGAATGAGCTATACGACTCATGACCAGCTAGTGTTAACCTGAGCCATTCTAACGCCTTGTTTTTTAAGCTTTTCTTAACTATCATCATCCTAAGCTCGTTTGGTATCCTTTTCACTTTAAAATATTCTTCCATCTCTTTAACAAAGAGTTTTGGATCGTCTCCCTTCTCCTCGTCAAATGTTGGTGGTGTGATTTCATGTAATATGCTGTTAGTGTAACATGTGTTGTGTGTCGTGTCATTGTTTGGTTGTGAACCTCTTTCTCTGTATGGTGAGTCAACATTTTGTACATTATTCAAGTAACTCTCATCTTGTACATTACTTACATCTAAATCATCTTGCCTTTGTAGTGCATTCACAGCATCATTTACATTAGCCAAACTTTCTTTCCCATTTTTCATTTCTTCACAAATTGATTTTAAATCATTCTTTATTTCTAAGTGACTCTGTTTCATATCATTTATAGCATCCTGTTGTGAATGCATCACATCAGTCATCGTCTTAAATTTAGGAATTACAATTTGTTCTACAGTTTCATTAATAATGTCTTTCTTTACTACCTCAATCTCTTTCCTTAATTCCTCAGTTATTTCTGCTTTTACATTTGTAATCTTACAGTCTACACTTGTATTACATTCTGTTATTTCATCTCTACATCTAGCAATTTCTCCTAATACAATCTTATTTTCTCTCATTTCTGATTCTATTTTTCCCATCCTATCTCCTACGATTTCTATCCTAGCTTCTAAGGCTTCCTTTGTTTCATATAAGTTTTTATGTACTAATTTTAAATTAGTTTCCATTACTTTCATATTTTCTTTACACTCCTGTCTTCCTAATTCTATTTTCTGTTCTAAGTTCTGTCTACCTAATTCCATTTTCTGTTCTAAGTTCTGTCTCACTTCCTCCAGTTTCTGACCTATACTCTGACCTAAACTTTGTTCTATGTCCTGTTTTAATTCTGCCCTATTCTGTTCCATTTTCTGAGCTAAACTTTGTTCTAGTCTTTCAAACATGATCATCATTAACCTTTGGTCTTTGCTTATTGCTAGTTGTTCCTCACTTTCTGTTTCTACCTGATAACTAGGCCTATCTGCCCCTTCCCCCACTCCTGTTTCTATCTCTTTTCGCGACATTTTAATTTCTTTATTCAATTCACTTAAGGTTAAAAGTCCCACTACTTTGCCGCTTCTCAGTAACATAAAAATGGAAATAAAATGTATGTGAAAACAAAAAAAAATTTTTGATCCTACTTTCTTTTCCGTTGGTTCTTCGTCCAGTTATTTACGTCTCCTGGGTAGTTGGCTTCGCTAGATGATCTCCGGTGTTTTTCCCACATTGGTTATTCATGCATCGATGTTCTGATGTATCGTTGATATCAAACGATGGTCTAATGGCGTCTTTTTCCTATGCGATGTGATGGCGTCATTTGATGTTTATTGTAATTTCAATTTTCATAATTTTGCATTCCATTCTAAATTCGAGTTCCACGTTGGGTAAGCCATTTTGGTGCAGTTTTTATAAAGATTATTAACACATAGCAGCAGGAATAATGTTCTTGCTGAAAGATGAAATACTGTGATAGCAGACGCGATTCCTATCTACAGGGTTGTGGTAACAGAATGGAATGCATAAATCAATGTTCCTTTATCACAACATATTTATTCATTAACACTTCGTTATTTTACACTCTCAGCACCATATAAAATATTCAAAAACCTTCACACTTAAATGATTTGGTAGAATTTACACTGGATAAAAGTTTGGTGAAAGTTCCATGTCCACACGCTACTGAAACACGTCTTATCATCTTGAGCATACAGACGCTAATGAAACTAGTCCCTGGCGTCGCTTTGGTACGACACACCGCCATTTTTGTATTCATCCGCGCAAATAGTTTTTATTGGTTGAACACAACAGACTATCTAGTAACAAGAAAACATTGGCTATCCTGAATATTAAAAATAAGTTCCTGATACACCCAAACAAGAACTAGAAATTTATACACTTTTAACAAACATTTATATGAACGATTTTCTATTGGGGTCTAATATTCTGTCTCACATCTAACCATAAACATTTGGGTACTCACTTGTCTGCCATGGCAATGAAGAATAAAATGATGCTGGTTACGGAACCAACCAGAATAATTAGTCCTGCAAACAGTCCTTTATTAGAAGACTGGCAGTCAGCGTGGATCACCAGATTGCTCCCAATCTCTTCTATGGTACCCAAACTGAGAGGACATTCACTTAGTCTCTCACTCTCTCCATGACTTGGTGCGCACTGACCTATCTTCTGCCAGATAATGAATAAAATGCCCACTGAAAAAATAACAGCTGCAATTACAAATAATACTTCATGCATGCTTTATGTATTTAAATTTCACTTCTTGAGGTACCCAGTCAGCATTTTGTCTGTATAAATATACAATCCCAAAGCTGCTGCATTTTTACATTCTCTACCAATCTCTAGAATGTAGAGGAAGTGTGGTATTCCACTTAAAATTTTTATATTGAGTTTTCAATGCATATACATATTGAGAGGTAGAACTGGAACTTAAAAATTCAATGCCACAACTGGGATTTGAATTTTTAAGCTCAAACTTTGCCCACACACGGCTTGTGTGTTTAAAAACACCAACAGTAAGTTTGTTGGCATAAATAAATAATAATTAGCATATACATATATTTTCTAAAGGCACCTGAATATAAAGCAAGCATTTTTAGAAAAAGAGTATATGTGCATGCATGTATGCATGTGTGTATAGTATAACTCAAAAATAAAAATATAGCAAATACCAATTTGGTGGAGCAAAACCTGCCTAAAATGAAATGGAACCATTCCAGCAGTTTTTTCTGTTTCAGAGGTTTTTGTCTTACAAAGGTTTATATTTCAATAAAATAAAGTACAAAAGTGTGGTACATTTGGTATTTTAATCAAAATTGTTAGAGCTGTTTTTAAGAAAATAAACATTTTCAAAATTTTTTCCATTTAAAAGCTAGTGTGCATTTAGCAGATTTTTTAAAGTCTTCATGTTGCATTATTGGAAGGTGTGGTGGCCTCAAAACATGTGTTTTTGTGAAATCAGAATTTTTGGGTAGGGTACAATACTGCCCCGACCGAAACACAGCGGTATAACTGTTTCATCTAAAATGGAGGAAATGTCATTTACATATGTGCTGGCCTATCACAGCACAACAGCGTCCCTCAGAGGCACATGAGGGGAAGGTCGGTGGATCTAAATACCACCTATTTAGTCCTCCCGGCTAGGTCCAATGGACCCTTTGACCAACGATAGGTGTGGTCCCCCTTGCATAATGGGGGTTTAACTCGGGTGATGTAACTGCCACATTGTAAAACTGGTGCCCGTTAAGAAAACAGTTACATGAAAGCCACATACATGAATATGAGTCCTAAAGATAAACATTCCGGAGTTAAAACTGTCCCCCAATCGGATCTCCGGGTGGGGACATCTTTAGGCAAATTTCATCACAACAATTCCAATACTTTAAGAATTCTACAATGGAATGCAGGAGGCATGTCCCAGCCTAAAAAACAAGAGCTAATGAAAATATTAAAAGACCAAGATATAGATGTCTTCACAGTACAAGAAACCAATATATCAGAAGAACAGGAAATATACTTTGAAATGGATCAGTATACTACACATATACTTCCAAAGGCTCGTCAAATAGCAAGTGGTATTCTTACAGGAATTAAAAGAAATATGAAAGCTACTATCTAAATCCAAAAAACAATAGAAGAACAAGATAAATCAGAAATAGTTAAAATTGAAGTATGGAAAAGTAACTACCACTATAGAATTTACAGTATCTACAATCCTCCAGACAATACACTAGATCTAAATTCTATTCCCATAGAACCCAAAAGTATTTTAATAGGTGATTTTAATGCACACTCCCCTAGGTGGGGCTACAGAGATATAAATTCAGCAGGAAGAGTCATAGAAGACCTATTAAACTCATCAACAATGGAATTAATATTTAATCCAAATGATCCACCCACTTACCTTCATTATAATGGTTCAGGTACAAATCCTGATCTTCTGATGGTGTCATCTGACATAATTGACAATACAAAAAGAGAAATAATAGAAGACCCAGGTTCAGGCCACAGAATCACCATCAACTCCATAAGAGGTCTAATAAATAAAAGTAACAAACCAAAAATTAAAACTTCTTGGAATTTTAAAAAAGGAGATTGGTCCAGTTTCCAAAATGAGATAGAAGGGAAGTGTAATATACTGTTAGAATCAGAGTTCAAGTCAACAGATGAAATGAATAAAAAAATTTGTGAAATATTATTGACAACAGCCAAAACACATATCCCCAAAGGAAAGTTAAAGAAATATAGCTACTTTTGGTCTCCATCTTTATCTAAGTTAAAACACGAAAGAAATATAGCAAGAGTCAAAGCCGAAAGAACCAAGTGTCCAGAAGATGTACAAAACTGGAGAAGAAAAGCAGCCATTTTTAAGAAAGAATTAATTACAGCAAAGAGGGCCAGTTTCACAAATTTTGTAGAACATATGGACTATTGGAAAGATGGAAATAAAATGTACAATTCCTTAATAAAACAAAATTATCAAAAAATACAACTGAACCATTAAAACATAATAACAAAAGCTTAACTACAGATAGGGAAATAGCAGAATCCCTTAACAAGTTTTATGCTCAGTCACAAAGAATACTCCAAGCGTATAAAAAACAAGATAAGGCTATCCAAAAAACTATCAGAGAAACTAATAAGCCAAAAGGTATACGAAGTGATATTTTTATTCAGGATTTTAACGAAACAGAACTGGATTTAGCAATAGAACAATTACAGAACAAAAAATCTCCAGGACCTCACAAGATCCACCCAGAGTTTATTAAACACCTTGGCAGGAAAGGAAAAGAAATCCTACTTAAACTGTATAACACGTGTTGGAGAATGACTGTACCTTCCGACTGGAAAAAAGCCATTATCATCCCGATTTTAAAGAAAAACAAACCTTCAAACAATATTAATAGTTTCAGACCAATATCTTTGACCAGTGTTATTGCAAAAGTGATGGAAAGAATGGTGGCATCTAGACTTAACTGGTTCCTAGAATATTACAACTTAATTAATAGTTCACAGACCGGCTTCAGATAGAATCATAGTACAAGTGAAAATGTACTCCTACTAAGCCAAGACATCAAGGAAGCTTTCAATAGAAAGGAGGATACCTTGGCAGTATTCATTGATTTTAAATCAGCATATGACTCAGTCTGGAGAAACAAATTAATTGAGAAGTTGCAATCAATAGGTGTGAAAAGTAACATGCTTAAATGGATAACTCAGTTTATTTCACAAAGATTTTGTGCCACAAAATATAATACATACATTTCCAAATATAAACAAACACACCGAGGACTTCCACAAGGTGCTGTTCTGAGCACAACACTCTTTAACATATATATAAATGACCTTAAATCAATAATAAAAACTTTAGAAACCAAAATTGCTTTATTTGCTGACGATGTAGGCATTTGGACTACAGGCTCTCCAAAAAAACCTGAATTAATTAAAGACAGAATAGAAACAGCCCTAAACAAAGTACATGAATGGAGCTCCAAAAACCTCATGACTATCAATGTGGAAAAAACAAATTATGAATTATTTACACTAAAATACAAACCAGTTAATATTATCATAAATTATAATGGTAAACCACTCAAAGCAGTTGATGATGCCAAATACTTAGGCATCACTTTCGACAGAAAGCTAAGTTGGAAAAAACATATAACAAACATCTCAGAAAAGGTTGAAAAGAAACTGCAAATCCTGAAAAGGTTAGCTGGTGCTAAATGGGGCTGCTCAAGGAGATTCCTTAACACAACATACAAAATGTATGTTAAACCAAACCTCTTGTACTGTTCTGAAGCTTTAATAACAGCAGCAAATGCTAACATCAATAAACTTGAACAAATACAAAATCAGGCTCTTTGCCTAATCACTGAAGCAGTTAAATCCACACCTATTGATGCCATGCTTGCCTTAACATGGACCCCATCAATAACAACAAAAATAGAAGAACAAGCATTGCTCCAACACGAGAAAATGTTACGACTGCCAAACTCTAAATGGACAGAAGAGAACCTCCCCCCTTCAATCCTTAAAACTCATAGTAGTTTCCTAGAAAAGGTAACACAGATTAAATCCAAATTGAACATTCCTAACACCAGAGAAAATCTACTTATAAGAGAAAATCCATTGGAATTATTGCAACCTACCTTCAATTTGGAATTAATAGAGGAAATAAGTAAATCAGACACACCAAAAGAAATACAAAAACTTCTAGCTCTGGAAACAATCAATACTAGGTATCCCACAGAAGAATGGCTGCACATATATACTGATGGATCCTCCAAGGAAAACCTTACTGGAGCTGGAGTTATGTGTTCACATTTTTCCTTTTATCATTCTGTTGGCAGAGAGACAACAAATTATGATGGAGAAATAGAGGCTATACACATTGCTCTCCAACAATTATTAAATCTTCCCTTAAATAAATTTAACAAGGCAGTAATTCTTTCGGATTCTAAAGCTGCAATTCAGGAAATATGTTCAAATACTACAAAGAAGTCAACAAAAATTAGAGAATGCTACAAAATGTTAACACAACTCCAAAAAGTTAATAAGACTGTTCATCTCCAATGGATTCCAGCACATTGTGGAGTCATGGGGAACGAAGCTGCAGACTCACTTGCAAAGAAAGGCACAACAATAAAACAAAAGTCTAAATTCAATTTCTCATATTCCTCAATAAAACGCTTGATCATTAAAAACTTTTCTCATTCATACCTACAAGAAATAGAAACAAATGCCAAAGATAAAAAATGGATTACACTACTTTCCAACCCAGATATAATCCCCCAGAGACCAAGGAAAACAGCGGTTGCAGCCTTCCGACTACTGACAAATCACGACTGCTTAGCAAGTCACCTCTACAGAATAGGTATCTCAGCCTCACCAATGTGTGTCCTGTGTAACGATCCAGCAGAAATGAATGAAGAGCACTTGAAGACCTGAGAAGCATTAAGATCAGAAGAAACTACAGTTCAAAAGTATTGGAAAGCACGAATGCTAATGGCTTCATTGCCAGATGCAAGGCACTAGAAAACAACAACAACAATACTGTCCCTAAAATCATACTAAGATAAGTGAAGTTTTTAGTTTCTAATTTGTTCTTATTTTAGAATCTTGTTGCTTCACTGTTAATAGCTTCAATTTTTACTTAATACTGTCCCTATTTACTGCATGAGTATAGAAAGTAAAAGCGTGATTGCATAGAATTACAACTAAGCAATAATTTAAAATAAAAATCTGTAAATAAAAAATTGCTTCAAATATACCTTTTGCTGTATTTTCAACATACATATATATATTTATTAAATTTCTCTGATAGTTTCTCTGTCACCACATAATTTGTGCCAAGCTAAATCTCACATAAATGGTTCTTAAAACTTTAGTGCAAGTACAGTTACATTAAAAAATTTGTGGCTATTGCTTTAAAAATGTAGCATGTAGCTATGGATGATGCATATAACAGTACATCTTAGTCAGGTTATTTAAGCAAACTGTCCTCTAAAATTCTAACATAGGAAATGTCTCTGTTCCAAGGTTTATTTTCTGTTTGTCAGTTTAGTCAGCTTTTACTGTATTTAGCTTCTAAAGATGCGATAAAAAGATTTTCAAGATAATTCTCCCATCCCAACTATCTCTAAATGGAAAACTTTTCATTTTATTTTCCAAAATTGACAATACTGACTAAAATACGTACATTTAAGGTATTTACCTGACAAAATGTATATCTTGAATTTTTTGTGAATAATCTGTGAAGTCTTCTTTACTCTGAATAATTTTCGTGTAACTGGTAAAACATTAAGAGAAAGAAAAGATCCCACTGCATAAAAAATGCAGATTTCAAAGCACATTATTAATGTTATTTGTGGTATTTCCACAGTAATGAATAGTAATGAATACTATTGCTATTTATTTTTTCTTGCGATCATGTTATGTAAAAGTCATCCAGAGTAAACAGGACTACATAGGCTATAGCCAGAAAATTTAAAATATACATTTCATTTGCAAACATGACATTTTAATGAAAATAATTATAGAACCATTTTTGACAAAATCAAAATGTTTGAAATATTTTAAACATAAAGATAGTTTAGAGTGGAGGAATTCTCTTCAAAATCTTCATGTTGCATCCTTGAAAGACATTAAACTTAAATACCAACTTTGGTTTTTAATCAACTTTTCGCTTTAGAGTTAAGCTGTCCACAGACTGACAGACAGGCAGATAGACAGACAAGCAGATAGACTGATGGAGAACAAGGCAGATAGACAGACAGACAGCCAGGCAGATAGACTGACAGAGAACAAGGCAGATAGACAGCCAGGCAGATAGACAGATGGACAGACAGGCAGGCAGACAGACAGCCAGCCAGGCAGATAGACAGATGGACAGACAGGCAGACAGACAGACAGCCAGCCAGGCAGATAGACTGACGGAGAACAAGGCAGATAGACAGACAGCCAGGCAGATAGACTGACGGAGAACAAGGCAGATAGACAGCCAGGCAGATAGACAGATGGACAGACAGGCAGGCAGACAGACAGCCAGCCAGGCAGATAGACAGATGGACAGACAGGCAGACAGACAGACAGCCAGCCAGGCAGATAGGCAGGCAGATAGACAGACAGACAGCCAGCCAGATAGACAGGCAGATAGACTAATGGAGAACAAGGCAGGCAGACAGATAGAAAACAAGGCAGATAGACAGACAGACAGTCAGGCAGATAGACAGAAGGACAGACAGGCAGACAGACAGACAGACCGACAGCCAGGCAGATAGACAGATGGACAGCCAGGCAGACAGACAGGCAGGCAGGTAGATAGACAGATGGACAGACAGGCAGGCAGATAGACAGACAGACAGGCAGGCAGGCAGATAGACAGACAGACAGGCAGGCAGACAGATGGACAGACAGGCAGGCAGGCAGACAGGCAGGCAGATAGACAGATGGACAGACAGGCAGGCAGATAGACAGATGGACAGACAGGCAGACAGGCAGGCAGATAGACAGATGGACAGACAAGCAGGCAAGCAGACAGACAGGCAGGCAGGCAGATAGACAGGCAGGCAGGCAGACAGATAGACAGATGGACAGACAGGCAGGCAGGCAGACAGACAGGCAGGCAGACAGATAGACAGATGGACAACAAGGCAGGCAGGCAGACAGATAGACAGATGGACAGAAGGCAGGCAGATAGACAGACGGACAGACAGGCAGATAGACAGCCAGGCAGACATTCAGGCAGACAAACAGTCAGGGAGATAGTTAGGCAGATGGACAGACAGGCAGGCAGATAGACAGATGGACAACAAGGCAGGCAGACAGATAGACAGATGGACAGACAGGCAGGCAGGCAGACAGACAGGCGGGCAGACAGATAGACAGATGGACAACAAGGCAGGCAGGCAGATAGATAGATGGACAGAAGGCAGGCAGATAGACAGACAGATGGGCAGACAGGCAGGCAGATAGACAGATGGACAACAAGGCAGGCAGACAGATAGACAGATGGACAGAAGGCAGGCAGATAGACAGACGGACAGACAGGCAGATAGACAGCCAGGCAGACATTCAGGCAGACAAACAGTCAGGGAGATAGTTAGGCAGATGGACAGACAGGCAGGCAGATAGACAGATGGACAACAAGGCAGGCAGACAGATAGACAGATGGACAGACAGGCAGGCAGACAGACAGGCAGGCAGACAGATAGACAGATGGACAACAAGGCAGGCAGATAGACAGACAGATGGGCAGACAGGCAGGCAGATAGACAGATGGACAACAAGGCAGGCAGGCAGATAGACAGACAGACAGGCAGGCAGATAGACAGACAGATGGGCAGACAGGCAGGCAGATAGACAGATGGACAACAAGGCAGGCAGACAGATAGACAGATGGACAGACAAGCAGACAGACAGGCAGGCAGGTAGACAGACAGACAGATGGGCAGACAGGCAGGCAGATAGATGGACAACAAGGGAGGCAGATAGATAGACAGATGGACAGACAGGCAGGCAGGCAGACAGACAGGCAGGCAGACAGATAGACAGATGGACAACAAGGCAGGCAGGCAGACAGATAGACAGATGGACAGAAGGCAGGCAGATAGACAGACGGACAGACAGACACCACACACACACACACACACACACACACACACACACACACATACCAGAGACCTTATCTAAAAATGCTTTTTTTTTTTTGATTAGGGGGCCTCAAAACGTATATTTCCGATGAAATCCTGACATCGAATTTTGGGTGTAATACAATACTTCCTCTACTTACTATACATAGTAGAGAAAGTAATATGACTATTGGTTTAGTCTACCACATTGTTATTGTACCTACAATGAAGTGGGTAAATGTATAATGAAAGTTTATCTCTATTAACAAGAAGTACTCGTAGATAGAAGAGTGAGTAGACAAAGTCATGTGAATGCAACATATACATATTTTTCCTTTTAGAAAGTACTCTATTAATGCCTCAAAGATACAAATCTTAACTCTTTTTGTTTACATTTGATTAAACTTTCATATACATATGTAGGCATGCATGTGTGTTGTTTACTCACAAGTAACTGGTAACAAAATAGGAAACTTACCTACAAGTATGCTGTATTCAATACTGAAAGGATATAGATATGGAGAGAAGTTGTCAGCAATGATAGCAAGGCCGTGTGGGGGCTGGCAGTTGCGATGTACCCAGGATGTATCATTGACGCAGTTTACCAGAGTTCTAGCACCTGCTGTAAATAAGAGCATTTACCTTCATTTAGCTGTGTAATACAGGCTGATGCTGTAGCTATGTTATAAACTATTACAGATGACAGAGGTAACACAGTTTTGAACAATTTTCATACAGAAACCCATGTCCAGAAATGCTTCATTATAATGACTAATCTGAAACTTGAAATTCTTATTACAAAATTTTATTTATTAGATAGGTATACTTGAAGGTCATAACTTTCACAATACAATTAAAATGCTGTGGCAAATACTGGTCCATTACTTTTTCCATCTGTCTGCATTACGCTCAAGAACGCCAGTCCCTTGGTGTGGGTGTCACTCTGCATTCTATTTTGGGCAATGACCCAGTTGCTACAAATAGGGTACTGCGGTTCATCTCCAGCATTGGGTTCATGTGATTCGTGTTTTCTTTGGGATTTTAGTTTTACTGCTTTAGAATACAAATACTCAATTTTACCATTTTTTTTTTAAATGTTTAACTGTTTTAACCTTCACTTTTAACGCATTAACTTCCTACCAATAACTTTTTTTAATTCTCTAGCTTTATACCTTTTTGATTTTCATTCAGTTGTAGCCCTTTAAGCCCAAAAGTTTGTAAGTGTTTAGACTTTGAAGATCTGACTTTGGTACCAAATAACCTAGTTATTGATAGGCCCATAAACCCCACTCACTCACCAACCAATCACCCATCCACCCACTCACTCATCCACTCACCCCACAATCACTCATCATCCACTCACTGATCCACCCACTCACTTACACACTTGCTTACTCACATACTCGCTTACTCACCCATCACTCATCCATGCCCGCCTCGGTAGTGTGATGGCTAGCGTGTCTGCCTCACGTTCAAGAGGTCGTGAGTTCGAATCTCGCTTAGGGTAAGTTATCTGGGTAAGGTTTTTTCCCGAGGTTTTCCCTACCCTGAGAAGATGAATGTCGGGTAACTTAAAGCTCCATGAACCTCGGGCTCATTTGAGCCACATTTCACCCATTTTCATTCACTCACCGTTTGAGATGACATTAGGTTAGAGGACGTAAAAAAAGTCACTCATCCACCCACTCAACCACTCACTCACCACCCATTTACTCATCCACCCACTCACTCAATCACTCACTCATCCATCCCACTCATCTGATCACCCAAACAGGCATGCACAAACCCACCCACTCACTTGCCCACTCACTCACTAATTCACCTACTGATCCACCCACTCATTCAGCAGCCACTCTGTCACCCACTCACCCACCCACTCATCCACTCATTCACACACTCACTCACCCAATCACTCACCCACCCACTCATCCACTCATTCACACACTCACTCACCCAATCACTCATCAACCCACTCAGTCACTCAATCACCCACCCAATCACTCATTCACACACCCACCAACCCATTCACTCACCCACCCACTCACTCACCCAATCACTCATCAACCCACTCAGTCACTCAATCACCCACCCAATCACTCATTCACACACCCACCAACCCATTCACTCACCCAATCACTCATCAACCCACTCACTCATCCACCCACTCACTCACCCACTCTCATTCACCCACTAACATACTCACTCACCCACTAACTCACTCATCCACTCACACACACACTCACTCATCCACCCACTCACCCACCCACTCACTCACCCACTCATTCACCCACCCACTCACACACTCATCCACTCACTCACCCACCCACTCACCCACTCTCATTCACCCACTTAACATATTTACTCACCCTCTAACTCACTCACCCACTCACACACTCACTCACCCACCCACTCACTCATCCACCCACTCACCCACTCACTCACCCACTCATTCACCCACCCACTCACACACTCATCCACTCACCCACTCACTCACCCACCCACTCACCCACCCACTCACCCACTCTCATTCACCCACTTAACATATTTACTCACCCTCTAACTCACTCACCCACTCACACACACTCACACACCCACTCATCCACTCACTCATCCACCCACTCACCCACTCACTCACCCACCCACTCACACTCACCCACTCACTCACCCACCCACTCACTCATCCACCCACTCACCCACTCACTCACCCACCCACTCACACTCACCCACTCATTCACCCACCCACTCACACACTCATCCACTCACTCACTCACCCACCCACTCACCCACCCACTCACCCACTCATTCACCCACCCACTCACACACTCATCCACTCACCCACTCTCATTCACCCACTTAACATATTTACTCACCCTCTAACTCACTCACCTACTCACACACACTCACACACCCACTCATCCACCCACTCACCCACTCACTCACCCACCCACTCACACTCACACACACTCATCCACCCACTCACCCACCCACTTACTCATCCACCCACTCACCCACCCACTCACTCACCCACCCACTCACACACACTCATCCACTCACCCACCTGCTCACTCATCCATCCACTCATTCATCCACTCACTCACCCACTCCCCATCCACCAACTCATTCACCCACCCACTCACTCACCCACCAACTCATCCACTCAACCACTCACCCATCCACTAGCACATCCACCCACTCACTCATTCACCCACTCACCTAGTAACTCATCCACCCACTCTGTCATCCACCAACTTACGTACTCACACACCCACTCATTCACCTACTCACCCACTCATCTTCCCACTCACTCATCCACCCACCCACTCACCCACACACTCACTCATCCACCTGACCAACTCACTCACTCACCCAATCACCCACTCATCCACCCATTCACTCAATCACTCATTCACCCACTCACCCATTCACTCATCCACTCACCCAACAATCGCTCATCACTAAAGCCCAGATTTCCAAGTAAAATAAAATAGTAAAATAAGCATGAAGAATGACGCAAATAAGCACCAAAAAAAGCAAAAATAAATGCATGCAAATATGATAAACAGTTTTGCAGAACGCTTACGTTATTGAAGGCTGTTACAATACACAAGGAAGGTCATCCTGAGATTTTCCTGTGTAAAACTCCTGCGTCTATCGGTGAAAAATGATTTGCACAGTGAAAATGCTCTTTCCACGTCGCATGATGTCACAGGTGCGTGAGAAAAGCAGCACATTTCTTTGGTGAATTGCTCTTCAATGTGTGTTTCTTCGCCAGAAAGCTTTTTAGAAATTTGACACAGTGTTTTGTAACCGGAATTTTTCTGTAGCACCTGATTGAGTTTATCAAATGCAATTTTTGCAACCCCGTGTGTTTCTGACGACAATGTTACTGAAACTTCGTGAATCAGAGGAAGTGAATGTTCCAAGGGCTTATTTTGAGCTTCTAGCTGCTTTAAAATTTCAGATATTTTGGAGAAGTGATCTGCTACCTGCTTTCATAGCACCAACTACAGCACTCACACATCCTCCCATTCACTCACACATCCCACCCTCCCACTCACTCACCCATCCACTCACTGCCCAATCACACACACATCCACCCACCCACTCACCCAGTCACCATGGGCGTCGCGAAGGGCGGGCAAGGAGGGGCCGCGGCCCCCCCTTGGAAGTTGGTGAACTTAATGTGCAGCCAATTATTATTAAACTATGATTTTAATTTTTATGTAAAGAACAATTTTTATGTAGCACAAATTAATATGATTATCTGCAACAAATAATATACATTTTGACAGTAAAATAATGATTTAATATTATTTGATTGCAAACTTCCAACATGTGGCCCCCCCCTGGAAAAAAGTCTGCCGACACTCATGCCAGTCACCATCTACTCACTCAATCACCCGCCCACACATACACTCACTTTTTCTGTCATCACTGCTGCTTACCAAGTAGGTTCACTTTCTAGTACTGGGGTAGGGATTTTCTATCACTGGGAGAGCTGGTTTCAGGTGCACTCAGCCTCTTTAGATTCCCAAGTGACCAATTGAGGAGGTACTTGATTGGGAACTACCAGGCCCAGTTACAAAGACCGCATGTACCATCCAGGAGGGACTGGGGCACTGACCACATCCCACCTTCCAGTACTGTACGTCTCTCATAGTGCCTGTGGTGGTTAGCGGTGGGGAACGCAGTGGTTAGGCAGTAGAATTTGACCCAAAAAGGACTAATTCAATGTGGGGTTAGTTTTTTATCTTCCAAGTACACAACACAAAGATTTTCGAGATAATCCTCCACCCCAAACTACCCTTAGATGCAATATATTTAAAGTTTTGATTTTCTCAAAAATTGCTAGTATTTTTTATTAAAATGCAATATTTACATTTAAGATATTTGAATGACAAATTAAATGTACATCTTGAGCTTTCTGGAAATGCCTATGAAGTTCACTTCATTCAAAGTACATTTTTTATAATCTTGTACAAGTAACAAATGTCAACTGAGAAGAAAACACATTTTTCTTCTTTACTTGTTTACCCTCTGTTTATGTAGGACTTACAAGCCAGTGCCTAGGGTCAGACGGCTGTCAGGGAACACAGGAACCAATGTACCAGACAGAGTGAAGTGGTCAGTATGAGAGTGAGCAAGTGATTACCCTCCCCTCATGTAGGACTTACAAGCCAGTGCCTAGGGTCAGACACCTGTCGGGGAACACAGGAACCTATGTACTAGACAGAGTGAAGTGGTCAGTATGAGAGTGAGCAAGTGATTACCCTCCCCTCATGTAGGACTTACAAGCCAGTGCCTAGGGTCAGACACCTGTCGGGGAGCACAGGAACCTATGTATCAGACAGAGTGAAGTGGTCAGTATGAGAGTGAGGAAGTGATTCCCCTCCCCTTATGTAGGACTTACAAGCCAGTGCCTAGGGCCAGACGCCTGTCGGGGAGCAGAGGAACCTATGGACCAGACAGAGTGAAGTGGTCAGTATGAGAGTGAGCAAGTGATTACCCTCTCCTTATGTAGGACTTACAAGCCAGTGCCTAGGGTCAGACACCTGGCGGGGAACACAGGAACCTATGTACCAGACAGAGTGAAGTGATCAGTATGAGAGTGAGCAAGTGATTCCCCTCCCCTTATGTAGGACTTACAAGCCAGTGTCTAGGGTCAGACACCTGTCGGGGAACACAGGAACCTATGTACCAGACAGAGTGAAGTGGTTGGTATGAGAGTGAGCAAGTGATTCCCCTCCCCTTATGTAGGACTTACAAGCCAGTGTCTAGAGTCAGACACCTGTCGGGGAACACAGGAACCTATGTACCAGACAGAGTGAAGTGGTCAGTATGAGAGTGAGCAAGTGATTCCCCTCCCCTTATGTAGGACTTACAAGCCAGTGCCTAGGGTCAGACACCTGGCGGGGAACACAGGAACCTATGTACCAGACAGAGTGAAGTGGTCAGTATGAGAGTGAGCAAGTGATTACCCTCCCCTTATGTAGGACTTACAAGCCAGTGTCTAGGGTCAGACACCTGTCGGGGAGCACAGGAACCTATGTACCAGACAGAGTGAAGTGGTCAGTATGAGTGTGAGCAAGTGATTACCCTCCCCTTATGTAGGACTCACAAGCCAGTGCCTAGAGTCAGACACCTGTCGGGGAACACAGGAACCTATGTACCAGACAGAGTGAAGTGGTCAGTATGAGAGTGAGCAAGTGATTACCCTTCCCTTATGTAGGACTTACAAGCCAGTGCCTAGGGTCAGACACCTGTCGGGGAACACAGGAACCTATGTACCAGACAGAGTGAAGTGGTCAGTATGAGAGTGAGCAAGTGATTACCCTCCCCTTATGTAGGACTTACAAGCCAGTGTCTAGAGTCAGACGCCTGTCGGGGAACACAGGAACCTATGTACCAGACAGAGTGAAGTGGTCAGTATGAGAGTGAGGAAGTGATTACCCTCCCCTTATGTAGGACTTACAAACCAGTGCCTACAGTCAGACGCCTGTCGGGGAACACAGGAACCTATGTACCAGACAGAGTGAAGTGGTCAGTATGAGAGTGAGGAAGTGATTACCCTCCCCTTATGTAGGACTTACAAGACAGTGTCTAGGGTCAGACACCTGTCGGGGAACACAGGAACCTATGTACCAGACAGAGTGAAGTGGTCAGTATGAGAGTGAGCAAGTGATTACCCTCCCCTTATGTAGGACTTACAAGCCAGTGCCTAGAGTCAGACACCTGTCGGGGAACACAGGAACCTATGTACCAGACAGAGTGAAGTGGTCAGTATGAGAGTGAGCAAGTGATTACCCTCCCCTTATGTGGGACTTACAAGACAGTGTCTAGCGTCAGACACCTGTCGGGGAACACAGGAACCTATGTACCAGACAGAGTGAAGTGGTCAGTATGAGAGTGAGCAAGTTATTACCCTCCCCTTATGTAGAACTTACAAGCCAGTGCCTAGAGTCAGACGCCTGTCAGGGAACACAGGAACCAATGGACCAGACAGCGTGAACATCTGGAAGAGGGTGGTCAGTATGACAGTGAGGAAGAGGATTAATGAAATGCAGGTGAAATTGATGAATGGAAAGGTCATGATGGAGCGGTTGGTGGAATGAGTCCAGTAGTGTAACCGCTTGGCCATGGCGTTACTGAGAAGAAAACATACTACACAAAAAATGGAAAGCTCTTTAAACCACACAATTTATTTCAAATAAGTTTGTGCATTATCAATGGTTCAAATTATACAATATTTTGTTTTTCTTTAAGAGTCCTATTGACACTCAGCTGTTTCTTGTAATTGTAGGAAAGAGTATATAATTTTAAGGCGAGCATGCAGCGTCCAGTTTTTAAACATTGGACTGTCGCTATTTGCTTTGTATTTATAACAAAATGTGTAACATAGCTAATGCTGCAAATGTTTATCTTAATTACAATGGAATTAATGTGTTGCATTCACATGACTTTCTCTACTCTTGTACTAACTATTCTTACAAACACTCTATCATCATGTTAGTTGAGTTAAACATTTGCAGAAATTTTCTTATTGCTTATTTCCTTGAAGGTGCAAGGGGAATATGGGAATACATAGGCTTTGAGCAATAGTCAAATATTTTAAACCTTTGGTTTTCAACTGACTTTTCACTTTTGAGTTATGCTGTTCACAGGCACGTGCACCCGCGCACCCACCCACACACCCCCACGTACGCACACACACACACACACACACACACACACACACACACACACACACACACACACACACACACACACACACACACACACAATGGACCTCTTTCTAAAAATGCTTTCTTTTTGGATTTAGAGGGCCTCAAAACATATTTCTGATGAAATCTTGAAATCGAATTTTTGGATGGAACACAATACTTGCCCTTCTTACTATACGTAGCAGAAAAAGTAATAAGCTTTTGTGAGAACAGTTTATATACACACTAATAAATAAGAGAGAGTAGAGAAAGTCATGTGAATGTAACACAATTCTGCTTATTATAGGTATGTAGTAGAGAAAGTAAAACTTAAACATGTTTAATAACCAACTTGTGCAAAATAATTATGATCCTGTCAACCTTAGAAGGGAACCTGAAGTAAACAAAAGCATGTGGCAAGCTGTGTGAATTGGCTGTGGATTATGACAATGTAGTTCTATGTTGGACTCTGGATTCATTTTGTTTCTTTTATTATTTAAGGATTTATTTTGCTAAAAAGAATTGTTGGTATATTAAATTTTAATTCACACTGCATTTTAAAAACATATATGTAATTAATAACAACTTAATGAATGGGGATATGTATATACACCATTTTCTATTACTAAAATACAGTTATTCAGTGTTCTTGTACTTCGCAGTGCTTGCTTGTTTTCAAATTGCTTAACACAGTGGTAAAGGTTAATAATAGTTATGGTTAAATAGAATATATATGTGAAACATCACAAAGAGAAAATTTTGAAAAGTGGTGAAAAAACTATTGCACTGGTCAATTTGGGTGACTTCAGACACTTTTTGCATTTCTTTTCATTTTATTTAAGTGTGCAAATGGGATCACAGTTATTCTGTGTAGGGTAACATTTGTTATGGTCTTGGTGAATAGTATGATGTATTCTGACTTTTGTATATCATGTATTTAAGGTTTTTTAAAAATATTAATAGTGTCCGATGTTGCCCGGTATAGAGGGGTGACTTCGTACCCACATGTTATTCTTACAATATCCGAAGATTGTCATCCTAACGTGTTGTTTCAGACACTTATTTTAGTTTTAAAAAATATTTTCAGGTTATGTTTTAATGTATAATAGTTTACAATAGTATAAACACAAAATATTCGATCTACAATCCAGTAAATTCAGTAAGCATAGAAATAAGACATGATTTCTTAGATCAAATTACACCAATGCCCGCCTCGATAGCGTGATGGTTAGTGTGTCTGCCTCACGTTCAAGAGGTCGCGAGTTCGAATCTCACTTAGGGTAAGTTATCCGGGTAAGGTTTTTTTCCGAGGTTTTCCCTACCCTGAGAAGACGAATGTCGGATAACTTAAAGCTCCATGGACCTCGGGCTCATTTGAGCATCATTTCACCCATTTCATTTCATTCATTCGTCCGATATGACACAATGTTGGAGGACATTAATTTAAAAAAAAAAAAAAAAAAAAAATTACACCAATAAATAAGTCAACATATTTTAAGTGAATAAAAACTTAAAAAGTTGGTGAAATAACACAGTAACATATCTGATGCAGTTTATTACAATACATCATGTGAAAATACAAATTTTCCCTTCTCTTCCTTCGGCGCCAGCAGCAATTTTATTATTTGATCTTTAGAGATGGTGTCCTCGTCAGGAACTTTGGGAAACACAAATACACTTTTGCTGTTGTAGTGTGGGCACAAAAACTTCACATCAACATCTTTGGCACCAATATTTGTTGCAACAACAACAAACTGCCATACAAGAGTCTTCTTTCCAACACTGTACTCAAAGCTAGCCACCAAAAATGAGTCCTCCTGTAACATCAGAGTATTAACACTTTCATCTTCACTGCTGTTACTGCTGCTGCTAGTTGAAACATTGCTCTGGTTTTCTTCTTCCAAATGGCATCCCTGAACTGACTCTCCTGGTGCAATTTTGAGCTTCTTCCCCCTAACAACATTGGGCTTCTTGTAGCGAGTTTCCTTTAGGATTTCTTCGAAACTACTCTGCAATGAAATCAAATCATTTGTTTCTTCTCTGTCTGGAAGTTTGTCCAACACATGCAATGGATCAAACGAAATGAGTCCAGTTGCTCGAAAACCACTCTTAATATTACCAACTTTTCTGGCTTTGATTTTTTCCAGCGTCTGTGTTAACAGGGATGGAAATGCATCCTTGGATATTGGACCACGAGTGCTCTTCTTCCAGTGACTCAGTGCCAAGCTATCTTCACAAGTCTGAAGAAACTGACATCCAAGGGCTGGAGAAGATGGGTGCTGTTTGGAGGCAACAAGATAAAATGGATGTCAAATTTTTCACATTCTTTTATCACTTTCACAGAATTATGGCTACTTAGGTTGTCTCCAATTAGAGTCCTTTGACCTGGCCTCTTCTTTAAATATGGTAGTGCTATGGTCAAAAACCAATCCTCAAAAATAGCCATATCAAACCATCCACTTCCATTAGGATTAAACCTTGTCCCGGGTGGTCCGCCCTCTTTCCAAGTGTCTCAAAGATGTTCTGATTTATAGAGATGCTCATCACCAGAAGCAGCCATCATAACAGAAATGTTGGTTTTTGAAAAATCTATAATGTGTTCAGCATGCTTTACACCTCTTCTTATGACTGTGTGTTTCCTTCCAGGATCGTCATTGAAATTAGTTTTGTCATAGTTGACAATGTCAGAATTAGGTGCATTTTCTATAATTGGACCAATGTTGTGGAAATACTCTGGCACTGATTCTTTGGACATTTCGATGTGAGCTCTTTTTATATTCTCACTTAGTCTAACAGACAGTGTTGCAGAATGCCTCTTTAAGAAGGAAGCAGCCCAGTCCACTCCTGGAAAGTTATTCTTGAAGCACCGTATTATTCTGCCAGATCTGTCTAGATACCCCTTTACCAGGTATCTTATGTCTGTTGATGTAAACGGAAATCCCCAGTGAGCAGCAGTCAATATTCCTTCAACAAGAGTTTTTTCTTCATGTTTGTTTAATACAGACTGGCCTCCCATTAGTTTTACATGCTTCTTCTTAACTTTATTTCTGAGAGTCGACTGTGGTATGCCATAATATTCTGCTGCTTTTCTGTAAGACATACCTGATTTTACATCTCTGAAGGACTTTCCTAAATTTTCTGTATTGTAATTACAGCATACTGGAGCTCCAAGCTTCCTCTTATAACGACCCTTGATTGTCCTAATCAACTCTTAAATAGATGGTTTCTAATAAAAGTCGGTATATACTCAACAATGGAAGAAATTTTACATTAGGTAATACATTTTTGTGTGGCAGAATAGTTAAAAGAATAGATGTTGAAGAAGAAAACAATGTTTAATTATTAATTTTGATTCTAGGAATGAAAGTACATGTAATCAACAATAGTTCAGAAACTGGCGGCCTACTTCAAAGCTCCAAAAATGTAATAACAGTGAACAGAAACAAACAATAGGTGTTCATAAAATGTAAACCGAAGCTTAAGGTTTCACATCTAAAAATCGCCACTCAACTACATTTGTTTTAAACATTGTTGTTGCTTTTAATTCAGTTATGATACACACTGTCTGAAAACAGACCATATGTCTGAAATTACCTATTCTGATGGTACTGAATGTATTTGTTTGGATTTTTGTTTTGTGAGTAGATAATGGAAGTTACTGATACCTAACTGTTTTCAGTGTTGTTTGTTCAGTAAACACGAGCTTGGGCAGTAAAATGTTTCAGTATTATTTCAAAAGCTGTTGTCAAATGAAGTAGCAGTGTTAATTAAAGGAGAATAATATGATCATTTAGAAATAGACAGTGCTAATTTGCATATATGCTGGTCAAGTGGTTCAGGAAGGAGTATGTGTCTTCAGACAGTGCATAAGCACCAGCCAGGGTGTAGTAATACAATTTGCAGACCACTATGTCATGCACTCCTATTGTTTACATCAGGTTCCCTTCCTAGGCTGGCAGGGTTACAGTTAATGGGTTAAACAATGATAGTTTTGCTTTAGTTTAGGAAACCAAACTTGTGGATATTTTACCAACACTATATTCTAAGGCATGTAGTATAGAAAACTTACACTTTTGGTAGAAAGTGAGTGGAAGAGCCACAAGCTTGTCTGATGAATTCTCATCCTTGATGGTGTGTTCTTCAGAAGCCACCATGTCATATTTGTGGTTTATGAATGTGCTAAGGGAGTCCATGGTCTCTCTCATGATTGTCCATATCCAGAAACACAAGCTTGAAGCAATGCAGTGCATCAGTGCAAACCTTGCCAGTTCTTTGCATCTGTTTATAATTACCTGTTAGAAAAGGATGGGCTTTTAAAATACATTCAACATCATAGTTTGAAAATTGAGGTAAAATGACAGGGTAGTTTCATATAGAAGCAAGACCAGGGAGGGGTAAATGGGCTTTAGGCACAGATGCGTTTAAGTTTACGAAGTTTCAGAGGTAGAATTGGAACTGAAAAATTCAATGTCACAGCTGGGATTTGAATCACAGACCCTTCGCTTACCAGACAGGTGCTCTAACCATTAAGCTACTGTAACAACCTGCCAGAATGACATTGAATTCTCCAATTTAATCCCGGGATATAGAGTACTTACAATAGTAAGTCGCCAATGGGGTAATTGTCTCTGATGTGAGACTACCTTTCTGGTTTACCGGGAGAAAAATATGAGTTGGTTGGAGAATTCAATTTCATTCTGGCAGGCTGTCACAATAGCTTAATGGTTAGAGCACCCACCTGGTAAGCAGAGGGTTTGTGGTTTCCAATTTATTTCTACTCGACTTTGGAATTGCCCCTTTGTTGTTGTGACTGATAAATATATCTAGAGTTATATATTTGTTAAGGAGTTTTAAACAGTATGTTCATAATAACTATATAAGATCCACTTATTTTGCATTCTTTCAAAGCATAAAGACATATGGTATATGACTTTGGAGAGACAGTGCTTCTACTATTACAGAAGACAGCAATAAGAATAATTACAAATTCATCTAAAATGACTCAATGCAAACCGATGTTTAAGAAACTAAAATTACTTAGCATTTAAAGTAAAAACAGATTAGAAGCCAAACCTATATATATATATATATATATATATCTTGGTATAGCTTTGAGAATGAGTTGGAGTCAACTCAAAACTTATTAGCACCAAACAACTTGGAATATTGCTAAGATAAGTGAAACTTTTGGTTTCTAAAGTAAGAACAAATTAGAAACTAAAAGCTTCACTTATCTTAGTATTATTTGCTGACCCTGGTTTTCAAGCTGTGTCCAGCTCATTCTCAAAGCCATATAAACAAATTCGTTGCCAAGCTACAATCTTTTATTTTTTCTGAAAAACAAATACTCTTATTCAATTTTTATTTACCAATCTCTGAAAACAAAAATTTATAAATACAATCTATAGATGGTAATTCAAAGTTCATGACACGGTTCCTGTTTTTTAAAATAAAATTTTTTTCCCAAACCATTAAATCTATAGGATTACTTAATTGCTTTAATAATTTAACTTCTGGATTAATTTCATGATTAAATGACCAAAAATGATCTGCCACAGCTGATTTATCAGTTTGTTTATATTTAATATTTCTAAAATGTTCTTTTATTCTGGTTTCTAGATGACGTTTAGTTTTACCAATATAAACTTTATCACAATCTAAACAGCTAAATTGATAAATGCCAGATTTTTTATAATTTGGTATTTTATCTTTTTTTGAAAAATTAAGTAAATTTTGTATATTAAATTTATTTTGAGGGACCAAATTTATTCCATATTCTTTAAAAATCCTTGTAAATTTTTTATTAGCCCATGGATGGTAAGTAAACTTTTTAAAAATACAATTATCTTTTATTTTTTTAAGGGTTGAAACTTCTTTGACAGCTTTTTGATACTTAAATTCCTCTATCCTTTTATGTATAAAATCTGTATTAAAACCATTAATTACTGCAGTGTTAATAATGTGTTTATATTCTATGTCAAATTCATCTTTATTAAGGGGTATATTTATTAACCTATAAATTAAACTATTAAAAACAGCAAATTTATGTGTAAAAGGATTAAAACTTTTATATTTTATGTAATTATCAGTGTGAGTAGATTTTCTGTAAATACCAAATTTCAATTTATTGTTATGTCTTTTAATTTTTAAGTCCAGAAATGAAAGGAATCCATTATTCTCAGTTTCCAAAGTGAATTGTATAGCTTTATCTTGTAAATTTAAAAGTTTTAAAGCATCATTTATCTGTTTTTTAGGGACAACAGAAAAAATGTCATCCACATATCTATACCATATTTTAAAAATTAAAGGGAATGATTTTGTAATTTAAGTTTCAAAAGAACTCATGAAAAGATTAGCAAGAAATGGCGAATTGCCAAGCCAGAAGTTTGTTGAAAAAAATTACCATTAATTTGTTCTTACTTTAGAATCTTGTTGCTTCACTGTTAATAGCTTCATTATTTCCTTATTTTACTTAGCATTGTTAATCTGTATATGTACTCTGTGTTAACACACATTAAAAATAAAGTGCCTAATATGCAACATAGTTATAATATAAACTCATACAATAAAAGAAACCAACAACACATTGATATACCATATCACATGTAGATTAACCAAAGTAACAAACCGCTATGTTGTTTTAGGTATCAGACTTTACAACAAGCTCTCTCTTGAACTGCACAACAAACCAGTTAACATATTTAAGGGAAAATCCCTTTTATGATGTACATGAACACTTTGGCCAAACTGAATAATTAGTAAAATTGACCAAAATTAATTGTGTAGCTTAATAGATTGAAGTGTATGTTTTGTACAAAATATGTACAATTAATTTAATGTTTAATTAAATTAAGCATTGTATTGAAATGTATCACGTAATTAAGTACTTAATAACACTAATTGTAATGAGTTAAAAATTGCAAATTTTGTACTGTAGTGGTATCTATTGCTGTATAAGATTAATGATAATAAATAAATAATTATTAAATAAAAAATTATTATCCTTTTTGTTAAAGTTTACAAGGAAAAAGTTTTGGATTTATCCAATTTGTTTGGCAGGTTTGACGTATCTGACTTAGATTGGAAATATGCTGGAAATGTTTATTTTAGATCAGAAACAAAAGGAAATTGACATATTTTTCAGAGTATATGAGTCATATCCAGACTTATTGCTTGCAATACTAAAGTAAGCCCCGGCACAACAGCCCATGAAGAGCCAAGCCTTACTATAATATGTCTCAGCCTAGTTCCATCCTGTTGTAAACATCTGGGCGGGAAGAGAGACAGAGATATTGGAACAGAAAACGGTTAAGCTGTTGATTGGTTTGGCGAAGATAATGGGCGTTTTCTTTTATTTGCATACGTACGATAAACCCCTCCTTTAAGTACAGTATTGTACGTAAGTAGTTTTTTCATCACTGCTCTACACGAGCTCATTTCGGACACAGAAAAGTATGCAAATGTTTCGATTCTTATAAACGTAAATATGCCCACATTTTATCTTTCGGCTTCATGTATCACATAGATGTGTTCTCGGCTCGTGACTTCTGAAGGGAATATATACATAATAGTATACTATATACAGATTAGACAGAAGACAGGTGAAATTATACACACTATTAACGTATTATGTTAAATTAAGCTGCATTTTACTTAACAATTACTAAAGGACACTGCTATTATATAATATTTTTGCATTCCTATACCAGGCAACTCTCTTGCAACGAGGTCTGTATCGAGTTGAATGCTGATTAAGATGTTTTTGTTTATAGTATGGAGTTGCTTCTGATATTTAACACTGTATTTCCTGTACATCTCGTGGACCTCACAAGGCCAAGGACACTTACGTATATGCAATTTAAAATCAGTAAGCTTTTCATCATGGAGCAGACTGGTGCTTCAGCCAAAATGAAACACAATCGAGGCAAACCTTTAGAAAGTGGTGAGAGGCGAATGATCGCGCATTGTTTCGCATTACTTAAAGAAAGAAACCCGGAATCATCTATAAAACACATTGGGAAAGAAACTAGTGATCCCCTTGGTGTTTCCGCAAGTAGTGTACACAGTGTTAGAATAGAACAGCAAGCATCCGAAACTCTAAGAACACCGGAAAAATGACGTAAATGCAAACAGCGTGTGGAGAAATATGACGATTTTACGAAAAGTGCTATATGCAGTAAAATTCATGGTTATTTTTTCAGAAATGAACCGCCGACTCTAAACAAAATTTTGCATGCGGTAAATTCTGACACGGACTTGCCAAATTTTTCATGAAGTACTCTCCACCGTTTGCTGATAGATATTGGATTGAAGTTTCAAAAGCGAGGCGGAAATCAGTTATAGTGGACAGAGAGGAAAGAATCCGATTAAAGGTAAAGGTAACCATTGTGTTACTGCACGATTCTGTTAATATTCCAACTCGTAGATTTAATAAATTAATGTGTAACCCAACTCTATTTATTGTCTAGAAGTTAGCACTGCTATATATACTGCTAGTGTTGCAAAACTTTTGTGCGTGCCTGTACCTCTAACACGTGGCGAGTTGAGTCAGCTCCGCCTTGTTGTTTACAGCAGGATTGAACTAGGCTGAGACATGGTATACCCAGCCGCTGTGTCCCCCACCTTGGCCCACGACAGGCATCATTGGTGGGGTGCAGTGCTGGAGGGTGGTACGTGGTCAACGTCCCGATCCCTCCCGGCCAGTTATGTGGTCTTCACAACCTGGGGCCACTACTTTTCCATCAAGTAGCTCCTCAATTGGTTCCCCCAGGACTAACGAGGCTGAGTGCACCCTGTGCCAGACCTCCCAGAGGGGATCAAACCCAGGTCCTCCACACCAGAGGCAGGCGTGCTACCAACTGTCGCTGCGGAGGCAGTCTATTGCTTGCATTATGACTTTATAATACAATGCTTATCTTTGTGTATGATGTAAATTTATTCTGATCTTGATTTTCAGAATCAAGGACATTTTTATTAAGATGGTCAAAGAAATATTGAAATGTTGAAATACTTGAATTCAAACTATTAAATATTTTATGTTAAAATGTTATATCATCTCTAATAGGCAGTTTACTCACATTAGAATACTTAAATATAAAGAAGAGCTGAAGGAATGAATACACTGGATATATGATATCCAATATTAAGGTGGCAATACTGGCACAGTTGTAAAAGTCTTCTGTATCTGACGTCAGGAATACAATCTGATATCCCAGAAGAAGTCCACTGTGGATCAAGTGGCCAAAGCAGAAACCTGCAACAAAATTATGTTTTTCAAAGAGGCACAGTTTAAATCAAATAGTATTGTTTATGTTGCAAAATTAGAAAGTATTACTAAAGAACTAGATTACTATTGAATGCATTTTTATTGTAACATACTCATTTTACAATAAAATGAATGCAGAACTGCAACTCCAGAAATGGAAACTACGAACCAAGAAAACTGCTGATTTGCATTCATGCAACTTCCTCTACTCACTCTGCCACAAAATATTCATACAAAGGTTTATTCTTTTATTGTTTGTTAATAGAGATAAACTTTCGTTACTCATTTCTTTTTCTCTTTTACGCCAATGCTATTAGAGTATTTGAGTTATAGAAGATCATCTTGGTGCTGTTTTTTTAAAATGTTTCTTGTTTTATTTATTTAGATGTCTTATCTTGTCTTAGTGGGAGATATTTATGTATGCCTTGGTGATCAGTCAGTGGGGCATTGAGAACTCTTTTCTTATCTCAAGTTGTAGATACAGAACAAAGCATCCACTGAACTCCATTTAAATTTGTTAAGATATTTAAGAGGTGGAATCAGGACTGAAAAATTCATGCCATAGCTGGCATTTGAACCATGGATCTATCGTTTCATGCGCAGATGCTCTAACCACTAAGCTACCATGGCCAACTTGCCAGTATGACATTAAATTCTCCAACCGACTCGTACTTGTTTCCCGGTAGACCACAAGAGAATCTCACATCAGAGATAAATGTATTATTGATTGTGATTACTCTTGGGACATTTATCTCTGATGTGAGATTCCTTTGTGGTCTACCAGGAAAAGAGTTTGAATCGGTTGGAGAATTTAATGTCATACTGGCAAGTTGGCCTTGGTAGCTTAGTGGTTAGAGCAGCTGCTCGATAAGCGAAAGATCTGTGGTTCAAATTCCAGCTATGGCATTGAATTTTTCAGTCCTGATTCCATCTCTTAAACATTGCCCACACACACACACTTTGTGTGTTTTAAAACACCAGCAGTAAGCTTGTGGGCAAAAAAAATTACAGTTGGTAGGATATTTATTTGTACCTTTATAAATTATCACAATTCCTAATTCATTATATGATTACATCACTATATCACTATCACATATGATTACATACTATTTCGTACTGCTTGGCACATCTGAAACTATTTATTTTACAATTTCTTGGAATATCGCCAAGAATGGCGTCTAACTTGTTTGAACATGTTGATCCAAGAGAGTTTGGAAAATTAGTTTATTCATTACTATGACAATATTGTTCGGATATTGTCTTGCTTAACAATGCCTTCTTATGACATCATATTCTGGGTATAATACTTGACTTTATAATTATCTCAGGTATGCCAAGAAAATAGCGTGATTTACATTTTAAAACCTTTAACATGATATTACAAAAATAATCATTAATTATATAAGCATAACTGAATTGTTAAAGTTGAGAATAATTATCATCTCAATAAATTGATAATGTACCAATTAACAAAGGAAGAATGCCAAATAAACAAAATCAAAATGATGTTTGATTTAAATATTTCTTGGGATGTATAATAACTGTTTCAATTTCATTTTCTTTCCTGTCTGTTCTTTCCTATACTTAATGACATAACCACATTCATGGTGCCATTTTTAAATGGTTACAACAATGTTTGCAAGGTGTTAGGTGGATGAGTGTTCACTCTTTAACAACAACTTCTTGACGTTAAGTTGAAACATAACTTGCTCTACCATTTCCCTCTGTAGTACATAGTTCCATATATAAAAAATAAAATTTGTTGAAAGTTTGTAAATGTCACCACTTCTTAATGCTTTACTTCTGTGATTAGCATAGACAGGTAGAACTTCAAAAAGTGAGTTATTCATGTATTTTCCATTTTTTGGTACAATGAGTAGTTTAGCCACAAAATGGTATTAAATAACTGTATTGCAGCATCACTCTTGGGATAAATTTGTTAACATACACTTGACAAGTGCACAACATTGGGTGTGTGTAGAGTGGAAGATCAGGAATGTTGACAGTGAAAACTACCAGCTCAGTTCCCATGAATACTGCTTGGAAAGTTTGAAAGAATACCACCTTCCCCTTGCTACAGTGGAAGCTGCATTAGTAAACAAAACATTCACTTCTTCAGTCCTCTCTGTTGCTAGGAAAGTGACAAGCTTTGATTGATATAAAGGTTAGTAAAAACATATGACTGTTCTTAAACAAAGTGCAAACAAAAAGTGGTATTGGTCTGATAAAGGTGAAATAACACAAATGTAAACATATAATAGATATTAATATTTTTTGTAATTTCTTGAAGCCATGATACATTGTGTATAGAAATTATGCTGACAGCTGGGGCTGAATGCCCTGTCAAGTTGACATGTATTGACAGAACATAAATAATTAATAAAATACCTGCAGCACCAACTTTGAGATAAAAGCTTCCAGAATGTCTCCCACTGCTGAAGCAATAATAATGCTGCATTAGGCGTATTTCTTCTAGCTTTTTTGGTAGTGGTAGATTCAGTCGAAGTTCACTTCTTGTGGAAGTCTGGCATTCAATACTACCTTTGAATGACATATCTGAAATAACATATATATCAACATGTTTATTGTAAACAATTAATTATATCAAATATTTAAAAACTTGGTCCACACTATTTTTCATATATCAATTTCCTTGACTTTTTGTGGCTATATTGAGGAATTTCCCTGAGAATCCAATTTTTGAATGTGTTATTGCAAATGGTTGCAACTAGTTGTTTCCTTAACTTTTCTCATATTTGAAACATTACCCTGATGTCCCCTAACTTTCCAGTTAAGTGTAAACCACTTAAAGCTGAAACTTGAAATTTATTCAGCAAAAAATTAGGACAGTGAAGTACATATTTATCACCACAGTAATATATTATACATTAAGGGAGAGAAACATGATTTTTCACATCCTCAGGTTACAAATGAACCTGCTTAGGGAGAAATTTGTTTTGATCCTGTTGTGTATATATTATTTGCAGCCTCTAGTATCAAAGACAGAGATGATGCCATCCAGTCAACATGGGGACTTGAATGTGTTCTTGCATTGAATTTAATGGTGTATATAGTTCCATTCAGAAACGAATAAAAATTAAAATATTTTCACATTCAAAATATGTGGTTACTTTCCGATGATGATGATGACGGTGATGATGGCGATGATGATGATGGCGACGATGGTGATGATGATGATGATGGCGATGGTGATGAAGATGATGATGGTGATGATGATGATGATGATGATAAACTTTCTAATTTTTCTACTACATATATTAAGTAGAGGGAGTATTGTATTCCATCCAAAAATTTGATGTTGATATTTCACTGGAAATATATGTTTCGAGGCCCCCTGAATACAAAAAAGCATTTTTAGAAAAAGGTGGTGTGCATGCGTGCGTGCGTGTATGTGTCTGTCAGTCTGGTAGCATAACTCAAAAACAAAAGGTCAATTAAAAACCAAAGTTGGTATTTAAGCTTAATGTGTTTTAAGGACGTGATATGAATGTTTTGAAGAAAATTGCTCCACCGTAAACTATCCTTTAAATGAAAAATTTTGATTTTCTCGAAAATGGCTCTAACGATTTTGATTAAAATGTCATATGTTTCAGATATTTTTCTGACAAATGAAATGTTTATCTTGAATTTTCATGGCTACAGCCCCTGTAGTCCTATTTACTCTGGACGACTTTTACATAAACTGGTAAACCATATTGTTGTTGTAGTGTTTAACGCCCGCTTTTACTACTACGGCACCGCAGGCGGTGACACTGATGATACATGAAGATGGAGCACCGGTGGAATGAGATGGCGGGGGAAACCGGAGCACCCGGAGAAAACCCGCCCTGACGCCGCTTCGTCCACCACGAATACCACATGCGGGTCCCTGGGATCGAACCCGGGCTGCCTAGGTGGTAGGCGAGCGCGCTAACCGCTCGGCCACGGCGCCGCCTGGTAAACCATAAGAGATAGATCAAATCTTACTGTACGAAAAATGTAGATCTTGCTAAAACACAATTTATATTCAAATACATTTTTTGTAGAGTGTACCATATTCCTTGTTATTGGCGTGAGTTTTGGAAAACAAACTTTCGTCAAATGGAAGTCCATAATTCATTTGTTTATATTTTAGCCATGAAAAGAGAACAGAATCTTAAAGTTTTAAAGACTTAACTATCACTCAAAGTCTACTGTATTCCCACATTCCCCTTGTTCCTACAAGAAAATACGCAATAATATAATTTCTGCAAATGTTTGCCTCAACTAATGTTAAGAAGATAAAGGAATAAGAGTTTGTAAGAATGGTTAGTATAAGAGTAGAAAAGTCATGTGAGTGCAACACATCAGATTTTATTTGAAATAGTATACTAGAATCCATTTCTCTATTACGATATAGGTACTACTTACCATCTTTGTTAGATAACAATGTGTTCCTGTTCTTTATTCCATTTGTATACTTCCTGATATCTGTGTATAAGAACAGGAAGTAGACAAGGCCAAGTATTACTAGATATATACTGAATGTCTGAAACAGAAATGAGAGTGTTGAGATAGGAACTGCAAATTATAGACCTTACTTACTAAATTGCTCTTTGAAGATAAACTCACCTCGGCAAGTGGTGTACTTTGTAATACAATGTCACTGATGTATATTACAACTCCTAGTGTTACAACAAAAACAGCATACACACAACTCAAGATAACTGTGAGATGACTCCTGAAAAACAAATTTTGCACTTTAGCCAAATAATCTGGAAACATTTTTCAGTACATCTATCAGAGTTTGTGAAGTTTGCAATTTAAGAGTTAAGACAAACATGATGAACAGATACATTAGAAGTTCTATATATAGAGGTATGAGGGCAATTCAGAAAGTGAGTTCCACTAACTTTTTAAGGAATGGTGTTTTATATACCATTAAACTATAATATTAAATAATGCTTCAATTTAATTTCCATTTACATTCAGATATTTGTCATATTGCTTCACAAGGTTTCAATCCTCTCAGAAAAAATCAATATTAATTAAAAATGTTGTTGTTTTCTAGTGCCTTGCATCTGGCAATGAAGCCATTAGCATTCGTGCTTTCCAATACTTTTGAACTGTAGTTTCTTCTGATCTTAATGCTTCACAGGTCTTCAAGTGGTCTTCATTCATTTCTGCGGGATCGTTACACAGGACACATATCGGTGAGGCTGAGATACCTATTCTGTAGAGATGACTTGCTAAGCAGTCGTGATTTGTCATTAATTAAAAATGTTAATCATGCAAAAGTAATAAAATTATAAATAATTGTAATCCTGCATTTATAAAACACAAGAGGAATAAAATTAGACATAAATAGGCATGAATCAACATTATGACAAACCAAATTAATTAAAATAAACATTCCCATGATTTCAAATTATTGACACTAAAATAGACAAACCTAACACATTTTACTACGACTGTATAATCACCCTGTTATGCCCTCCTTAAGCTCCACATTCATTTCAAAAATACATGACCCAAGCCAAATCAGAAACCTCCCAATTTTTGCAGATTTTGAGTTGTGTAGCAGTATGAGACCAAGCATTATTGTGGAAAGAAACTACTCCAGATCTGAGCATTGTGTTGAATTGCTCTGCTAAGCTTGGTTGCTGTCTGACAGTAGATAGAGTTTATTGTTAAACTCCACCAACAATACACTTTGCTTGTAAAAAAGAAGAAAGACAGAGAGAGAAAGAGAGAGAAAGAGAGAGAAAGAAAGAAATAAGGGAGGAAGGGAGGAAAGGAAGGAAGGAAGAAAGAAAGAGAAAAAGAGCCTGTTCAACAGTAGTTGAAAAGTTTTGGAGCATACTAGAGCAGTTGGTGTTACCCCATGTCATTGACTGTAATTTTGTTTTGATGTTTACAAAAACTTTGTTGTTCACAACAGGTGATTGCCTAATTTGCTTCCACCATGGACAGTGCATCTATCACTCGCTCATAACGTTGCTGTACAATGCAATGACTTCACTATAAATTGCAGCTGTTCACAAAAACAGTATCACTGCAAGTACCCTGCATGTCTCACACTGTACAGGCTTGTCTTGAGGAAAGAAACTGTCCAATCTAACCTCAAACTGGCATTACCAGGAGCGTACTAAAGCAAGCTATACAGCGGTGCTGTCACTTTGCTTGTGAATGGGGAGCTTACTTTCTCAATTGCCCTGGTAGTTTCTGGCTCCTAATATGTAGGAAGCAGTTTAAATCTTACAAAATACCAAACTTACTGAGTAAGATTGCACGTAATTTTAGAAACCTTCTCAGACTAACACTTTAAGGGCACCTGGCACCTGTTTCAAGTGTGCTTTTATTACATTTTTAAACAGTTCTTTCTGAATCAAAAACTATTTTGCTAATAGAGAATTCGTGGTGGATGAAGCAGCATCTATGCAGGTTTTCTCCGGCTTCCTCGGGGATATGATACAGGGATGAGATCTAGAAGGTTAACTGTCCATCACACACTGAGCCACGAGGTATCTCCTAACACTAATGTCTCTGTGTACACGTGATGAAGCAAGATGGTATGATACAGGGATGAGATCTAGAAGGTTAACTGTCCACCACACACTGAGCCACGCGGTATCTCCTAACACTAATGTCTCTGTGTACACGTGATGAAGCAAGATGGTATGATACAGGGATGAGATCTAGAAGGTTAACTGTCCATCACACACCGAGCCACGAGGTATCTCCTAACACTAATGTCTCTGTGTACACGTGATGAAGCAAGATGGTATGATACAGGGATGAGATCTAGAAGGTTAACTGTCCATCACACACCGAGCCACGAGGTATCTCCTAACACTAAGGTCTCTGTGTACACGTGATGAAGCAAGATGGTATGATACAGGGATGAGATCTAGAAGGTTAACTGTCCATCACACACCGAGCCACGAGGTATCTCCTAACACTAAGGTCTCTGTGTACACGTGATGAAGCAAGATGGTATGATACAGGGATGAGATCTAGAAGGTTAACTGTCCACCACACACCGAGCCACGAGGTATCTCCTAACACTAAGGTCTCTGTGTGCACGTGATGAAGCAAGATGGTATGATACAAGGATGAGATCTAGAAGGTTATCTGTCCACCACACACCGAGCCACGAGGTATCTCCTAACACTAAGGTCTCTGTGTACACGTGATGAAGCAAGATGATATGATACAGGGATGAGATCTAGAAGGTTATCTGTCCACCACACACCGAGCCACGAGGTATCTCCTAACACTAAGGTCTCTGTGTACACGTGATGAAGCAAGATGATATGATACAGGGATGAGATCTAGAAGGTTAACTGTCCATCACACACCGAGCCACGAGGTATCTCCTAACACTAAGGTCTCTGTATACACGTGATGAAGCAAGATGGTATGATACAGGGATGAGATCTAGAAGGTTAACTGTCCAATACACACCGAGCCACGAGGTATCTCCTAACACTAAGGTCTCTGTGTACACATGATGAAGCAAGATGGTATGATACAGGGATGAGATCTAGAAGGTTAACTGTCCATCACACACCGAGCCACGAGGTATCTCCTAACACTAAGGTCTCTGTGTACACGTGATGAAGCAAGATGGTATGATACAGGGATGAGATCTAGAAGGTTAACTGTCCACCACACACCGAGCCACGAGGTATCTCCTAACACTAAGGTCTCTGTGTACACGTGATGAAGCAAGATGGTATGATACAGGGATGAGATCTAGAAGGTTAACTGTCCACCACACACCGAGTACACGAGGTATCTCCTAACACTAAGGTCTCTGTGTACACGTGATGAAGCGAGATGGTATGATACAGGGATGAGATCTAGAAGGTTAACTGTCCATCACACACCGAGCCACGAGGTATCTCCTAACACTAAGGTCTCTGTGTACACGTGATGAAGCAAGATGGTATGATACAGGGATGAGATATAGAAGGTTAACTGTCCACCACACACCGAGTACACGAGGTATCTCCTAACACTAAGGTCTCTGTGTACACGTGATGAAGCGAGATGGTATGATACAGGGATGAGATCTAGAAGGTTAACTGTCCAATACACACTGAGCCACGAGGTATCTCCTAACACTAAGGTCTCTGTGTACACGTGATGAAGCAAGATGGTATGATACAGGGATGAGATCTAGAAGGTTAACTGTCCACCACACACCGAGTACACGAGGTATCTCCTAACACTAAGGTCTCTGTGTACACGTGATGAAGCGAGATGGTATGATACAGGGATGAGATCTAGAAGGTTAACTGTCCAATACACACTGAGCCACGAGGTATCTCCTAACACTAAGGTCTCTGTGTACACGTGATGAAGCAAGATGGTATGATACAGGGATGAGATCTAGAAGGTTAACTGTCCACCACACACCGAGTACACGAGGTATCTCCTAACACTAAGGTCTCTGTGTACACGTGATGAAGCGAGATGGTATGATACAGGGATGAGATCTAGAAGGTTAACTGTCCAATACACACTGAGCCACGAGGTATCTCCTAACACTAAGGTCTCTGTGTACACGTGATGAAGCAAGATGGTATGATACAGGGATGAGATCTAGAAGGTTAACTGTCCAATACACACTGAGCCACGAGGTATCTCCTAACACTAAGGTCTCTGTGTACATGTGATGAAGCAAGATGGTATGATGCAGGGATGAGATCTAGAAGGTTATCTGTCCATCACACACCGAGCCACGAGGTATCTCCTAACACTAAGGTCTCTGTGTACATGTGATGAAACAAGATGGTATGATACAGGGATGAGATCTAGAAGGTTATCTGTCCATCACACACCGAGCCACAAGGTATCTCCTAACACTAAGGTCTCTGTGTACATGTGATGAAGCAAGATGGTATGATACAGGGATGAGATCTAGAAGGTTAACTGTCCACCACACACCGAGCCACGAGGTATCTCCTAACACTAAGGTCTCTGTGTACACGTGATGAAGCAAGATGGTACAGGGATGAGATCTAGAAGGTTAACTGTCCACCACACACCGAGCTACGAGGTATCTCCTAACACTAAGGTCTCTGTGTACATGTGATGAAGCAAGATGGTATGATACAGGGATGAGATCTAGAAGGTTAACTGTCTGCCACATGACTTTTCATGTCTTTTACGCAATTGTACTTCAAATTGTATCTTAAATGACTTTCGCATTGGTTTTTTCCACGTTAGTCAACGACTAAAGTAAAAGGATAAACACACGACTCCTTCATTTGCTATTTACAGGAGTTTGTGGTGTTGATGTTGGACCTGCTTCAGGCATTTAGCACCTAAAATTACTATTTGAATTGGCTAAACAGAAAGTAATCCAGTATGATAACACAAGAGAACAGCAACAAAGGTAACGCAGTGCATTGAAATGCACAAGTGGTAACACTGGAGTAGGTACAACGACGCTCAGTTGTTACTTTGACAAAGCACATGCTTTCTTGGCTCTAACCGTTCATAGCACTAGATTGCAGAGCTGAAGATGAACTGTGTGAGTTATATATAATTGTACTAATGTAATACTGAAGTGTATGATTACCTGAACATTTTTACTTTTTCTTCTGGAGGAGTAGGTGGAGGGTCAGACGTTTCTTTTTCCCGCTCATCCAGCACACCAGGAATGGCTCCAAGAGACGCTGTCTCTGTTACAGTCAGCTGACTCTGGTCAGGAATACCAATCTCTGAGCTGGACAAGTCAAGTCCTTGGTTCACGTACACAAACTGATGTGAGATTGGTTTTTGTACTTGGAGCGATGAGAAAAGATCCTGCTGTATTTCAGTATTGCTACTTGCAGCAGTGTTCCTCTTCTGTTGGCTGCTATAGGGCGACAGTATAGCAGGCACTGCTGGGCAAGTAAACAGAACAATACATGGGTAAAAGCACAGAAGGATCCACAAATGTGTTTAAAAATGGTAAAAAGTGAAATTTCATTAGTACTTCTTTCATTCGACGTGAGGATACACAATGGTTATATTTGTTCTATTCTATTGTGAGAATTTAGGTTAATTAGAATAAAATACACCCCTTATTATAGCCTTTGTGTGACGAAAAGATCATTGCTTTCCTATGGCGAAAGAATTATCAAACTGGGGTTAGTGTTTTATGAAATTACTCTACATAAACACACATTTTCTCCTTCTATAGTAGTAGTAGAAATGATATTGTTGGAGACAATGTGAAATATAATACTGACATGTTACACCTCACTTGTATAACTAATTCTTTTTCGAGACATTGTGCAGACACTCACCATGATGGACGTAGTCTGGAGTGATTGGTAGTTCTGGAAGTTTGCTGGTACTTGCACTGCTATCAAGACTTACATGTGGTACTGCTAGCTGCAACACCATCTTCTGTCCATTACGGATTCCTGCTAATCAGACAATTGCTTTAATAAACTGCATGTATATACATAGATCAGAGGAAGACAGCTTCAAGCGGTGTGACGTATTGAAACGAAGAGCAAGCCTGTGAGTTTGTAGTGTAACTTAACCTATAAACATTACATCAAGAAACGAATGCGAATAGAACGCAAACCGACTGTGTTCTGTTTTACTTTTCTTTTTTCTTTTGTTCATGTTGGTGCCATGCAGGGACAATAAAAGAATAGCTTTTAATCTTGTTACTATAAAAGATAGGTCTTGTGTTAAACCCAAGAGTTACAATAATGCGAATGTCATACCAATATAAAACACTAAGCTCGTGTGACGTCGGGCGAGAGCCGTGTAATACCATGTTGCTTAGATAAACGGCGCTGTGAGTACGGAACTGGAGAGTTCAGTCAAGTGCAGCGCTCTGGATGACAATAACATGGCCAGTACAGAGCGACCAGTGTTCTGTCTGGTTCTGTTATGAAATTACCTAAGTCCAATTACCCAAGTACCTTGTCAGATTACAACTGAAACAGAAAGTGTCGGAAAATGTTTACGTAATTTTGTTCTGTATGACTCTTCCAATTTGAAGAGCAAACGACATTTTGTTAGTTTACAACATGGTTGTCCTTCACATAAATTAGAAATGTTACATATTTTCTCATATCACAGAGCCGAAATGTAGTTGTTTATAATCTGTAACGAATTGTATAATTAAAACAGTCACATTCATATTACAACATCCAAGATGTTGTGTTATAAACACCAGATATATTTCCTACATTGCTGCATCCCGCATGTCTCAAACTATTTTCTCTTCCCTTGCGGCAGCAGTACAGAGCAGTGACGTCACATGCTTAGTTCGTCTTCAGTGCAAGCATGTTTGAACTGACGTCACACCGGTACTACCTGTCTTCCCCGGATATACACACTTACAACCTATTAATTAATTGTAAATTATAGTACTGTGAAGTATTACTTGTTAAGTCCTAGAGAATGCTGTAACAAATGAAAACACCACCTGATTCTAAACACACTTATGTCCTTAGCGTGGCACCAACATTACACTGAGACACTGTTGCATACACTTACAGCAAAACACAACGACTCCATCAAGCCACGTCACAACTGAAGTACACTCGGCACCGTCCACTGAACTCAGCTCAATTCAACTGTTAACTGAACTATCCACCGCCCACTAGCCAGCTTCTTATAGGTATTGCTTTAATAAACTGCATGTATATACATAGATCAGAGGAAGACAGCTTCAAGCGGTGTGACGTATTGAAACGAAGAGCAAGCCTGTGAGTTTGTAGTGTAACTTAACCTATAAACATTACATCAAGAAACGAATGCGAATAGAACGCAAACCGACTGTGTTCTGTTTTACTTTTCTTTTTTCTTTTGTTCATGTTGGTGCCATGCAGGGACAATAAAAGAATAGCTTTTAATCTTGTTACTATAAAAGATAGGTCTTGTGTTAAACCCAAGAGTTACAATAATGCGAATGTCATACCAATATAATGCATGCTGCATCCCGCATGTCTCAAACTATTTTCTCTTCCCTTGCGGCAGCAGTACAGAGCAGTGACGTCACATGCTTAGTTCGTCTTCAGTGCAAGCATGTTTGAACTGACGTCACACCGGTACTACCTGTCTTCCCCGGATATACACACTTACAACCTATTAATTAATTGTAAATTATAGTACTGTGAAGTATTACTTGTTGAGTCCTAGAGAATGCTGTAACAAATGAAAACACCACCTGATTCTAAACACACTTATGTCCTTAGCGTGGCACCAACATTACACTGAGACACTGTTGCATACACTTACAGCAAAACACAACGACTCCATCAAGCCACGTCACAACTGAAGTACACTCGGCACCGTCCACTGAACTCAGCTCAATTCAACTGTTAACTGAACTATCCACCGCCCACTAGCCAGCTTCTTATAGGTATTGCTTTAATAAACTGCATGTATATACATAGATCAGAGGAAGACAGCTTCAAGCGGTGTGACGTATTGAAACGAAGAGCAAGCCTGTGAGTTTGTAGTGTAACTTAACCTATAAACATTACATCAAGAAACGAATGCGAATAGAACGCAAACCGACTGTGTTCTGTTTTACTTTTCTTTTTTCTTTTGTTCATGTTGGTGCCATGCAGGGACAATAAAAGAATAGCTTTTAATCTTGTTACTATAAAAGATAGGTCTTGTGTTAAACCCAAGAGTTACAATAATGCGAATGTCATACCAATATAATGCATGCTGCATCCCGCATGTCTCAAACTATTTTCTCTTCCCTTGCGGCAGCAGTACAGAGCAGTGACGTCACATGCTTAGTTCGTCTTCAGTGCAAGCATGTTTGAACTGACGTCACACCGGTACTACCTGTCTTCCCCGGATATACACACTTACAACCTATTAATTAATTGTAAATTATAGTACTGTGAAGTATTACTTGTTGAGTCCTAGAGAATGCTGTAACAAATGAAAACACCACCTGATTCTAAACACACTTATGTCCTTAGCGTGGCACCAACATTACACTGAGACACTGTTGCATACACTTACAGCAAAACACAACGACTCCATCAAGCCACGTCACAACTGAAGTACACTCGGCACCGTCCACTGAACTCAGCTCAATTCAACTGTTAACTGAACTATCCACCGCCCACTAGCCAGCTTCTTATAGGTATAGGCACCGAATACAAAAGGAACGTTCCCCCTGAATTCAAAGAAGAGTATGGTTAGAAAAAGGTTTATGTGTGTACGCGCGCGCGCGCGTGTGTGTGTGTGTGTATGTGCGTGTGTCTCTATGTGTATGTGTGTATGTGCGTGTGTGTCTGTGTATATCTGTGCACGTTTGTATGTGTGTATGTGTGTATGAGTGTGTCTGTGCGTATGTGTGTGTGTGTGTGTGTGTGTGTGTGTGTGTTAAAAAAATTAACAATCTGTTGTTTAACGACGCTGTCAATTGCTAGGATCACATCAGCGTCGCCGGTGTGCCGGAATATTGTCCCGCAGGAGTTCTTTTACATGCCAGTAAATCTATTGACATGGAGCTATCGTTTTTAAGCACACTTATAAACCATCGGTCTGGACCGGATTTGAATCCACGACCTTGGAATCAGTAGGCCAGCGTCTAACCAACTGAGGCCACCCAGACGGACGCGCGCGCGCGTGCGTGTGTGTGTGTGTGTCTGTCAGTCTGTGGACAGCATAACTCAAAAACGAGAAGTCGGTTAAAAACCAAAGTTGGTATTTAAGTTTAATATCTTTCAAGGATGCGACACGAAGATTTTGAAGAACATTCTTCAACTCTATACTACCCTTTACATGAAACATTTTTCGAAAATTTTGATTTTCTCGAAAATGGTTCAAACAATTTTGATTAAAACGCCATATGTTTAAGGTATTTTTTTTTATGAAAAATAAAATGTATATTTTGCATTTTTTGGCTATAGCCTATGTAGACCTGTTTACTCTGGATGACTTTTGTATAAATGGTAAACCGTAAGAGATAGACCAAATCTTACTATACAAAAAATTAGATCTTGCTAAAACACACAATTTTTGTGTGAATATATTTTTTGTAGAGTGAACCATTTAGGAGATATTCCTTGTTATTTGTGTGAGTTTTGGAAAACGTATACTTCTGTCAAATGGAACATCGTTATTAATTTTTTTTATGTTAGCCGTGCAAAGAGAAGGAATTTGAAAGCTTTAGCAGATTTGACTATCACTCAAATTCTACTGTATCCTCATATTCCCCTTGTATCTACAAGAAGATAAACAGTAAGATGATTTCTACAAATGTTTATCTCAACTAACACGAAGAAGATACAGGAATAAGAGTTTGTAAGAATGGCTAGTATAAGGGTGCATAGAGAAAGTCCTGTGAGTGCAACACATCAGATTTTTATACCGCATTTATTTAATATTTTTTCGATAGGATTTATTACAAGTTGGTGGATGTTGATCAAGTAACCATAAGAGCAGTATAAATAATAATTTCCACAGCAAGTGTTTGTCCGCCGTGCAAGCTTCACAGAGCACTATAAATACCGAATGATTGAGTTAACTCTGTGGTCTGTTACGGTTCACCAGAGACGCTAGGAATGAGAGAGCGTGTCTGATCTCCAATTATTGTGTAAGGAATAATTACCAGCTCACTCACCGCGCCGCTTAACAAATCCAATATGCTTTCTTCAAAGCAAAAGCACCATTCTCTCAGTGGACAGGGTGACAAAAAGTCAAATGTGATCCTTTCCCAAGACTTTCTCTACTCACTCTTCTACAACCTTTTCTTATAACAATACTTAATCAAGAGAAACTGCAATTACACATTTCGTTGCAGGTATAAGAAAAATGCAGTAAGCTAAAGCGATCGTCAGATTTTCGAAGAGCGTATCGTGATGGATTTAAATTTCATGCTCTTTTTACTGCCACAACAGAAAACAAAAACCGAGGTACCATTTGAACAAAAATCTGTATTGCATTCACATGACTTTCTCTACCTATTCTTAAACTAATCTTAGAAAAGAGATATAGGTTTTGAGGTCCCCTGAATGAAAAAAAATTAGGAAAGCTGTCTCTCTGTGTTTGCGAGAGAGAGAGTGGTGTGTGTGTGAACAACATTGGGAACGTTTTACACAGCAAGCTGGTGCAAATATCTAGTTGTAGATTGAGATGGCTGCAAGAATGTCCTTTTTCCATTTCAACTTCTGTGGTCACATCGGGGTCTTTGACTAAAAGCTTTTATAGTGTTTTTACTCTTTGAACTGGTTTAGGTAACTGTAGGTTTGCGTCGTTTTTAATTTATTTTCACATTGCAGTTTCAGACTCTATGGAAGGTAGGAAATAATTTTAATGAAGCTCCCACCCTCGACCTGGAGTCGAACCCGGGACCTGTGGATGAAAATTAGCTCAGTAACCACTGGACCGCGCAGACAGTGTATAATACGTGCGCTGTAACTTCCTTGTCAATTGAAAACTGTCACTACTTTCTTGTTCTTAGTTCTGAGCCGCCATTATGCACGCTATGAGGTTTTTGTAAACCCTGGGCATTGTTTCGTTCTTTCACCTAATTGTATGCAATTTCTTTCTCCTCGTCGAGTCATTCTACACAATGAGGAAGTAGGTAACAGGCAGCATTTACAATTTACCAAATTTTAACAGCACTAGTACATGCAAAGAAGGTTTCCCTTTGACCAGAAACAGAAATGAAATCTGTTGCTGATTCCCACTTTATGGCATTGGAAGTAATGCACTCTGGAAATCTCTTCCCCCGGATTGGAAGGTGACCCTACTGGTTTCCGAGCCCCCCATGGGATGGTGTAAGGCCGAAGGAGGGGGGGGGGTAAGCTAGCCTCCTCCGGGGTGCTTCTAACTGGGAAACTTTAGAGACCCTGCCCTCTGCTGTCACGTTTCCTAAGTCCGGCCACTCGCTGTCTCCTCCAACTCATCTCTCCTCGTCAGACGCACAGGTGCAAAATATCTTCTACAGATCTCCCCTCCGAACCTTGACATGGACCGCACTGGAGTACATGCGGTGGGGATTCCACACTGCGCGCACTCAGATATATATGTCAGACCCCTGGGAGGAAGGGATGAGATGACAGTGCTCTACGGGCGTGTTGGAACTCGGGCGAGGAGTGTGAGAGTCCTTAAGGTGTGGTGGAGATTCATCTCAACATCAAGGCTCGTCAAGCAGGCTGGACATCGCTTCCCCTAGCAGGTCAAGCGACTACATTGTCACCCCAACCTCGAGAGTAGCAGTTATAGTTCGCAAAGTCCCCACACAGCAGCGTCCAACTCGCCCATCGCCAACACTTCTGATCTTGAAAGACGGCGTTGAAATGAAGGTGGAGGAACAGGAAATTTGTGGTTTGTAATTATCATTCCCAGTATTCCTTACAACCCCAGGAAACCTCGAATTTCATATGCTTAAAATTGTCTTTTTCTATATATTTATTAGGGCCTGTGCATTTATGACAATCTTAATATAGCACAGCTGTAATACAGTTTCTCTCTGTAATCTACTGATACTTGGGGAAGCAATGAAACAGGTATTTTGACGGCGTTGCACTGATCGCAAGGGAGTATCCAAGTAAAAGTGAGAGTGAACAACAACATCTATACCTTTCTTGTGTTTCCTGACGGTACAATTAATGGGGAAATCATTACGTACAACAAAGTAAATTGCAAGGTAGAGTTAGTTATGACTGGAGGTCGGTGACCGTGCACACAGTTCATGCTTCACCGACTCTCTGTGTGTGCATTACTCTCTCTGACTGTCGCATGGGTGATGCCTTCTAACAACTGAGACAAGAATTGCGCAATTTCACTCCTTTAATACACAGATAACTTTCATTGGGCCATTCAGTAAAAAGTTTAGTTAAGACTTGAGTTTTACTTTCTCTACTAAGTAGAGTAAGTAGAGGAAGTATTGTACTCCACCCAAAAATTCGATGTCGAGATTTCACCGGAAATACATGTTTTGAGGCCCACTGAATGAAAAAAAAAAAGAATTTTTAGAAAAAGGTCCATGTGTGTATGAAAAGACGGTTAAAATCCAAAATTGGTATTTAAGTTTAATGTCTTTCAAGGATGCGACAAAAAAGATTTTGAAGAAAATTCCTCCATCCTAAACTACCCTTTACATGGAACATTTTGAATTTCTCGAAAACGCCTTTTATGGTTTTGAATAAAATGCCACATGTTCAAGCTATATTTATGAAAAATGAAGCGTATATTTTGAATTTTCTGGCTATAGCCCAAGAAGTCCTGTTTACTCTGGATGACTTTTGCATAACTGGTAAACCGTAAGAGATAGACCAAATCTTACTGTACAAAAATGTAATCTTGCTAAAACACACAATTTATATCTGAATAAACTTTTTGTAGAGTGAGCCATTTCGGAGATATTCCTTGTTGATTGTGTGAGTTTCGGAAACCTTAAAATTTTCGAGAAATGCAACATCGTTGTTTAGTTTTATTTTGTCTACTACGTATAGTAAAGTAGAAGTATTGTATTCCACTCAAAAATCGATGTTGATATTTCACCGGAAATATATGTTTTGAGGGCCCCCCACCCAAATCCAAAAAATAGGCACCTTTTGGAAAAAGGTCCGTCTGTGTCTTTGTGTCTGTCAGTCTGTGGACAGCATAACTCAAAAACGAAAACTCGGTTAAAAACCAAAATTGGTATTTAAGTTTAATGCCTTCAAAGGATACCACACAAAGTTTTTGAAGAGAATTCCTCTACCCTAAACTGGGGCTCTAATGACCTAGCTGTCGACGGGCCCTTAAACACTACTCACTCACTCACTCACTCTACCCTAAACTACCCTTTACACGGAAAATTTTGAATTTCTCTAAAATGACTTTTACAATTTTGATTAAAATGCCATATGCTGAAGATTTTTTTTTATCAAAAAGGAAATGTATATTTTGAATTTTCTGGCTATAGCCTATGTTGTCTTGTTTACTCTGGATTACTTTTGCGTAACTGGTAAACGGTATGAGATAGACAAAATCTTACTATAAAAATTTTAAATCTTGCTAAACACACAATTTATGTCTAAATTAAGGTTTTTTGTAGAGTGAACCGTTTCGGAGATATTCCTTGTTATTTGTGTGATCTTTGGAAAACTTAAACTTTCGTCAAGTGGAACATCGTTGTTCATTTTTTTATATGCAAAGAGAACGGAATCTCGGAGCTTTAAAACATTTGACTGTCGCACAAAGCCTACTGTATTCTAATATTCCCCTTGTACCTACAAGGAAATAAGCAATAAGATAATTTGTACAAATGTTTATCTCAACTAACACGAAGAAGATATAGGAATAAGAGTTTGTAAGAATGGTTAGTACAAGAGTAGAGAAAGTCATGTGAGTGCAACACATCAGATTTTTAAATATATGTTATGTTAGTCGTATAACTACAGGGAAGATTGAGAACGAACGGTTGTGACAATTTGTTAACATTCGGTTTGGTATCTTAACACAGAAGCCTTCTGTGTACTGAGATGAACGACTTGAGCATAATAACATTCCTGCGCATGCGCTAAATTCCTCCATATAGTCCTTGGTGCGCATCCTACTGCCTTACTTGTGTAGTTTTCAGTACAGTAACGTGTTAACAGCAGTACGACACGTACCAGTACAGAACTGCTGAAATAGCCGACATGAGCTCCAGCACACTGATGTAAATGTGCGGAATCACCTCAACGCAGCATATTCAAATAGATCGAATAGTAGAGGTGTACCAGTTCCCTGGCCAGATCTGACACCTCTCGACTATTTTCTGTGGAGCTGTTCAAAGACAACCGCACATATTGGGTCATGCGCCTTAGGCTCACCACCGCCGATATAGGCTCTGTAATGACGTAGGAGGTGTACAGTTCGAAGTCATTTGTAATATAGATATCTCGATGTTGGGTTTATCGATGAAATGCGAACGAACACCACTCTGACACTTCGATGCGCTACAGCGTCCAAGCCGTGCATTTCCGGACAAGGGTTCCTGTTTGAAAACCGACCAGCTTGTCACCCCGCACAACATACTAAGCGTTGTCGATGTTTTTGGGACATTTTGTATATATGCAATCTGAAATAATTACTTCGGTTATTTATCGTAGTATTTCAGATACTTATAATTTTGGAGAGAGCATTTGTATATGTGAAATGAGTATGCCCACACCTTCCAATTCATGCAGGCTTGGAATAAATTGATGTTAAACAAGGCGCTAAGTATTCTGCTGCCTATGCATTCGCCGCAGCCCAGTTGAACAAGTTCTCCAATAAATCCACTAGAGGGCAGTGTTCTTCGTTTATTGGTTTCTGAAATTATTTACGATGCTTCTATTTGGCTTCGCAGATTTGTGTTGTTTAAAAGCTGATCGTATGCATTTGATCTGAGTTTAAACATAATTTAATCTGTTTTCGAGATTATTTTAGTGTAATTATTGATATGTACATTGTGTGTAGTATTACTTATTTTATTTGTGGCGAAAATATATCTTAAGTTGTGGAAACAGACCACGTGTTTGTAAACACTGTGTCAGGTATATTTTAAAATCACACATTGATTAGCCGAAAAGAAAGTACAGAACGTCAACAAAATCACATGGGGAAAAATATATCTACTTGCAAAGAGGCTAATGAGGAAGTGTGTGACTAAACTTTAAATTCATTTTTCTCGGAAACAATTTTATTTGTTATTTTCTCATATTCAAAATCTTCTCTTCTCCCACAAAACTCTAGCTAGAGATCTAAAATTTGTTTCCAATATAGTTTAGAACATGGGTAGTAAAATATTTGAATTGAATTTTCATATTGGTTATATTTTTTAAAAAATAATTAATATAATAATGTGCTGTTTTATGACCTTTTTATACATTTTTAAAGAAAAAATAATCATTAAAAATCAATTTTGTAGTTAAACATCTGTTGGAGGAGATGGATTTTGATAGCCAATAAAATTGATACAAGAATCGCTAGAGCGTCTCCTCTATGCAGAGGTTACCCTTATTCGCCCGGCCGCTGCGTCCTCTAGCCGCAGCCAAGGCCGTGGAGGAGTGCATCTTGCGGTCAGCACGCCGACTGCCTCGACCGTAATGTAATTTCTATACATATGTCATTAGCAATATGTACTAAAGCTATGCTAGCGAACTTCGCTCCTTTTTGGACAGAAACGTTGTGACTTCTGCGCATCCATGATTGCGCAACTTCCCCCACCATCAGGTGAAGAGTAGCCACTGCGCTTGTCGGTCTGGGTGGCTCAGTTGGTTAGACGCTGGCTTACTGATCCCAAGGTCGCGGGTTCAAATCCGGCCCAGACCGATGGTTTTTAAGTGTGCTTAAAAACGACAGCTCCATGTCAGTAGATTTACTGGCATGTAAAAGAACTCCTGCGGGACGAAATTCCGGCACACCGGCGACGCTGATGTGATCCTGGCAATTGACAGCGTCGTTAAATAATAAAATAATAAAGCCACTGCGCAGCTAGGGGAATTCTTCTTGTCTTGCCTCACGACCTATACCCTTAACTGCAGTAGTAGGGTGATGACGTTTTGCATACGCTCTGCCATCTGCGCACATATCACTGAATTACTTGAAATTATACCAACAGATGGCAGCACAAGTATTCAATGATTTTTTTTTTTAAAAAAAAAGAAGCCGAATAAAGTACGTAGTATAAATATCAGCAAAGTTACACATTAGTATTTTAAATTTAAATTTTCGAAACAGTGGTAATCTTAAATAAGTTAAGCTATCGTTACTTGGAAAATTATAACTCAAAAAGACATTATGACTTGTCCATAAGGGCTTTATATTGAAGTATAAACCCACTGAATGAAAGTCGTTTAAAAACAAAGTTGATGTTTGTTGTATTTAAGAGAATTCCCCGTAGCTATCTGCTTTAAGGATGACTTCAATTTCTTATCTCTTGACCATGCAAAAAGAAAGGAATTTCAAATCCATCACATAGCGACTAGCTTTAAATATTTGAGTATCACTTAAAGCCCTACTGTGTTCCCATATTCCCCTTGTACCTGTAAGAGAATTAGCAATTAGGTAATTTCTGCAAATGTATATCTCGATTAACGTGAAGTAGATATAGGAATAAGTGTTTGTGAGAATGGTTAGTACAAGAGTAGAGAAAGTCATGTGAGTGCAACACATCAGATTTTTTAAAAACCATTTTCGTACTTATAGCTGAAGGGCGTATATGCTGCTGTTTGCACTTTGTCTTCAGTTTTACTTATAATTGGTTGATCATCTGCAAATAGCACCGTCTTAAGCATAAACTTTGGTGCAATACAAATGCCTCTATTAGTTTTAAAAACTCATTTCCTAATCAAATCATTGTTCATCTTTATTTGCTTGCTCCCACACTTTAGCTCGAACCCTGGAATCTAATGTTAGGAATAATTAAGTCAACAAGCCCTATGCTTTGCCAAAGTAACAAGTGAGCATGGTGTTGTCTTATGGGTGCCGATTCGCGCACCTCGCCCCTGTGCGTCAACCCTTATTGTCACACCCTGATCTGAGAGTACCTTACAGGCAGCTGCAGATGCATCTCATTCACTCTTAGAAGACAGTCTGGAGTTAAATGGGATATACCTGTCTCTATCTAGCTCATACAAGTTACCATTAGCCTCGTCCTTTTCTACCCTCGCACTGTTGCCAGATTCCTAATAGCATGGTATAAATATTCAGTTGTTATAAAGTTCAGATTTGAATACATTATCCTAAGCAAAATTTTTTTTCTCTATTAGTTTATATCCTTTTTAGAGTCATTATACATTTTTATAGGCCCAAATTTCTTCAGAAAACGTTTTTTTCAATAGAAGTCCGATATGTGCTGTTTCTATACTCATCACGCACTACCTAACAAACTGCTAGAATGCATCTATATTTTGTTCTTAGAGTAAACCATAGTGCTACTACCTGCCTACTTTGAATTCTCTATGTTTACCCAGTTAAGTGTTATAATTTTTTAAATTAAATGTTTTCGGAAAATTTTATATCTGTGCACTGCAAAAGTTACGCAGTGTGAAACTTTTTTGTTATTGAGTTTACATCAGGGACAGGAAGGTTGGAGAAAGTTTTTAAAATAAACCAAAAGGCAGTAACCTCTTTCTTTTATCCAGTAAGGCAAACAAAAGGTATTCATCTATTCAGCGTCAGGCCTGACACAGAAGATAGTATAAGGAGCAGCACTAACATTAGTTCGAAAGAAACCGTGTGTGTAACTGTGAGCTGTTATTGCGTTATTTGTTTAATATTTTTGTAAATATTTGTAGCTATGGAGGGGGAAGCTAGGAAGAGACGATACGTTGGTAAATTAAGAAGTAAGGAACGCCAAATAATTATGAATGTGTTAGATTATTTTTGAAGTAAAATGCGTGTAAGTAAGACAGTAAAAGAAACAGCTAAGGCTATCGGGTGTTCAGAAGCAGTAGTGTGTATGATTAAAAAGGAACTAATGAAAGGACCTCTAAGAACGCCATCGAAAAAGAAAGCAAAAAGGGCGGGACTACACAAAACGCTAGGTTAACGCAATATGATTGAATAGTGCAACGTGGATTGCGGCGAATTGTTCATTCTTTACTGTTTGCAAATATTCCACCCATGCTGAATATAATTTTGTCACAGGTCAACAGTGGTGAGACCCTACCAAATTTCTCAAGGGCCACTCTTAGTCGGTTCTTACATGATTTGGGGTTCGAATATGAAAGAAGGGGTAACAAGTGCATATTAATAGAAAGAGACGATATCGATACCATCAGATGGCGACATAAATATCTAAAAGACGTAAAAAGGTTTAGGGACCAGGGGAAATCAGTTGTTTATACAGACGAGTCATTTGTAAATTTAGGTCATACAGTAACAAAGGCGTGGAGGGATACCAAAGTTAAAAGTGCCCGTCTCGTCAAGCAGCAATTGAAGGACTAAGTACAGGACTCGGCCACCTCGGGATCGCGCGCGGAGAAAGATTCGCAACTAGTACATGTTGCAACACTGCGCTCCATTTAACGTGTACTGTCTTCTAAGGGTGGAACGCACTTAAGTACATGTTGCAACACTGCGCTCCATTTAACGTGTACTGTCTTATAAGGGTGGAACGCGCTTTAGTTCTCTTATATGAGTGCCGCCAGACCTGGATATTTCCGAGAGATCAAGTAAAGAAAATACAAATATGTCAACGAAAAATCAGGGAGAAAATTTCCGGGCATCACTTGCAGAGACAGGATCCAGAGTGAGGTGTTGAGTAAAAGAAGCGCTAAGGAAGATACAGCCACAACAGCCAGGAGCTGGGGGGGGGGGGGGGACACGTGGGCTGGACACACGAGACTAGAGTGTGGGACTCCGAGACAGGGGAAGTGACACGCACCAAGGCGAAGATGGGCACAAGAACAGTAAGAGGACCTCAGTGAACAAGAGAAGCGCTACAGAACACAGCCAGGAGCTGGGGGGACACGTGGGCTGGACACACGAGACTAGAGTGTGGGACCCCGAGACAGGGGAAGTGACACGCACCAAGGCGAAGATGGGCACAAGAACAGTAAGAGGACCTCAGTGAACAAGAGAAGCGCTACAGAACACAGCCAGGAGCTGGGGGGGGGGGACACGTGGGCTGGACACACAAGACTAGAGTGTGGGACCCCGAGACAGGGGAAGTGACACGCACCAAGGCGAAGATGGGCACAAGAACAGTAAGAGGACCTCAGTGAACAAGAGAAGCGCTACAGAACACAGCCAGGAGCTGGGGGGACACGTGGGCTGGACACACGAGACTAGAGTGTGGGACCCCGAGACAGGGGAAGTGACACGCACCAAGGCGAAGATGGGCACAAGAACAGTAAGATGACCTCAGTGAACAAGAGAAGCGCTACAGAACACAGCCAGGAGCTGGGGGGACACGTGGGCTGGACACACGAGACTAGAGTGTGGGACTCCGAGACAGGGGAAGTGACACGCACCAAGGCGAAGATGGGCACAAGAACAGTAAGATGACCTCAGTGAACAAGAGAAGCGCTACAGAACACAGCCAGGAGCTGGGGGGACACGTGGGCTGGACACACGAGACTAGAGTGTGGGACCCCGAGACAGGGGAAGTGACACGCACCAAGGCGAAGATGGGCACAAGAACAGTAAGAGGACCTCAGTGAACAAGAGAAGCGCTACAGAACACAGCCAGGAGCTGGGGGGACACGTGGGCTGGACACACGAGACTAGAGTGTGGGACCCCGAGACAGGGGAAGTGACACGCACCAAGGCGAAGATGGGCACAAGAACAGTAAGAGGACCTCAGTGAACAAGAGAAGCGCTACAGAACACAGCCAGGAGCTGGGGGGACACGTGGGCTGGACACACGAGACTAGAGTGTGGGACCCCGAGACAGGGGAAGTGACACGCACCAAGGCGAAGATGGGCACAAGAACAGTAAGATGACCTCAGTGAACAAGAGAAGCGCTACAGAACACAGCCAGGAGCTGGGGGGACACGTGGGCTGGACACACGAGACTAGAGTGTGGGACCCCGAGACAGGGGAAGTGACACACACCAAGGCGAAGATGGGCACAAGAACAGTAAGAGGACCTCAGTGAACAAGAGAAGCGCTACAGAACACAGCCAGGAGCTGGGGGGACACGTGGGCTGGACACACAAGACTAGAGTGTGGGACCCCGAGACAGGGGAAGTGACACGCACCAAGGCGAAGATGGGCACAAGAACAGTAAGAGGACCTCAGTGAACAAGAGAAGCGCTACAGAACACAGCCAGGAGCTGGGGGGACACGTGGGCTGGACACACAAGACTAGAGTGTGGGACTCCGAGACAGGGGAAGTGACACGCACCAAGGCGAAGATGGGCACAAGAACAGTAAGAGGACCTCAGTGAACAAGAGAAGCGCTACAGAACACAGCCAGGAGCTGGGGGGACACGTGGGCTGGACACACAAGACTAGAGTGTGGGACCCCGAGACAGGGGAAGTGACACGCACCAAGGCGAAGATGGGTACAAGAACAGTAAGAGGACCTCAGTGAACAAGAGAAGCGCTACAGAACACAGCCAGGAGCTGGGGGGACACGTGGGCTGGACACACAAGACTAGAGTGTGGGACTCCGAGACAGGGGAAGTGACACGCACCAAGGCGAAGATGGGCACAAGAACAGTAAGAGGACCTCAGTGAACAAGAGAAGCGCTACAGAACACAGCCAGGAGCTGGGGGGACACGTGGGCTGGACACACGAGACTAGAGTGTGGGACTCCGAGACAGGGGAAGTGACACGCACCAAGGCGAAGATGGGCACAAGAACAGTAAGAGGACCTCAGTGAACAAGAGAAGCGCTACAGAACACAGCCAGGAGCTGGGGGGGGGGGGGACACGTGGGCTGGACACACAAGACTAGAGTGTGGGACCCCGAGACAGGGGAAGTGACACGCACCAAGGCGAAGATGGGCACAAGAACAGTAAGAGGACCTCAGTGAACAAGAGAAGCATGTGACAGAATGAAGTGGAAACATAACTAGGTCAACTAAATAAACGTTAAATTATCATATACGAATAATTATCACATTGTTATTCTTTTGTTTTATGCACGTTATCACTAGATCGTTCCCTGGCTTAGTCAGCACTCCCAACTGTATTTCATAAATCGCTGAAAAACAATTTATTACACATTAAAATCGATTAATAATCAAAATAGCACTACATTTCAATTTCACAACTGTGTTTTTAACAATAGTTCTTTTAATGTTTAATGCATATTTCCAGAAGAAATGTTATTGGTTATGTTAAAAACAAAGAGATATTTGAGATTATAAACTCATTTTCTGTTGTGACAAGAGAAGATCGAAATAAACGCAATTCTTGGGTTTCGTTTTCCTCAGTTGGTACTGCTGAGTAACTGGCAGTACTCTATAGTCGCCGTCAGGAACGAAGGCGGTTGCGCAGTAGACAAATATCCACTGACGTCACAGTCACGTGTTCTCTAGGCAACCACACGTAGTCTGTTTCAGAGTGCGTGTGTGAGAGACAGTTCTCAAGATGGCAGAAGGAAACAAACGCGTTATTCACAGTCAAGTCAGGGAAATGGTGTACATGTAATGTGTACAAATACTTCCTGACAAAGGTGGGAAACAGTTGCAACGCAGTACTTCCCCTCGTTCCCCTACATACGCGTTATCTGTCATTTACCGCCATCGTTCCTCACGGCTACTCTAGTCAAAATAAATATATTTTAGGTTATTTTTTATAGTATTTAATACTCTCTAGTCAAATCTTTGCGATATAGGACTTCATTGTATACTTTATTTATGAAATAGTCCAGATAAACGGCTTGACTCGCTCCGCTCGAGAATTTATCGCTTAGTTCAGGCATCTTATGGCACTACTTGTCCTCAAATATTTTTCTTGCAGCTTCCTAAACCCTCTAGAGTGGTTTTCTCTCCTACTTCTACTTCTTCTAGGCCATTATTCTACCAATTATTTTTAACGCTATTTACCTATCCAGTGCTTTTTAACATCTTCTCTTGATGTTTTAAACATTGCCTAAGGATATTACATTAATCTATACTAATGATCCTATGGCAGTATTTGGATACTCTCTCCTTTATTTGCCACTCTCCCTGTATCGATTTGAGTCACCTCTCTTGCACAGGGTAAAGTATTTTATTACCTCCAGATTGAACTAAATTAATAATTTATACTTTAAATTTAAAAACGAACTGAGTTTTTGCTACACTAGCGCTAACATGGTTAACTGAATTCAAGGAAAAGACAGTCACACGGCCGTCTTTTTGGCGCAGAGGAAAGCGCGTTGGACTTCTAATCCAAAGGTCGTGGGTTCGATCCCCACAAGGGACGTGCGTTTTTATCACTTCTGAATGAGTTGAGAAACGAATTTCACACTTGATACAGAAAGGAAAATTCTGAAGCTTAGAGACAGTAATGAAACACGAAGTATCTAGAATAGTTGAGATAGTAAGAAGGGCTTTTAATTCTGGCTAACAAACCACGCTATTTATTATTTTTTTTTTATTTTTTAAGTAGTTAGCCATAAAATAAAGCTTTAAACATGAATCGCTCAGACTAGAACTTGAAGACTGTAATTCCTTCTGGAATACAATTATTATAAGACTCCAATGTTACCACCCTTTTTTCCTGCGATGAAAATTATGACGTATACGATCTGCATACCCCACGTTCGACTGGTAACTTTTAAACTCAAATGACAAATTCATTTCATTTACGCCCTCTTCCCGTTATTTATGAAATTATTATAGAATGAACTATACGATTTTTATAGCGAGTCCTCCCTTTTATTCCCAATAATAATTGAAAAATTAAAAAATGCATAAAGGATGCAAAATATTGACGGAATGTCGGACGTCCTTAACCTCTCCCCGAGTCTTGCAAGTTCTGGAAATTCTGTATGGGACACCTCCTTTGGTGGTGGAACAATCATTAGTCGCAATGTTCAGGAAACTCGTTAGATGGTTACATTAGATCATATTTTAAAGTTTTGTGCCTTCTCTTTGGTCCCATAGTTCTTTAATAGTATAAATGCCACAGTCTTTACACAATACAGAAACATTTAATATATACAACGAAAGGTAAACATGACGATCTTCGACTCCTAGGCTTCCAAATTAACTTCTTAAGTCTGTGACCATCGAGAAGAATAATATTATAAGTTGTTAAATGTGTAAAAAAGATCAGATCAGTGATTTTCTATCATTTTTCCCCTTTTGATACAATTATTATATTTCCTTGCAAAGAACTTGATTGCAGTATAACCAAAATGGAAATAAAGCAAACCTTTCTGTTGTTAGTACCTTCAAGTATGTGTGTCACAGAAAACATGACGCAGAGTGGGCGGAACGAATGCTGTAACGTGGTAACGAATGCTGCATCGGAACTAAATTAGAATTATTTCTGCAAGACCAGTGACCTCACAATATCTAGGGCAGTAGGTCGCACATTGAGATGTGAAGCAAAAGGAATAGTCTGTTTCACAGGCGTTGTTCGTTTCGCGGCGTGGTTACTATCATGTAAAAAACCAGGTAGTAAACTTTGTGACTGGTTTGTGGGAAACTGTATATTAAATACCATTTATCACAACAACTGTACTTATGCATTTAACACATATATTTTACTTTGAATGAAATATCAGTGGCTTTTATCTTATTATACGTGCTTATTCTGTGAATTATAGTACTAACAACTATTTCCCACCCTATGGCATTCTTAGCTGAAACGATAGCCGTTCTTTTATCAGTGTTTTCGTAGGACTTTGTAAATCCTTTTTCAATCTTTAACTAACTTATGAAATTGTATGGTTTTACAACTGTCTCAGAGAAAGGGTTGAACCTTTCAATTATGGACGAATTATCAAAATTGGTTTGAGTTAACCCACATATATCTCCCAAATGCGTGCACACGCAAGCACACACGCACAAATGATGATGATTGGTGATGATGAATTTAAGGGCATTCAACTACTTAATGGTCAGCGTCCTTGTAAACTGGATCATGGCAAAAGTCGGAGATAAAAAAGTTCAATATGAAATGAAAATCCTAGGAGAACCACAAGTATAAGATTTGAAGGTTTCACGGCGAGGATTATTAATAAGAACTTCTCGGGTTATCAGCCGTACGATGTTAATAAAGTTGCTGAGCTTTCAGTCATTTTAATTTATGACCTCCTTCTGTTGTCGCTTTGGTAATTATCTTACTCGTCCACCAAACTAACATTTTCGTACTAACACGTAAATAGCCATTGCACCACCCGTTACTTCCGCTCTATGTTGCGTATTGCAGACTCCTTGCATGTGTTTTGTTTCTCAACAATTAAGTTGATATCAACTTGTTACAGGATATTGAAGAATGGGAGTAATGTATTCCATAACAGATATGTTGCAACAGAGGGAATTAACACGTAATGACCACTTATCCGTTTGCTTTATCACAGTACTGGCATTCTTTGTACAAGAGTAACAGGAAAGAAAGGGAAAGTGACATCTTTGAACCTGCAGATACAGAGCGTAACGGATTTTCTACAGCTCTATCGGGGAATTTCCATAGCTACAAAACATGCTCGCTAAAGTTCTGTTTTTGTTTTGACTGTTTGATATATAGAGGCCATCAAATTACTACCTGGTCATTCTTCTGTTTTGTATGCATTATCACTAGGGCACTCTTTTGTCCCCAACTGTATCCCACATATATCGCTGAAAACAACTTATAATATATTACAATCGATTAGCAATCAAATAGTACTCCATTTTAATTTAACAACTTTGTTTTTAACAATCGTTCTTTAATAATTAATACATTCTCCGAAAAGAAAGGTTATCTGTCAATATTAAAAATAGAGTGAGATTTATTTGAGATTATAAACTGTTTTCTGTTAATAGAAATACAAGTGACACTTGGGTTTCGTTTTCCTCGGTTGACAGTGCTGAGTAGGTTGAACTCCACTAATCGTAATGAATATATTTTAGGTTATTTTTATAGAATTTACATTTTCTGGTCAAATATTTGCGATATAGTATTTAAATTCATATTTTATTTATGAGATAATCGACATAAATATAATTTGAAGATCGCTTCGCTCCAGAATTTATCGGCTAAGTCAGACGTATTATAGTATTACTTGTGGTCCATAAAAGTTATCTTAGTGTCTTATGTTGCTATTGCACATCTGTGGTGCAATTGCACTAAGGCTCTCTTGTGATGTAGAAAAAAACTTTCAGAGGCAGTAAACTGTCTGAATGGACAATGTCATTTGAAAGACCATTCTCCACAAAATAGGAATTTTTCTAAAGCGCTAGAAACTATCATTTTTACTTTCTTTACCACGTAACTAGTGGGTAGAGAAAGCATTGTATTTAAATAAAAAGCTTTGATATCGAAATTTCAGTAAAATACATGTTTTGAGGCTCCTGGATAAAAAGGCATTTTTAGAAATGTGCATGTGAATGGAAAGTCGGATAAATAAGAAGGTATAAGATATAAGAAGATTTGAAAAGGGAACTTTGTACTTGGACCCATGAAAGATCTTTTGTACCTATGGCCCAGAGGATGTCCGGACCTAGTAGAGGGCAGAGTCCCTATAGTTCACACATTCAGACTCCAGGTGGCGGCTCGTGCAAACGGCGCCCCCCCCCCCCCCCTCCTGCAAAACTTACACATCCCACTGGAGGTGCCTGGAATTCGGAGACCGTCCCTGATCCGTCCCTGCCATGCAACCCTGAAATGATGAAGATGAAGTGAAATGAGAATTTAGCTGAAATGGAGTGACAGGGCTGGGATCCATCATCGGTAGACCTACGCCGCTAACCGTTGTGTTTGCGTAGTCCTAGTTGGGCTAATTCGTGGGGAAAAAAAAAAAGATAATAATAATTACTTCTGCACTAAAGTACAACTGATTCTAAACTACGATTAATATAATGCAAGAATTGTTTCTCAATGCGTGAAAGTTTGGAGCAGTTATTTGTTCAGCGACAAAGTGTGAGCAGTTTTCATGCTCCGTGAACATTGCTCTGTCATGCGTATTGTACAAACTTCATGCAGGGAAATATGCTACCTTAAGGCCTCGTGTTGTAAACGTAGTTTCACTACAAGATTAGTTAAACTAAACCAAAATATTAACTGTAGGTGCCGTTTTATAGATGTCTGGTTAGTTAAAACGCAGTGCAATGCTGTTGGTAAACCTGAATGCTGAGAAAAGAAGACGATCGATAATCTTCTTACACTACAAATAAATGCTGTACGCACCTGTGCTAGCTTAGAAACAATTTAAAATATTCTGTAATATTCACGACGAAAATCAAGTATAACGTTAAATTACGGTCATAGACAAACATTGACAATGGAAAATAGTAGCGTTTGTGGTAACAAGTTCGGCCATTGCAGAACTGAATGACGTTGATAACTAACATGTAATCACAGAACACCTAGTAGGCATGTAATGTTGGCAATGCTGTTGCTTTAACTATATGCTGTTGGTAGTTTAGAAAAAAGGTTAATGTTGTGAAATAATGGCATATTGTATGAAAAATAAGGGTAATAGTTTACTGTTAAATTAACGTGATTAACATGATCATGTACAAACTACTTCGGTATCGCTTTAGTTTACTATATTCTTCTTATACCTAAAACATATCTTAAACGTATGTATTTTAATCTAAGTCAACATTTTTAAGAAAATAAAACTTTTGGAAATATTTTCCATGAAAATGAGTTTTTATTTATAGACGCTCTTTAACTGCTGGGCGTAAAACACCGCTTATATTTGCTCAGAGGTCTCTTTATTAGGCTTGAGGTTCTTTTACTTGCTGCAAATTTACGGAATGGGATCACCGCGGCTTTAGTTTCCTTCCAAAGTAAGGTTTTTACGTGAGAAAAAAATCATCGCTAGGCTTGAATCCGTGCCCTTGGGAACCAGAGGCTAGCATGTTACTCCTAGACTATCGAGGGCGACACATTTTCCACGTAAGGGGTAGTTTAAGGGAGGGTGGCATGTATTCTTGAAAATCTTCGGGCCGCATGCTTGGAAGTTACTGAACTTAAATAACAATGGACTTTTCGTTCTTAAACTTTGCTGTTTAAGATGGACAACTGCGCGCACCTTTGTATAACATTTGCTTTTTGTGTGTGCCATTTCCGGTGAACTTTCAGTGCCGCATGTTTTGGTAGAATACAATGCGAGAGTCATTAGATATGTTTTGAGACAGTAAAATATGAAGTCACAGAAATGTTTTGTATATCCCAATTTCTCAAGTATTCTCCCTGGCATAGCATGTAGTGTTCCATCCTCTGGAGCCACTTCTGGAAGCATCCACGTCACTCAGTTTCTGCCACTGCAGACAACTCCTCGTTATATGTATACAGAAACTGCTTCTTCAGGACTAGAAGATCGGTGACCTCGAAGTCGGTTCTTCACCACAGATTGGGATGATGCCAGGGTGGATGAGTCAATATTTTGCCTCAGTTCCTTGTCACATTTGTGATCCATTGTCATGAGTAACAATGTAGCCCTTACTCGATGTTCATGAAGGACGGTTGCAACACTCGGCGAACTATTGCCTAATGCCAGCTGAATGTCCTTGTAGGTTAGGGTTGGATCTTGTTTCCACAGCGGTGATGTTTTTCTCAGTCACTACTGTTGCTGATCTGACACTCTTCTCTTCATGTTTAAGAGATTGCCGCCCCCTCTTAAACTCTATAAACCACAGGAACATAGTCACGTGATTGAGAATAGTCCCCAAAAGCCCACCTGAAACGCTCAAGTGACTGCGCTTTATTCAAGCCACATTTGAAGTCGTACAGAATCATTGTACGAAAATGCTTTCTCTAAATCTCCATTGCACTTGAAAAAAACGTTCACACTTTCCAGACTTCAAACATTAACTGAGCAAAAATGAATGGCGTTGTATTGTTCTGTTGCTACCATTGTATTACCAATGAGTCGGCTATTTTGATAAACCAACAATGCTTTTCCCAGGGGTGGGCAATTTTTAGTGTCTCAATACATATCTTGTATTTCCTCTACAAATACTTACGTTGCAGAGAAAGTAATAAGGAACAAAAAGCTATTATTCGTAACACTGAATCTTGCATATTAGTCACACTTAATATCACTGAAAGGGAAAAGAAATTGGGTTAATATGTATATCTGACAGTTGGTAACAAGAGGAGCTAATAATATTCATAATTAAGTGAATCTAAGCAGAACGTGGGCCAATCGTTCCGGTTTTATGGCGAAAACCTTGAAAACTAGACTAATGTCATCGAAATCTGATTGCCACGCCTTTGATTTAATGAAATTGGCGAGCAGAAAGAGAGTTTATCACTTACTAGTAACTAATTACTACATAGGCAGTTAAAACAATAGCGCTTACACAGAGTATAATGCATAGGGAAAGTGAGTCGCCGTTCACGCATGGAGTAACAAAGGAATCTGAAACACTTTTCGTCATGCACGCAGCAAATCCGGTAAGATGCCATCATGCAAACATCTGAACGTCGTACATACGTTTCATCACCGGAGAAAAATGACCATGGCGCTTTCAAAACCTTAGGAAGTTGTGCTTGCTTTAACTGCGTCATGTTTTTGTTACTTACGATCATCTAGCACTTGTATTTATTTAAAGTTGATATAACTCTATGCTCCAAAACTTTGAAAAGTAGTTTTACATTCTCCAGGTACATATTGTAAACAGAAGTGTTGCACACTACACAAAAATTCGATGTTCTAATACGGAAATAGCTCTTTGAAACTTCTTCAATAAATAAGAATACTTAAATAAAAATAAGGACTCACATGAATTTCTCTACTCTTGTACTATCCATTCTCACAAACTCTTATTCCTATATCTTCTTCGTGTTAGTTGAGATAAACATTTGTACAAATTATCTAGGAGTATCTGTGAAACTGTGTGTGTGTGTGTGTGTGTGTGTGTGTGTGTGTGTGTGTGTGTGTGTGTGTGTGTGTGTGTGTGTGTGTGTGTGTGTGCGTGTGTGTTTATCCGTGACGGTGTAACTCAAAACGAAAAGTAAATTTGATATTCAAGTTTGGCATCCTCTAGACGAATACACTCTATTGACCTTCCAGCTCTTGAGTTTTTCTTTAACTGATGTGGTTCTCAGTGTCCCATTGTATATTGAGTATGAAAGACCGATTAATTTTGCTCAGAGACCTGTTTATTAGACTTGAGGTAATCTACGATATGGGAGCACCGGCTTTATTTCCCTTCCGAAAGAAACCATACTAAGGATTTTTGCACCCGAAAATTCATCGTGCTCCGTCGGCTTTGAACCCGCGACCTGGTGAACCAGAGGCTAGCACATAATCCCCAGTCCACGGAAGATGACACTTTCCAACTGTATAATGGCTTCACTTAAATAAAATTTGCCCAACTGTGCAAAATGAGCGTGTGTATCAGCTTCAACTTCGTTTCTGTGAATTTTGGTTCACCCAGACATTTCTTGAGGTTTAGCAACAAATACTATTCGCTAGGAGCCAAATCTGGTGAACATGGTGGATGTGGAAACATTTGAAGCGAAGGTAATGTAATTTTACAGCATTAATTGCAATCGCGTGAGAAGGCATATGGTCGTGGAGAAAGATAAGATTGAAGAGGTTCTATCAACTCATCAGTTGTGAACTGTAACGCTTCTCTGTCCTTCTGGAGATTGAAGTTAGTTTTTCTATGTGCTATAAATCTACCCCACGGGACCACTGGCTGCACTTTCCTTCCGAAGGAAGCCGTGTTAAGGATTTGCCCGAAGAAATGCATCTAAACTCGGAAACCAGAGGTTACCATGTTGCCACTGGAGGTAGTCTATGAATACTTTACCGTGACAATTACAGAAAATCACAGCCATGACTTTTCCTGCAGATGGAAAGCTTTTTGCTTTCTCTATTGCATTTTCATCTGTTGCCACCCAATTATTGGGCTGCTCCTTCATCTCTGGCGTGTGTGATGATTCATGTTTCATCTAATGTTATGAAAAGTTAGAGTAACTCACTGGAATTACGATTAAATAAGTTTTATAAACGCGACATTCATCAAGCAGAAGAAAACCCATCCAGACTCCGCTTTCGTCCACCACGAATAGCACATGCGGCTCCCTGGAATCGAACCCTTGGTGATGGGCGAACGGTCTAACCGCTCGGCCACGGCGCCGCTTCCATTGAAATGTCGGTATCGAATTTTTGGGTGGAATGCTATACGTAGTAGTGAAGATAAAACTATAAATATTTGAAAATTCAAAGCAATAACAAAGAATAACTCTGAAATGGTTATGGCCAGAATAACATATTTGACATAACTGTGTGCCTTAAGGATATCTACATTTTTATGTAGTAGCGCAGTTGGTAGCGTGCTTGCCTTTGGCGCGGAGGATCCGGTTTCAATGCCCGGTACCAGCATGGCTATTTTTCCCCCGCTGGGAGGTCTGGCACGAGATCCACTCAGCCTCGTTAGGTCCCGGGGGGAGCAATTGAGGAGTTACTTGATGGAGAGGTAGCGGCCCTAGGTCGAGAAGGCCGTATAACTGGCCGGGAGGGCTCGGGGCGTTGACCACGTTCCACCCTGCAGTACTGCACCCCATCAATGACATCTATAATGGGCAGAGGTGGGGGATGCAGCGGCTGAGCGGGAAGCCTTGACCCTTCCTGGGCTGTTGCGCTGGGGTTTTAGTTTTGAAGATTTTGTGTATGCCTTACGGTTTGTTGGTTACGTAAAAGTCACCCAAAATGAAGAGGACGAAAGAGGCTGTTTCCGAAAATTCAAAATATACATTTCATTAATCATAAAATGTCTTAAACATATAGTATTATACGCCAAATAACAGCACGTTTTTGAGAAAATGGACCTCCTTGAAAATCTTCCTTTTGAGATGCCGAACTTATGTATCAAGTTTGCTATTTAATCTATGTTCTCTTTTCAGGTTATGCTTCTCATAAGCAGACGCACGTGCGCAGACACACAGACCTTTCTGTAAAAAAAAAAATGTTTTTTAATTGAAGAGTCTCAAAACATGTATTTTTGATCCAATCTCGGTATCCATTTTTTGGGTGGACTACAATACTTTCTCTACTTTAACTATGTAGTAGAGAAAGTAAAAACATAAGTATTTGAAAACTCAAAGCAATAACAGAATATCTCGGAATTGGTTAACGCTGCAAAAAAATTTATATAAACATTTTTTCTGTAGTAAGATTTTGTTTGTGTCTTGAGGTTTACCAGAATTCAGAACGAAGAGGACTTCAGAGTCTATTCTCAGAGTATTTGTCTTGCAAATATTTTAAACATTATTTTATTCAAAATCCGAAGTTCAAATCAAAGGGCAGTATAGGCCACGAGGACCTAATTTCACTGCAATGCTTATATCTTCTATTATTAAAGTTTAACTGGAAACAAAACACTCACAGAACTTACCTCTTTAAATCAACCACAAATCACTTTGTAATCTTGTGAAGAAACACTTATTTGAAGCACTAACGACACTTTATACATACACACTGGTGTCAGGAGTGGTAAACTGCTTGTATGGTGAGGTGTTCAGTGATATAACAGAGGTAGGGACAGTTGAAGACTGAACGCTGAACTTTCTCAAACTCTGGAAGTTTCTTTTCTGGCCCCCTCTTCCCTAGCTCAAGCTCTCAGCTGTCACTCTTCACGTGTTACCATAACAACATCCTTTCACTCTTATCTAATACAACAATGAACTAAGTACACATTATTATTTCAACGATTCACCTTCCTTGTACAGTGAGGTTAGGTTAGTGAAAGGCTATGATTTGAACTTTCTGGAAACTGAGATTAATGGCTGCAGGTGATGCATGAAGCTCGCGTTCCAGATATCCCAGTTTTATCAACAATGGGTGAAGGGTTTTAATTCAAATAAGATATATTTGGGAGATAGTACGTTTTCACGGCCTTTCCGGTTATGTTAAATGAATTATCCCCCATTCACGCCTACCAACTTAACCTACCCTCATACATTACCTACTTTTAAGACCTAGGCCACTAGCATTTTCACACCCTTAAAGCTAACAATATTTTGTTTAATACAGATACAAAACATAATCAAAACTACTTGTTGATTTTTACAACCTTAATAATTGTCCTCTTATATTGCATACGTTATAATTTAAAAGAATAAATCACTGGAATCAGTCCAAGTTTCGTTGAAATGACGATCAAAGATATGCAGAGTCTCTGAATATAAATACACGAGATAAACAGAGTAGGCCGTGCTCAAATCAATAATTACCCATAGTAATCATGCCGGCTAACTTGAACAAATGTGTTGATTCTGAAATAGAAGAAAATTGGAAAACTGGCTGTACTTCTCGAGAATACCTGGAAAATCTAAAGAGAGATACGAAAGATACTAAGTTGAAACGTCAAGACACCACGGAAAGATGAATGTCATGTTATGTTTCAAGGTTGGTAATTCACATTTCATTCATAAAATACTAATTACATCGCAATATGCTATTACATAAATTTCAAAATATATATTTTGCATTTTCTTAGAAGAGAATTTGAAGTCCTCCGCATACTAAGCGACTTTTGTACCGCCCAGCCGCTGCGTCCCCCACCTCGGCCCACTACAGGTGTCATTGGTGGGGTGCAGTACTGGAGGGTGGTACGTGGTCAGCGTCCCGATCCCTCCCGGCCAGTTATGCGGCCTTCAACGTGTTTTACAGTAAATCAGCTCTCAAAACTATCATACCATAATTTTCAAATTAACCCCTAATTATTATTGTAGCAAAATGCTTAATTTTTTACCCTCTAAAATTCTGGATTTTCCAAAGGTTAATAATTCATTTATAAAAATGTCTGCATAACTTTAAAAAAATTTGATACTACACAGCCAGGTAGAGCCAACTAAACCGGTTGATTCTGGCTGTAGTCGCGTGGCAGTGGTATGAGTGCACTGGTGGCTTGCATTTGCAACTGAGCGAACGACGATTTAATCGGACTGGGAAAAGAAGTATTTGTTTGTTCATTTTCCTTTGCCATAGACGAAAGCACTGACATTAAAGGTCTATTTACATGTGCTCTTTTGGTGGTCCAAGATGAACTGCAATTAGAATTAATTAACCTTCAAAAGAACACACCATTGCGCAGTTCAGGAAAACTTGGTTTGGATTTGTACAGATCACTGTCGAAAACATTTCCCAAGCTCATTACTGGCCACGTTTGGGTGATTTCTCACACAATGCCGTCAAACATCGTTATGTCTCACTTATATTCTCTAATGTCATTAACCCTCTTTGTGCTTTCCTAGCCAAGTCTTGAGTTCAAAAGTATGCATTTGATTACTTCACAAAGGACGTTCCATCCAAAATCCGAATGACCGCCATTGTGGCACACGTCACCTATCTGTTTACTTGCCGGATACAAGGAAACAGGGAGGGGTGATTGTAGGGGTACAGCATTTCACACTTCGGATGCTCACCTTGCCGGCCCTGCTTTACAGGCTATTTACTAGCAGGATGACTAACGCATTCCGGAGGGCGCGGGTTCGATTCTTTTTCTCAGAGGTTTCCCCGGGTCACCAGGCGAATGCCCATATCCTAAGAATTTCCCTTCCTTCCATTTCATTACATTAATCATTTCATCCTCCATCCCGTTAGATTTCTTTCAGGGTTGTAAGCGTCACGAGCGTCGCGACAGCAACACGGTGGAGGAAACAAATGCGCTTTGGAAATGTTGTCTCCTGGATTGGAGGGCGAGTCACTGGTTATTGGGCCCCCCATGGGAATGTACAATCTCGAGGACGGAGGGGAGCCGGTTGCAGAGTCCCGCGTCCCCTTTGGAGTATGAACCCCAAGGGGTGGGAGAGGAACCGGGCTGAGCCAGCCTCCGCCGGGGTGTAGGAACTGTCACCTCTGTCGTGGCAGCACTCCAGCTGCCCTTCGGATTCATTCGCCTCGTGCATCCTCCCAGGGGGTGCCCGGTCAGGGTCATAGGCAGAACAGATCACCCTTGAGTCGAGGTGGTAACTCCCCCTTCGCCAGTTGTCATTGAGTCATTAGAGGCTATTTTACTTGTGTGGCATTTTAATCAAAACCATCACAGGCATCTTCGAGAAAATCAAAACTTCACGTGTGAAGGGTGGTTTGGGGTGTGTAGATTTTCTTGAAAATCTTGTTGTTGTATCGTTGGAAGATCCTGAGTTTAAAAACCTAGTTTAATATTTAATCGACTTTTCGTTTTTGAATTATGCTGTTCACACACACACACACACACACACACACACACACACACACACACACACACACACACACACACACACACGAACTTTTTTCTAAAAGCGCTTTATCTGGGTTCAGAGTGCCTCGAAACGTGTATTTCCGGTGAAATGTCGATATCGAATTTTGGTTGGAATACAATACTTCGCATATATACCTGGTAGAGAAAGTAAAACATATACGTTTTCTTAATGTATTGAATATTTTATACTATTTCATTATGAAATAAATATAATTGGTTGATATTTGCAATTTCCGGTGACATTTCGCACGCGCATATATGCTTAATCACGCTATGCTCTGCAACATGAATTAGGCTCCTAGCTGTGACGTCACATCATATGATGCTACATTAATATAAGATTACGATAGAGTTATAATTTGAAGAAGCTGTAATTTGCAATATCTCGTTATGCTTTGGTGATTGCAGAATTGTGAAAGGTTTGCTCTCAAAGTTTCTATACTTACTTAGGTACTCTCGCAATCAATTTCGTAATGAGAAAATAAGAGTTTGTTGTGGTTTAGGCATTTTCGCAAACATTTCATTACATTTACCGTTAGATCGACTTGACATTTTCCCAGAACCTGGGATAAGTCGTCACGGAACGAAAGTGTGTGTTGAGAAATGCCTATGTTTATATGTATATAAAAACTTTTACTAGTCCAATGACCGGATAATGATAGACACAACTTAAGATGCGTTTTGCAATGTACGACAGTTTTGAGTCGACGGGTTATTTACCCATATCTAGTGCTGCAAGTGTAGAACTGTGTGGAAAGACTGTAAAATACAACTATAGTCCCTCCGAGCTTTAAGTGGGTACACACATAAACATTGCCATTGTATCACTCCGCCAACAAGCATGTGCGCGCAGCTGTTGACATCTGACTGTTATCGCAACAGTCAATTGTTTCACTGTAGCAGTGTGAGGTTAGAATTGCGCTCGGCTCATATTTATTAAATAAACTACATTAACTAATTAAAGATATTGGCTATGAAAGTAATTTAGTGAGTAAAAACTTGGGTTAATCTCAGTCATCAGATCTCAGGTAACGTCTCCACGCCAACATAGCTTCCCGATCAAATATCACATTAATTGTCTTTCTTTCTGTAAACTGAAACCCAATGTCTTTCAGCAAAGTGTGGAACGTGGTTACAGCTAAAGTTAGGTTATGTTTTACTAAGTGCGTATTCCAACCAAAAATTCGATATCGAGATATCACTAGAAATACATGTTTTAAGATATCTTGAATTAAAAAAGACATTTATAGAAAAATGACGTGTGTGTGTGTGTGTGTGTGTGTGTGTGTGTGTGTGTGTGTGTGTGTGTGTGTGTGTGTGTCCATGTAATGTAAAACACATGACACGGATATCTCACCTTAGACCACCCTTTACATGGAACATTTTTGGAAAATTTTAATTTTCTCAAAACCAGCCCTAACAATTTTGGTTAAAATGCCTTATGTTTAAGATATTTTATTACAAAAGAAATGAAAAAATCTTAAATTTTCTGGGAATGTCCCCTCAAAAGTGCTCTTCATTCTAGATGACCATTGCATATCTGGTAAACAGTACGAAACACTTACTGCACAAACATGTACATCAAAAGAAACAATTTATTTCAAATACATGTTTGTGGATTGAACGATTTCCAAGATATTCCTTGTTACGTGTCTGAATTTTCAAATACTTCGAAATACTTTCTAAATGGGAGGCCGTTATTCATTCATCCCTTACTATACAGAGAGTATGGAATTCCACAGCAATGAGCTTTAAAACATTTGCTTATTGCTCAAAGCCTACTGTATTCCCATATTCCCATTATACCTACAAGAACATATCTCGGAAATGGTTAACACTACACAAAAAATGTATGTTTGAAGAGATCTCGATTTGTGTAGTAAGATTTTGCCTGTCTCTTACGACTTTTCAGTTATACGAAATTCATCGAGAAAGAAGAGCATTTCAGAGAGTTTTCCCAGAAAATTAAAGATATAGCTTTGTCATGTAAGTAGCATTAACATACATACACACAGTCGGAACTTTTTCTAAAAATTATTTTTCCTGGTTCCGTGGCTTCGAATATGTATTTTTCGAGAAATCTCGATATCGTATTTTTGAGTGTGTTACGGCAGTTCCTGTTTCCTGTACGTGGTACAGAAAGCAATTGAAAGATAATACGGCTGCTTACGAAGCGAGAGACCCGGGTTTGGTTCCCGGTACCAGCTCCCGTTGTTAAATTTGGTCCCAGGTGTATTCAGCCTCGTTAGGTCTAGGTGGTAGGCGCTAGGCGAATGGTCTAACCGCTCGGCCACGGCGCCGCCGAGAAATAAGACAAAATTGTCAGGAATGGGAGGTGACTGTGAGAGTTTCCGGTCGCGGGTTCCGTGACATTCACCAACAATGACAGTGTCCTGGTGAAAGTGATGCATAAAGAACCACTCAACCACAAATACCTGGTTTTCCTCATGTTGGGGATAGGAGCAGAAACACGCCCCAAAGTACTGTGTAAATAACAATAAATCTGATGTGCTGCACTCACATGACTTTCTCTACTCTTGTACTAACCATTCTTACAAACTCTTATTCCTGTATCTTCTTCGTGTTAGTTGACATAAACATCTATAGAAATTATCTTACTGCTAATTTTATTGTAGGTACAAGGGGAATATGGGAATACAGTAGGCTTTGTGCGATAGTGGAATCTTTTACACTTGATCGCCATATGGAGGTTTTGAATTTCCGTTCGCTTTGCACTGCTAAGGAATAAAGGTATTACAAAACTCACACAAATAACAAAGAATATCTCCGAAATGGTTCACTCCGCAAAAAATACCTACATTTGAACATAAATTGTGTGCTTTAAGATCTGCATACATTTTCTGTGCAGTAAGATTTGTTCTCTCTTACAGTTTACCAGTTATGCAGAAGTCATCCAGAGTAAACAGGACTACATAGCCTATAGCCAGAAAATTCAAAATATACATTTCATTTGGCATAAAAATATCTCAAACATATGGCATTTTAATTAAAATTGTTAAAACCATTTATGAGAAAATCAAATCTTTCGAAAAATCTTCCATGTAAATGGTAGTTTAGGGTAAAAGAATTTTCTTGAAAACGTTCGTGTCGCATCCTTGAAAGATATTATACTTAAATACCAACTTTGGTTTCTAAGTGACTTTTCGTTTTCGAGTTATGCTGTCCACAGACTGAGACACACATACACGCGCATGCGCGCGTAATGAATGTACTAAATCATTTCCATTTTACAGGCACTTTTTTGATGTGTTTATGTATTTTTAAAGGCAATTCAGTAGTATTGAACTCCCGAGCCCTAGCTATTACCATACAACGAGGAAACGCCGTAATATCTTTTTGACATATTTCTTCCACACAACTATAATTCTGCTACCTAATATGAATCATCATATCACCAAAATCGGGGCCCTGGTTATAGAAGGGTCAAATTCGGAATTACAAGCAGAGAAAATTCAGTGTACAAAATCTTCTGAAATTACATAAAATATAAATATATATAAAACACCATAAAAGCAAAGAATGTGACAGAAAAACTAAAAGACATCTGAAGATTAGGGTTAAAGAAGGTTTAGGAAAATCAGAAACAAAGAAATAGACAAATCCACAATGGCGTAGCATATTTGGAAGGAGAAGGATGATATAGAAAAGTGTTCACGGTCCAGGAGCATTATCTAGATGGGAAAAATATCTTCATAAACAAATACGAAGGAAAAATCCTCAATTTCGACACCACATTTGACGAGAATAGGAACTTGAAGTTCATAAGGTCACCAAAAGAGGCGCCTCAGTTGTCAAAATCCAACAGTTGACATAAGTTGATATTAGGAAGATTCTAATGAAGCACTTTTCATGTAAATATCACCAATAAATGAAGCATGGCGTTTTGGTTCCAGTCAAATTATATTAAATATTAGGTATAGAATTAAATTTGAATGCAGAGAACTTTATACTTACTAACAAAAAGCTAAGGATGTGCATTTTGCTTACCATATCAGGATATATATATGTGTTTGTTTTACTTATAATCTTCGCTTACGGATAAACTCGCGGAATATATTGTATACTATTACATTATAATAATTATATATTAAAAATTCCGGTAATTGTTTACAAAATTGGCCGCTCGAGAAAACTAATGAAACATAGTGCAATGGATGCAGTTTTTATTGCTGATTACGATTTTGAAAGTCGTATTGTGCGCTGAAGCTTCGTTTTTTATTTATGAGCAAATTCCGTACCTATGATGCAGCAGTTTTTTCGCTTATGCGGCGGATATTTAGCAAATAAATGTTTATAAACGAGTATAATATATGCTAAAATGACTGATCAATGTATTTACGTTGAAATTGTCGTATAAACGCTGCCCAAATTGTAAATATTTCGATAACACAGGACTCTTGTCACCCCACTCATATACACACACTAAACCTAACCTAACCTAACCTAACCTAACCTAACATGGGCAAAACGAAAACCGCCAAATAAAACTTTCAAAATCGTAATTAACAACAATTTCAACGTAAATACATTGATCAATCATTTTAGCATATGTTATACTCGTTTATAAACATTTATTTGCCAAATATCCGCCGCATAAGCGAAAAAACTGCTTCTCGAGCGGCCCATTTTGTAAACAATTACCAAAATTCCACTCATAGAAAAAAAAAAAAAAAGCTTTGAGTTTATAAAAACACTTAACATATGGGCAGTGTTAGCCGAGTGGTTAAGGCGTCTGATTAGAAATCAGATTCACTCTGGGAGCGTAGGTTCGAGTCCTGCCGACTGCGAAACAAATTTTCATTAAAGCGTTGATGAGTATCTTTCTTTTTTGTAATGGATTTTCTACCGCATATTTAATGGGACTTCGTACCTCAGCGTCAAATGCTTTTGTTGTTTAAAATTCGGCAGCTAAGGAATTCTTTATGATTCTCTTCCTTCCTGAAATCCATAGACACCGTTTTCAATGACGTTGAGAAGTGAAGATCGAGTGATAAAAGATGTTCCTGTTTAGTGTTCAACTTGGTGCAAACGCTTAGAATACTTTCCTAAGGTCATATATTTGTAGAAAGTTTAGTAAACGTAAATTGTACGACAGGGAAAGTAGCAAAAGGAAGTTCATTAACTGTGTAATAACAGTTTGTGGTCTGTATCCGACCTTACGTTTTCAGAGGCACATGTCTCCGTGGTAACGTGCGAGTTTCCGGGTTTGAATCCCGTCAGGCCGGGATGTAGGTACAATAACAATAGGAGAATACAATTGGCTAAGCGACAGTCAAATCGTTTCATGTTTCTTAAACTTTCTACAAATATTAACCTTACGAACGTTAGTTTTCATCATCATTATCCAAACACTAAACAGGAACATCTGTTATCACTTTATCTTCACTTCTCAACGTCATTGAAAACGTGTCCATGGGTTTCAGGAAGGAAAGAAGGGAACACAAGCAATGCCTTAACTGCCGAAGTTTAAACAACGAAAGTATGCGACCCTGAGGCACAAAACGCGTGAAATAAGCAAGTGGCAGGAAATCGTTAACTTACACATTGTAATAATTGCTGCTAGGGGAAAAAAGGGCTACGCATAAGCGCTTTGATAAAAACCTTCGCAGTCGGCAGGACTCGAACCTACGCTCCCAGAGGGAATCTCATTTCTAGTCAGACGCCTTAACCACTCGGCCACGACTGCGCTGGAAAAACTTGTTTTATTTATTGTATTATCCAGTATGGTTAGAACGAGGAAATTATATTCTATAGAGAAGTATGTTTATTGATGCCAAATAGTGTAGAAGCGGCTCCGTAAAACAGAGTAGAATCAACTTATATAAGATACGATACACATGCGGTACAGATGCCAAAATATTTTAATAATCTTCCTCACTTTCTCTACTCTTGTACTAACCATTCTTACAAACTCTTATTCCTATATCTTCTTCGTGTTAGTTGAGGTAAACATTTGTACACATTATCTTATTGCTTATTTCCTTGTAGGTACAAGGGGAATATTAGAATACAGCAGGCTTTGAGCGACAGTCAAATCTTTTTCACCTTTGAGATTCCGTTCTCTTTGCACGATTAACATATAAAAAAATAAACAACGATGATCCATTTCACGAAAGTTCCAAGTTTTCCGAAACTCACACACATAACAAGGTATATCTCCGAAATGGTTCACCCTACAAGAAAATTTATTGAGACATAAATTGTGTATTTTAGCAAGATCTACATTTTTTGTACAGTATGATTTGGTCTATCTCTAACGGTT